>JAVLVB010000002.1:5816681-5833349 GCA_032876305.1 Orestias chungarensis
CCACCTATAATCTCCTCCTTGGAGCAGCCCAGGCCTGTTGGATTGCTATTTATACGTTTTGGTTCTGAGGAACCAGTGGAACATAAAGGCTGGTTTGAACGCCCACCACCCCCACCCCCCTTTGGAAATATGCTCGGTTCCTTTTCTCTTGCATTACTCTCATAAACTTCAATGTGTTTTCTTTTTGGACTTTCATTTAATAAACTTTGAAGGGAAAGAAAAAAAAATCAGGTTTTTATTGTGCAATTGTGATTATGTACATGTTTAAAATTGTATCTCTCCTCTGTAAATTCCTTTGAGACTTATTGGAGGAATTTTGCCAAAACAGATCAAGGTTGAAGTTATAGATTAAGGCTCCCACTACTGAACATAAATCTGATTTTATTGATAGAGATGCAACAATAAAGCAATTGTTGAAACGCGCTAGTGGCAGTATCATGCGATGGGTGATGATTTTTTTCAGCAGCAACAGGAAATAATAGTAACAATTGTGCTAGACTGCTTTTTCCCTTGCTTCTGAAATGGAATTTAATGAATTTTTGAATGTTTCCAATCACATAAAAATGCCAGCCAGCTAAGAGCATTTCAATTAGCATTGGTTCATTCAAATATTTTAAAACAATCTGTAGATTGGAAACTTTTCTTCAAATACTTGAATTGGAGAAACTGCCACAACATGGAAGCCCGTTCCGTGAACAATATTCCTCTTAGGGGCCCCATAAAACTTTCATTCAGCCCTGCACCTTTACTGGTTCTTATCGAGTCTCCTTTCATTCAATCAACTTACTGGCAAACTGGACTGTAGATATAGAGTTCAAGACATAAACTGTTCGCTTGGCTTTGTTAATATTTGTGCAGCAATATTATTTGGGACCTCCAGTTCCCCTGCATCTCTCTCTCTCTCCCGCTCTCGCTCTCTCCTCCCTCCCTCCCTCCCTCGCTCCCCCACCCACCAGACCCTGATCCCTCCCTCCAACCCGGCCGACAGCCTATAACCTCCACGCTTCTCCGCCCATTCCTACACAGTTGATTCTCCGGGAAGGCATTGTCATGCAAATCAAGGACGCGTAAAACTATTCCCCCGGCAGCACGGCGGGGCAGAGACGCACACGGACCGTGAGGAGGAGGGAACACACGCATCCCGGGGCCGCAGGGTGGGTTTTATCCGTCGCCACGACACGGACCCATCCATCTCTCGCAGGTAAGTCAGCGGATGGGGGTCCGGCTGCATGCAGGGACGCAAGCTGGAGACATCCCGTGCGTAAAAACGGGTGCGTAAAAGCGCACGGAGCTTCTCCCGTCTCCTTCTCGGATGTGGTGGAATGTGTGTGAGGAATTTGGATTCACGCGGACATCTTTGTGATTTATTTATTTTTATTTTTGTTTGTTTCGTCTCTCTCAGACATCTGCATGGCCACATGAGCAGCGACATCAAGCCAGGAACCTCGTTGGACCCCTGAAGGAAAGCCGACGGGGGGAAATCGTGGCCGTAACTTCAAGTCTCCCCAGTGCGAAATCGGAGGTGTCTCCTCTTCCATCTCCTTCAAACAGGCAACCTGCTGCTGCTACTAAAGAAGGAAAACTACATCCAATAAGCCCTGGAGCGCTTTTTCTGACACCTTTATGACCATTTTTATGCTTTAGGGGGGATATTTACGTTTTTTGCACACCAGGTGTGCCATTTTACCCCATCTTGTCCTTGTTATTTTTTTGGATATATCCAGAAATCCTTTAACGTTTTTAAAACTGGGTAAAACCCAACGTAACTGTGGCACTGTCCCCAGCTTTAGAGGATTATCCCCTGCAGCTTCAGTGAGCTCCAGCCATGAGCCAGGCCGACGTGTCGACCTGCTCCGCGCCGCAGAGGGTCTTCCAGGAGGCGGTGAAGAAGGGCAACACCAAGGAGCTGCACTCACTGCTGCAGAACATGACAAACTGCGAGTTCAACGTCAACTCATTCGGCCCGGAGGGACAGACTGCGCTGCACCAGTCGGTCATCGACGGCAACCTGGAGCTGGTGAAGCTGCTGGTGAAGTTTGGGGCGGACATCCGACTGGCCAACAGGGAAGGCTGGAGCGCTTTACACATCGCAGCCTTCGGGGGACACCAGGACATTGTGCTATACCTCATCACCAAGGCCAAGTATTCCTCTGGGGCCCGGTGATCTGTCTCTGCTGTCAGGTAAACAACAACAAAAGTGGAACACTTTAAACAGAGAGCAGAACTTATCAGCTATATAAGTCAATCCTATAGTGCAACGCGAGGAGAAAGCTGCCTTTATATACACGGTTGTGCCAAAATATATGAAAGTGAAATAAAACTGCGCAAAAATAGAGAGAAGAAAAAAAGACTCCCCTCACTGGAAACCAAAACAGGGCCATCTGTGCGCACACGCATGGTTCAATCAGACCAGAGCCGGTTCAAAGTTGTAGGGGGGGCCTTGAGTCAAAGAGATTTAATAAGCCACTACTAGTAGAGTTTCATCATAAGTTGTTGTAAAGATGGGACAAAGTTTAGCAGGGGTCGTTTCCAAGATCTGAAGCATTACCCTAAAATCCGAACATTTGTGTTGTAGCAGTGCCATTTTTATGCAGTTTCTTTCGGCACTGTGGTTTGAGACACACAAATAAAATACTGCAGTCAAATTGTCATTTCTAAAATAAAAAGCTGCTGATTCGCTCAAAGTTACGGTGTGCCTTAACCATAACTCAGCCATGCACACAATAATCTAAACGGCTCCCACACTGTAACCATTAAACTATATTGCATTCAAGGATTGTTTTTTTTAAGCAATCTGTTAAATTGATTTTCCTGAAACTCATCTCATAAACTCATCAAATGCTAAATCAATCTGAACTTTTTAAATCTAGAAGGGATTTAAAAGATGGGGAGGGGGCCCTTGATTGACCCTAAGCAGTGCTACAGCTTGCTTGTGCCTTGGGCCGGCTCTGACTCACATACAGTCACGCAGCATTTCACCATGAGTTCTCTCTCTCTCTCACACACACACACACACAAAAGCATTCACTCCATTGAGCTTGTTGGTACTTAAAGCTTTCGTCTTGAATGTTCATACAAGATCGTGTCAATATAAAAGAAACCTGCACACTGTGTGTGTGTGCGTGTGTGGACTGTGGAGTGCAGATGGCCTGGTTTTTTATAGTTGTTTTTTTTTTCATTCAAAGTGAATCGTTTCTTTGTGGGAGCGCACATTTGAACTGTTGCTCGTCATTGTCCTGTAAAAACCCTCTTTTTTTTCCCCCCCCTTTTTTGTAATTTTATTTTTTTTTATGTGAAACACGGCACTTGATGCTGCTCGGCTGTATGCTGGAATATCAGAAAGGGAAGACACGTTAACGAGTGGATACGGCCTCAGTTGGTTTCCGGAGGCCTTGATTCAAGTCAATTGAGTCATTTTCTAAATATAAAACAAGAATCATTACAGCTACAACTGTGTTTTTTTTAATGTAATCAGGGTTTGTACTAGTTTTTTTCTTGTCACATTACCATACATTTCCGGACTTGAATCAACAGAGTTCTCATTTTGGAAAGTTCACTACCTACTTACTTCAGCCATTTTATTTGCAAAAAGGAACAAAAAAAACGAAGAAAGAGAGCCTCTAAGTGTGGATTGATTTGGCATTGAGATGTAAATTTAATCTGGAGTATAAACAAAATCCAGATTTTATTTGACTTCTTCCATACAGTGTAAGAACCCTGTATAACAAGAGACTCCATCATTGTTCTGCAGTACTATAAACAATAGCTTTACCTTTTTTGAAAGTGGCTAAATGGGCTTTGAAAAAACACGCAATCTTGCCTTTGCTGGTGTCCCAACCTTCAGGCCAGTGTGACAACTCTGCCCCGGTGGTCATTGTATTAAGAGAACCGCTGCTTTCGCTTTTGTGTTGTTAAAAAAGCACAAAAAAAAAAAAAAAAGAAGAGGAATATTTTGATTTTTACTGTATAATCTCCTTTCAGTATTCTGTCAACATCCTAGTCATCACTGTGAAAGCAGGCTGATTAAAAAAAAAAAATTTCTTTTATATTTATGAAGGTACATTGAAAAGATGCATATTTGAATATGTTGTGGTTCTACTTTTAAAAGAAAAAAAAACATCTGTAGAATCAAGAGAGTTTAGTGGGTGACTCAAGCTGCTTCAGACCTCTTCTTTATTTCGATTTAAAACCTGCAACAACCCATCCTTCCTTAGATGACCCACACAGCCTGTTGATTCGCAATAGGACTTTCAATTGAACTTTTTTGTTTGTTTGTTCTGTTTTGTTTGTTTGGTTGCCCTTTTTCCCAGCTACCTCGACTGTAAAGTATTCTCAAGCCTTTTCCTAGCGTGCCCCCTGCCAATCACGCCTGTATCTGTTTTAACAGAGAAGATGGACTTCGGTGCAGAAGATGCAATGCATTCCTCAGTCAGGACCATTTATGTTACACTACAACCAAACCAGTGCTCACAAAAAGCATGCAACCCCCTCCACTTTACCCTCTTTTCGTTTCCCCCGTGTCTTTATCAGCCTGTTTCATTATTATTTTTATTTCTTTTTCCATTGTATAGCATGACTTTTAAATGCAGGGAGTGTTATTGCACAAAAATACAAAGCCTTGCGCGCCCCTAGTGTTCAAGAGGGGGAACTTCAGAAGGTTTTGGAATATCTTCTACTACTGAGCAGGATCCTTTTTACTGATGGATTATGAAGACTTTATGACTAAACAACAACACATGACTGTTTCAGGATGTCACACAACAAACAAAAAGAACAAAATTTGGTTTTTTAAGCTTGCCTGCTACCTTTTAAAAGACATGACACCATATATATTTTTTAACAATGCTGCTTGTTTTGTGTCTTTTTAAAATTGAATATTATTCTAAAGCCTACTGCTTCAAAGCAACACTGGTCCAACTCATGAGAAGCTTTTTTTTTTTTAAGTGTCTTTTATTTCTGCTAGAGCCTGACATGTGTTTGTGTCTGCTTGTCATGGGGGCCCCGTGTGACTGGGTTTAAAACAGTCATCAGCCACACTGAGAACTTCCCTGGAATCCCGTAATAGAGCTCCACTACGTCATGGTATAGTTAGCATCAGGCAACAAACAAAATATGCATTGCTTGTGTTTAAACTTGATCTTTCTCTCTCTCTTTTTTTTTTGTTGAGATAAAATAAAATATTGCACTGATGACTGTTGTTGAAAAGTTGGCTTTTATGTGTCAACATATAATTTTTTTTCTGAATAGAAAAAAAGAAAAACAAACACAACAAAATACTATTGTATATGTATACGCTCCAGGTGATAATGTCCTAATGTTTGTTTTACTTTGTGGGGAAAAAAACAAACATGTTTTTTCAACAAAGATGTATATCTCTGTGATTTGGTGTATGTATATATACATATGGATATATATATATCAATGCTGATGATGATGATGTCTTGGGGCACTTTCTTTTCTGAAGTGCTGTCTTCCTGTTGTGTCATTTTAAAAGGGGGAAATAATACATTTGATGGTAAGATCATTGTAACGTGGTTAAAAATTGCACGCTTGTGTGGTTATTCGGCTCACCTAGTCATAACATTTATGGCGCATGGAGCCTGCTGTTGGAATGGTGTACATGAGTGACATGATATGTTTTTTTAGAAAAAAAGGAGATGAAAAAGAAAAAAAGAAAAAAGTGAGTAAGTGCAGAGTTTTGTTCTTTTTTCGGTCAGTCGGCGTGTGTTGGTGGTCTTGTTTCATTTCAAGCAAGACGAAACAAACAAATCTTTAATGAGTGATGCAGATGTTCCATCGTCTCTGTTTTATTGCTTTTTGTATACTTTTTTCTTTTCTTTTTTTTTGAACATTTGTAACACTGTGATGATGGTGACGTGACGTCACATTGAGATGAGTGCTGTATTATTTTTGTACGTTTGTGTACAAGCCAGTAAAAAAATCATTAAACAAAAAAAAAAAAAAAAATGAAAGGATCCTGCTTCTTTTTCTCAGTTTTGCTAAAATTTGTTCATGGAGGGATTTTGGAAAATCACACCTCCAGTCCCACCACCTTCCAACTCCCGGGCTTCCAAGTCGGGCACAGCCCAGATCCTGGTTCTCCCCTTTTGTCATTCATCATGGCCTCATCCTTTCACTGCTGGGATAAAGGAGCACGGTGCATTGTGGGTAGTCACAGTTTTAAAGTAGGGTCCCCTCCCGTGTGTGTGCTGTGGGAGAGATGGTTTTATGTTACACACACACACACACACACACACACACACACACACACACACACACACACACACAGAAAGGCTTTTAAAACACTCTGCCCTTGTGCAGATTTGCTCTAATTTAGCTTTCTGTCTTCTCTCTGGTCTGAAATGTACTATTTTTCCAATTATTTGTGTGCTTAATAAACTTAACTTATTATGAAAAAAAAGGAAATTTGTTTGTTTATTGAATTTTCCCCATCTGAAATGTGAATTTCTGCACCTCCTCAAGAGTTAACGTAGGCCTGTCATCAAGACCTGTCATAAAAAGTTTTACTCAATCAGTCTGTATTTAAACTGGATATTAACTTCTTGGTTAGTTTAAACTTATGCCATTTTCATTTTGATGGTTTGAACGGAGATGTTCAAAGCTTGTAGTTTTAAAGCTAACCCTACTTTAGAGCTTTGTCCCTTACCTGTCCTTAGTCTTTATGGTGCTATATGCTATCTCTTTTTTTTTTGTTAACCATCTAAACCCATCACAGAAGAGTTTATTTTTTCCTAACATAGTTTTACAAAGTTTGAGAGTGAAAGGATTAGAGAAGTCATTATTAGCAGTCATTATTTGTTCAGATTTAACTCTTAGTTTCTGATGTATGTGAAAGGGATTCTAAGTTTTCTTTACGGTTGGTACTTTCATAATTCCTATTTATAAGCCTCATCAGCTTCATGTTTAGAAGTAGCATGTTCATTTGAGGCAGTTAAGACATCCTGTGGTAGGTGTTATTGCATTGCAACAGAAATAGGTTGTGGGAAAAGCAGCAGAGGATTTCACATGACGGAGGTGTTTCTCTTGCAACACTTTCTGGGTGTTAGCTGTGTTGGTAAAAACACACACAAAAAAACGTTGCAACTGAGATGGAGAGGATGTTTGTGGTTTTTAGGGACTTTTCGGCCAAGAAAGGCGTACAGATTTTCTTTCTTCTGGTTTCTCTGACACGTAAAAAAACGTGGTATCGGTCGAAGCAGCTGTTGAATCCTCTCGACTTAGCTGCAGCTAAACTGCGTTTAACTTCAGCTCGAAGGGTTATCGGCTTGTGAACTGCACCGACCTGATACATTTTCTCTGTTGGATACAAACAGAAGGCAAGGTAGCTCCTTTAAACACCGGCCCTTCTGTGTTTTGATACCGTTGCAGCCAAGTTGGGTTTCTTGCCTGCCTATCCATCCCTCCCTCACTTCTGCAGGATGTTTTTGTTGAGCTGGGTTCCCATTGTTCACACACTCAGTTGGCTCGCCTCCCAGGGTTGCTGCTGGCTGCTAGGCCCCCTAATAGGTTCTTCATGTGCCTTGGCTTTCCTCACACATCTTAGTCTTGGCTTTGCATGGTGAGCCCTGTGTCACTGGGCCAGGCAACACAAGGCATGTTTTTTTGGAGAGGGCGGTAGATGGGGAGAGAGAAAATAAGCTTGTAATTTGTTCTGGGAATTGCAATGGTTTAAGAAAAAATTAAAAAAAATAAAATAAGGGAGTGCGGCTACAAAATCAATTTCACAAGAGTAAAAAATCCAATCTGGCAACAACGCACACTTGCAGCTCCTTCAACAGTAGCAACACAGTGAAATGTTTTTGGTGGGTTTGTGTGGCAGCAGCTGCAAATCAAGTGCATCTGTCTGATTATCTTACAGCTCCATTTAAAAGGCCATTGTTCACAGGCTCATAAAATATTTATAACCGCGCTCACTCCCCCTCATTTGAAAGGTCTGCAACACGTAGGATTAACGGAACATCTTGTGATACGTGTACAACGCTAAACTGGTTTTGCAACAAATTCCCTATTTTACAACGGCCCCGCGCACGACATGTGTTTAGTGGCATGAGTTTTGATTCTACGACCGTGTTTATGACTTCCTCCTAGAGTCCACTGGCTTTCGCTTGATTGCAGTCTGATTGTGCAATGGTGCACAACGGACAACTTCTTTGAAGGACGTTTGATACGCTCACATAAAAGGAAGAATGTGGAGCAATGAAAATCACCAAAACAGGAACAATGTGATTTTCATTAAAGCATGTATATGTATTTAAAAGTTTAGGCTGTTCTCCACTCCATATTGTTATTTTTAATTTCAATGTAAAGGCGTTCAAGCTACTAACCAGAAATTCTGTGACAGGAAGGGTTAAATCTTCTGCACGCTGCTTACTTACCTGCACAGGTGACATCACTTTCATATCCTGAGTGACCGAGCAGGCACCTTCTCGCTTGAGTTCCCTCCGTCGCTCTCTGTTTGCTTTCATGCACATCCAAGGGTGAGACAACACCCGTTGTTGACATTATTTTGCATGAAGTTTGAGTTTCAGTTCCCATCATCCACCTGCCTTCTAACCGACCAGAAAACCTGTCACCTACATTGAGCGGCCCGTCGCACCATAAACATGTTGATTATTCATCAGCAGTGCTGATGCAGAAGAGAAAATAGAAGCCAAAACACAAAACTCTGATTCAAAGCTTTCCTCTTTGGCCACTGTAGTATATTATATGTGGTCCTCTACCATGCATTGATGGTTCAGGAAGAAAGGCTCTGCAGACAGGACTTCAGTTGAACAGTGAAGATTTTATTTGAAACTGCAGCCCAAGTCAAAACATCCAAATCCTGGGGAAATCTTAGACCAATTATTGGAACCCTGGTTTATGTTTGGACACAGGCTCTCTTATAGACCTATGGCTTGTTGTACACACATACACGTTCTCAATATGGTCCTCATTATGTAAAAGGAGTCAACCAGCTCCTCTTCACATTGAGATTTATATATTTTCCTATATGTTCAGAGTTGGAGAATACGTATACTTATATATTGGATCATATATTATTTGGATGGATCATTTGCCTTTACACGTATGTGAACTTTATGACATTTAGTTTTTAATACAAAGGCTGCAATACGGCATTGGCCCAACCTTTGCAGCAAAACCAGCTCCAAGGATTCTGAAAATTTTTTCCCCATTCACTGACAGCATTTGTGGGGTCATCCATTGATGGTGCATGGTGGATACCTGGATTAAGAATTAGTTTATTTATATAGCGCCAATTTACAATAGATGTAGTCTCAAAGTACTTTACAATAAAATCGAAGATACTTTATAAACAAATCAATTTGAAAAAGTTTCCAATCTACAATCTCCACTAGTCCCAAACATACTTCATCAGGTCATGGCCAAGCCTTTATGCAGCCCAGACAGGTTCCTTTACTCCAAAGTCACACTTTATGCAGTCATGTTGCAACTTGAAGGGCCACTTCTAAACTTTTTCTACAATAAGGATGATGTCTATATATTCTGACGGTGACATAAGACAGAGATAAAAGCTCTTAGGCAAAATCACACCAATTTGTGGCAATTTCCACAATCATATTAATGTTATGTTGGTAGAAGGATAACATATTAGGATTCTAACCTATAATAGGACTACAGATAAACTGGTTGCACTGAGAAATCTGACTTTCTTGTTAGGTGGCATAGCGAGAATGTCCAAGCAGACGCAAGACAAAAAGCGGCATCAGTTCAGTTCTAAAATCAAGATCAAGAACAAATCTCAAACACACGGTGGCAGGATTCGTCACTCCGGAGAAAAAATCTCCACAGCTTTGTTGTGCAGTGGCTTTGTATTTCATAAACCAATTCAGTGCAGCTCTTTATAGAATGTTCTTGATCTAATCTCAAGGCCAAACATGTTTGAGGGTCTGTGGCTATTGACTCCAAAGACCTCTGTGCATTATATGACTCCCCACTCCCTGACAAAGCCTAACACTTCATGGCTCAGTTGGTCTCAGAAGGGTTCTGCAGTAGGGAAGCAGAATATATCGGCATATTAATCTTTGCTGCTCAGTGTAAGTCATTTGTGTGTGAATTTAGCAACCACAATTTGTGTTACAGGAGGGAAGGTTACTCACGTAATATTTTGGATTATGTATTTACATTTTGAAGTATGGCATTAGAAAAGGTTGATAAAAGCAGCTAAATGTTTTTCACAAAAGGGGAGATGGGAACACATTCACCAAATTAGTTCTGATTTTGAAATGTGATCTTATAGTTCACAAGCCATGCTTACATCTAACTGCCCAGCAGTTTTAAGTGAACTTTTAAAATGTCACAGTAGGAAAAAAGAAAGACAATTTCTCCAAAAAATCTCACCAATTACTGAGATTATTCTATGTGCTGCCTGGTTGATTTGTTCCAAACCAGTAACAAGAACCAGGTCTAGTACATCTCTTTTATTTTGCAACAAATAAGTTTGTTGAAAAATTGTGAGACAACTGTATGAAGTTATACTGAGGTTGTGGATACCCGGTGTTAAATTGAAGAAGAGAATATTTAGAGCAATGTATTCCCACTCTGCAGGCCTGGAAAATGGGTTTTACACGTCTGCGGCCATTAAAATAATATGAATGCCTGAAATCAATGATTGAAATGGCTGTGCAAATACTTTTGGCAACGTCGTATGTATGGTTTTTGCGAAGGCACATCTTGTGTTTGCATTGTATTGATACTTACTGCTTGTCTACTTCAAAAAATTGCATTAAGGATCTCAATAATCTTTGCGTTTTAGGTGTTTGAATATAGAATCGTTAACCAGTTAGTTAAAGGGTTAAATATCCATCCTCTCCTGCACACATCTGAAATGTTATTCTTGATTAGATAAGATCAGAAAACAGCCCTCACCAAGTTTACAGACAACCAAGATTAGCACTGAAGCCTTGGTATCTGAGTAATATCACACCATTTCTTCAGATTACTATTGGAAAAATAAGGGAAAATAATGAATATATATATTATAATTGCTTTGAAACTTAAAAAAATACAAATATCAATAATTTTCTATAGGGTTCTGTCAGGTTTACAGCTAAGCAAGGTTCTCAATAGAATTAGTACAGTTCCTGTCCCAACTTGCCAATGACGAATGTTTATTTTGAAATGTCTTTCTATGTTTAAAACAACACGGCAAGTGTTGGTGAGCAGTATGAGAATTTTGCTTTTCTTTATTGCTCTTGGTACTCTTGGTGTTTAATTGGACATCAGACCAAACATAATTACTCCAGGTTTCTTGCTTTGGTGTTTTTTGTTTCGTAGTTGTTTTAGCAAGGGTGTAACCAGTCGCAGTTCCACTGGCTAACAAAAGCCCTCTCCGACCCTTACAGGGAACACAGTATTATGTTGGTAAAAATGCTTAATTTGCTGAGAACCGCCAACCGACACAGCAGTTCACTCCAGACTTAAATTTTTTTCGTTATCTCATAAAGTTCCCATCACACCAAGCGAGTCTGCTCTGTTTTGGTGGTCGTTTTGGCGACTTCATTTTCCATGCTCCCATTTGTGCATTAATTATCCGGAACACGCTTACACCACTGAGTTTTTAACTAACTTCATTATTTTATGTCTACACGGCTAAGTTGAAGCTCTTCAGCTCTGGTCCCAGATGCATTTAAACATGCAGACTCAAATCCAGACAGATTGACAGTGAGCTTTAAATTCTGCTGATACCACACTTTCACCATGAAAACAAAAACATGTCTGTCGCTAACCATGTCCAGCGAGCCAGCCCCCCAACACCCCCCCATAACCCCTCCTGAAGTCTGCCTGTGAGTAAGAAGCGGGGGTAAAAGAAATGGATAGAGAGGCAGAGAGACAGGTGGTCGGGCTGGTCTTTTCCGTACCCTCCACTCCCTTTTGAACTCTTCTTTCATTCTTCCAGTTCATTCTCTGCTTCTTTCCATAGCTCCAGTGACAAGGCGCTCCATTCACTGCCTTATTCTTCCACCCCTCGATCTCCCTCACACACACCCCGACCCCCTCCCCTCCCGGCTCCTTTGTCTATCTTCCTGGGGCCTGCTTTAGCTGCTATTCACCAGCCAGACGGACCACCATTGACTGAACCACCCCACCCCTCCACTCCCTTGCCCCTCTTATTCAACCCCCTCCCACTGAAACATCCCTCCACTCACACACATATGCACACGGCAACCTGGCCATTCTCCACCCTTCGCCCCGTATCGGGCAGCTGCTATGTTAATGGGGAGGAAAGGACGTGGAGGAGAGACTGAGCAACCGGCCTATAGTCAAAGGACGGAAGGAGGGGAGAGCAGGGAGAGAGTGACCCCCGCTCCTCCATCTCCATAGCCATGCCAGTGCAGGAGCAGACCTCCTGTTACACAAAGGGAGCACCCCACCCGTTCCTCACCCCACCCTATTCCTCCCCTCTGTTCTTCTCACCCTCCTCCCTCTCTGTTCTCTTCTTTCTCATTCAAATCCATTTTATATCCCAGTGGTAAAGGGAGCTGTAAGTGCAGTATGTAAAGTAACCTTACTCATGCCCTGCGGGCGTAACCATTCAGAGGTTAGAGATCTGCCTCCGTGTGTGTGTGTGTGTGTGTGTGTGTGTGTGTGTGTGGTGTGTGTGTGTGTGTGTGTGTGTGTGTGTGTGTGTGGGTGTATGCATTTGCCTGCTTTGTTTGTGACTGAATCCCATACCTCCACACCCACACACACACAACGCAGCAGACACCTGTCTCTGCTGCTTCTCCCTTTAAAGAGACCCAGACGCATTAGAGTGCATGCTTGCAGCTCTGCAGACTCAGCAATCACTGTTCAAGTTACAATCAAGTTCGTCCACTTAATCTTTCGTTCCCCACAAGAGAACTAAAACAGGCACGGCAGCTCTGTGATGAACTTCGTCTTCATTGAAACGATTTGTATGGGGGTGTTAGTTATAGTTGGTGCTCATTTCAGGGGTTGCAGTTTGAGTTATTTATCTGCTGGTGTTACTAGAAAATATATTTTCCCATAAGTTTGAAACAATGTCTTAGAAAACTTTGTCAAATCTATAACAACCTAAAAGCAATAAAAGTATACTCAAAACAAAATAATTCAGTTTTCTAATCAAAATGATTCAACTGAAATGATGCATTTTTAATTGAGGACATTTGTTGTTTGACCGTCATGATTAATTCGGTAGGAAAATTACATTATATATCACTTCCATCTAATGCAAAATAACAAAAATATAGTGACTTAAAGTATAAGATGAGTCATATCAGATTTAACTGCTGATACCACACTTTCACCATGAAAACAAAAACATGTCTGTCGCTAACCATGTCCAGCGAGCCAGCCCCCCAACACCCCCCCATAACCCCTCCTGAAGTCTGCCTGTGAGTAAGAAGTGGGGGTAAAATAAATGGATAGAGAGGCAGAGAGACAGGTGGTCGGGCTGGTCTTTTCCGTACCCTCCACTCCCTTTTGAACTCTAAGATGCATCTATTTATTTATCTGTACATTAATTTTATTTATTTTATATTTTGTGTATGCATTTATTTTAGCGATTCAATTGATGTATTGTGAGTGGTTTATGTTGTCATGAAGAACTATTACACTTGAATAAATTGGCATTTGTAGTTTATTTACTTACTCCAATGATGGCAGTCTAACTACTGATGTGAATTACAAAAAGAAAAAAGCATTCCAACTATACAAATATTTTTTTGTATCTTTACGGATGCGGCTATAAATTCTAACAGAATGCCAATAAGATTGAGAGTATTTTGAAAACAAACACATACACGATATTTTACCTCAATGTTGTATAAGATGAAAAAAATATATGAAATCTTTATCTAAAATGAAAGATAACATGCATTTTTTTATTTTATTTTGCATTGTATCAATTGAGCAAAAGATCGTCAACCGGAGCCACGTTTATAAGACTGCCAGATATTTGTTAACATTCATCCATTTTCACATGAAAATTTAAATGAAATATTTTATGAGTAGAGGTGCATTAAAATAATTTTAATGCTTTCTTTTTAATTGATTTTTTTCACATTTTTGAATGGACTACTGAATTTTTTCCCCAGCAATGGATTTGATACATTATTTTTATTCTATGCTATGCAGACGGTCAGTGTGTTGGCATGTTTTGCACCAGCAGCTTTGTCTTTGGCAGCATGTGTGTGTGCATCTTTTTGGTGCATTTAGGAGGAGGGAGAATTTGGGAGCGAGGGGATTGGAGAAAGCGGGGGGTTTGTTGGCAGGAAGGCATTTTCTCCTCTTTCTGTTTGCTCCTCCTGTTCTGTTATTTGCCCCTGTGTGGTGTGACCCTGTGCCCTGTCAGACAGGCACGTCCCATTTGACATCTGCCTGTTTTCGGGGTGGGTTGGGGGAGGGTGGTGCCCATATGGAGCTTTAACCTTCTTACCCCCTCCCAAGCTAACATACATACACACATACATTTGGCTCCAGCACATCTCCTGATGCCTGCTCTCTTTGTTCAAACTGCTATATTTGCAAAATTGTGAGAACACTTATTCATATAGATGTATTAGTTCTTAGTTTGGCATGGGTTTATTTTTAGGTTGTTTCCTGTGCAGATAGGTTTGAGAAAAGGTGTCTTTCATTTCATATATCCTAGTGCTGGAATGCATCCATTTGCAGCATCATGTATTGATCAGAAGATGATTCAGCATATCATACCCGTTACTCCAAAACTATCTATCGATCTACTGAAAGCTCTTAATGATTTGTTAGACTGTGTGTTTACATACTTAAATATTGTGTTTAGCATTATATATATATATATATATATATATATATATATATATATATATATATATATATATATATAAATTTTCATTATACTTTTTTTATTGTTGTCTCTACATAGCAATGAGATTATATATTGATGATGTTTCAATTTATAGCTATCTACCTAGCGAATGATGATGATGGCATTGTTTTTTAAAGTTTAATTAGGTTAAATAATGAAACTTCAGGTACATTTTAAAATGCCCATTTAGACCCATTTAGAGAAGGCATTCTGTTGCACTGTGATCTGGACATGCTCACCTTTAAAATGTTTCTGCTTTGTCAACCATAGATTTCAGTAAATCTACGATGAGATATTAATAGTTTACCATATGAAAATGAGGGTAAGGTTTTTGAAAAATATCAACCAACACGTTGTCTCTCTATTTTTTTTCTTGTTTAATGAAGGCATCATTTATCCACTTTTATAGGCCTAAATAAGGATCAAACCACAATCAACAGAATTAGGGTGTGATAAATTATAACTGTAAAAATAAATAAGAATAACAAGCTGATAAACAATAGTGAAGTACAGAAGGAGAAAGAGGAATTGTTTACAAGGGGAAAAAAATCATAAGAAATGTAGATAGAGCGGTATAAAATGAAATTGCCTAATTATATAGTATTTACTAAAATCTTTCTGTTTAATCAAAGCAACTTACGTTTATGAAAAACAGGTGTAAAATGTGTCTGAGACAGTGACGTTGTTTCAAGAGAGGAAAGTAATCCAATCTCATTATACAATGTGTATAATGACAATAAAAGACATTCTATTCTATTCTAATACAGCAACCACACTTTTTGGAGCAGTTAGAATCTAGTCTTAAGAAGAGAATGCATATTCTTCTCAAATTTCTATTGCTCTACAACAATAATTAGCCTCATCGATAGATAGATAGATAGATAGATAGATAGATAGATAGATAGATAGCACACATCTTTTCTCCCTTATATTCTTAGGTCGGAATCATCATATATCATTAATAAAACTTAGATAAAACTAAATCTTTTATTTCTCTGCATTACTAAATACAGGGACACTGTAAAACTGCTATTTTTACTTAAGGGTCAGGATGAGATTCTCATGCTGCCCAATGTCTATATGCGACATATGGGTGTTTATAAGCCCCTCTGTTCCCCTCTGTTCCTGCACCCTGCAGCAGCACCTTCTCTGTGGATGCCTGCTGCCTCTGTCTGACAGTTGTTTTCGCATAATACCTCTAGTTAAGGGGCTTACAGTGAATTAGGTTGTTAACAGATACTGTGACACAGATGTTGAGGCAATATTTATTTATTTCAGCAGAGAAAATGAGGCTCATATGGGGTTGGAGATTACTGGGATTATGGCGAATCTTTTCCCATCCTACTTTTAGGTTTAGCACACAGACTGACATGTTTGAGGCAAAAACATTGCAATATTGGCAGACAAAAACCCAAAAAGGCATTTTTCTTTGCCATAGGTTCCAACAAGTTTTCCTACATGTGTTTATGAACCATTTAAATAATTAAAATCCATGATTTTCTGTATGTATGCATACATGTATGCATTAAGGTACATGGCTATAGAAACAATGTATGTATGTAAATGTGTGTATGTGTGCCAAAGTGTGTGTACATGTGTATCAGTGATTAATTATGGAGAATAAAGCCCTGCTTGTACAGAGTGAAACTGTGGGGTTTGAAGTGAGATGGGAGATGATTTTCTGTTTGGCTGAGCAGGCTCAATAGTCCCATTCAACTAGCCCCCTTACTGCCTATCGTCCTCCCACCACCAGTCCTCTGCGCGCACACACACACACACACACACACACACACACACACACACACACACACACACACACACAC
>JAVLVB010000002.1:5833449-5856579 GCA_032876305.1 Orestias chungarensis
CTCGGTGTGGGGGGTGGGGGGTGGATAAGGGAGCTAAACGTACAAGACCTGTCAGGATGGCGAAGTCTAACCATTTATATCTGAACTTAGAAATGCACTACTTTAAAATGTTTACTGGTAGTTTTAACGTTTTTAAAAGACGTTAATAGATATTTAGAGCATTTTTAGCCGCATGCTAACACTTCTACGGTGGCTAACCGCGTCCACATGACAGAAAATCTCCTGTCACTCCTTCCACGCCCACACACACCGGTCATACCATGGTCTGTCCTGGCAGAGGAAGAACCCACGCCCATCAGGGGTTAATAATCGTCTGTTGCTGGTTTGCAGCCCATTAGGACATTGATCCGTCTGCTTATTTTATGCCACCTGGGGGAGAGGAATGTGCCGGCTCCTTCAGTTGTGTGTATATCTCGTTTGGGGGCACGCTGACTGGCCAGCTACGCTCTCTGTATGTGTTTGTGTCATGGAGAGGTCATTCGGAGCAGAGTGGGCCGTCGTGTCTCACTGGGCAGAGAGACAGACGGTGGAGGGCAGAATATTCCTCGGGTCGGTCGGTCAAGGGTCATTGACAGCATTTTGAATCAAACTCTCAGATGATCGCTTCAGTACTATAATCACAGATGAGACATCACATATTAGCCCTCCACACTTTTTCACAGCTGTTTAAATGAAAAAAGTAGTGAATTTATCTGGTAGTCCCAAAAAAGGGACTTCTGAAAACCAGTCATAACAAACAGTTTCCCTTGCGTTAGAATATATTACACACAGTCAGGCATAATTGTTACATGACAGAGTTTTTAAAAAAGACTTTTATAGTTAAAATGTGTGATGTGCACCTTCTGTTTTCTAAAGTGTATGCCGTTGCTTCAATTTTGAAAGACTATTTTTTTTTTTGCTGATGTCTTTGAAGCAAAACAAATTTGTTTAGACATATTCTATTGTCCTGTATTGCATTTGTAAAAAAAAAGTCATGTATAGTGTATAATAACATTTACTTCTCAAACCTGCAATTTCTAATTTTCTTATGGGTTTTTTTTCATGTTGATCATGGAAACCAACAATTTTTACATGCAATTTCATCTTTCAAGCCAAACTGATGTTTTTTGTATTTTTTTTTTCCACAAAGCCCAAGGCCCTTGTATCAGGTCCTTACAGATGTTTTTCCTCCCTGTTACTTCAGGTCTGCGTTATGAGCTTTGAACAGAGCCAATTTGCTCATTGGGTTTATTTTCTAGGTGTCTTCATTTGTCCCCCAGCTCTGCATTTTTTTCATTTCATTAAGCATAATCCCAATTGCGGTACAAAGTGAAAAATAAATTAAAGTACTAAAGAAAAATGTACGATTCCAACAGAAAGACAGAAGAACAGCTGATTAAGAGCGCTTAAAAAGGTTGTAAAAAAAAGTTAGTCATTGAGTTCATTCAACATTCTTTAAAAAAAGAGTAAAAATTTGTTGAAGACATAAAAGCATTGATGACTTGAGGTGTTTAAACAGATAAGGTAGAGATTGTCGTCTTTGACCCAGAGCATCTGGAGAACAAATTTCTTGGTAGGAAATTTCTTCTTAGCACAATATTGCCAACATTGGAAAGTTACTTAGGATCTCTACCAAGATCAAATATATTTACTCTTTTTATACTTTAGTTTGCCCTTATTTCTGCAATGACCATGATGGCTGCGTGTCGGTGAGTTTAAGCAGAAGGCTGCTCACCCATTCTGCTGTAGGTTTCTGTTTTTAGAAAGGCAGTTACTTTCCCATTGCTATGTGCTTGCTCAGTATAAGAGATTACTGCAAAATCAGTGACTCAATACAAATGGGTGGGCCTCCTTAGGTAATACAGTTGTACAGTTTAGGTTGCTAACTGAATAAAAAGTAGGATTGAATAAGGGCTGATCTAACTGAACTTGAATGAATTTGAATGTGATACAGGATGGTACCTATTTATATTTCTGGATATGCATTGGATTCATGTGTAGTTAGAGTGCATTACGATTACATTTTTTTACGAATTGGTGTAAATACACTGAGTGAAACTTAATTAAAACATGGTCTAAATGGTCTTAATGCAAAGCATAACAAACAAAGGGTGTTTATAGATGTTTGTACTGTATATTTTACTTTGCATTTGAAATGTGTCTTGTTTTTGCTTGTTTGACAATTGATTTGCATGTCAACTTTAATATTCGTAAAAACAAAGGCCTTCTTCAAATGCAAACAATGTCTGCTACAAATATTCCAGGCTTCAGTTTGTGCAAAAGCTTAAACAACTTAGATATGTTTCACTGGTCTGGAAGGCCGAAACGCAAACTTCAACTAAAGAAATGGGAGAAATAGTAGAATTAATACACAAGAAATAATGAATTAAAAGTCTGACGTTGAACCAAATCAAAGACACAACTAAACAGAAGAAATACTTAAGATTCAAACTTAAAAGGTGAAAAGAGAACTGAAATAAGAACTGAGATATGCAGAGATATACAGATCAACATAACTAGAGGTTGCCAAAAGGATCTGGAAATGCAATAAAATTAAAATCTGTTGTAACTCATATTATTAAACTTATTATTAACTTTCAACATATAACTTCTCAAACTGCCACGAAAACTAAGAAAAACACAAAAGCAATATTTTAAAGGTTATGAAACCTTCATCATGGCTGCAAGGAGACTAAGGTCCTGATCAGGAAGCAGCATGGAAGACATTCCTGAGGATCTCAAAGGTTGCTGAGGAAGGATAAGGACATGAAAGAAATGTGTTTGTGGGACCAAATCTGCCTTTACATTTCCAATGAGATTTCACTGGCTCCATTCTTTGACTAGCCTCTTATGTACTATACTAAAGATTTAACCTTTGTTAGGAAATGTTAATTCCCAAATGTATGCAGATAACACATTCATCATTTCCAAAAGCATCTCTGATTGGCATTTTACTTCTGAATTGAACAGACGATTTGTTTTATGAACACTGTATTTTAAGAATTTAGATTTTAAGAGTTTCTAAATGAAAAAACATATTGGAATATATACAAATATATGTATTCCTGTCATTGCTGGCAGACAAAATCAATGTTATAAGTGTAACTGCTTGGGAAGGCACATTCATAGGGCTTTGTTATGTTCAGGAAAGAGAAAATTCCTCAAAAAAAATACCTGAGTCAGGTAAATTAAAACCTTTCCTTGTATTTAGAATTGGATAAGTTATCTTAAGCAGAGGGCGATTTTCTAAAATGCCATCAGAAATACACAATAAGCTGAATAAATTCAGAGCAATTAAAAGTTACCTCTGCTGTCTGTAAGACAGTAAAATTAAAAATAATTGCTCAACAGATGAAAAGTCGAAGTATTTACTATAGTGAAAAAGCAGCTGAAGCCGTGGTGGGAATTTTATTGTCAGATTTGTGGTGAGTTCGGACTGTCGGGAAGTTTTCTGCAGAACTAATCGAGGTTATCGCTTCCTCTCTCTTTTCATGGGAACTTAAGAGTTTCTCTCTCACCGCTGTTTTGGAAAACAAACTAAAAAAACTCAGAAACGTGTCGGGAGAACTCGCTAAGAATGCCTCCTCACTTGTGTGAGAGTCTGTGAGAGCAAGACAAAGTAAATTCCTCTGGTTATCTGTGTGTATGTGTGTTTGCTTGTTTGGCACCTCTCGTGCAGCCTGCACCAGGTGAACTGGCCTGGTACGGAAGGTCAGCTCTGTGATGTCACTTCCCCTTCCTTTCCGGATATTCCCAGCATTCTACTGCCAGCAGCCGGGAACTCTGGGAACCGAGAACAGGAAGCCTGGCTCCTTCGCCCGAGAGAAAGCTCGTATTGGTGACTTTGTCAGCTATGAATGACTCATCATTTGCTGACTAAAGTCATTGCATGAGAACAGAGGGCTTCTGAGAAATTTATTTGTTTCTTTTTACTTACGTTAAAACCTTAGAGCCCTTCACAGCGCAACTATATTGTGCTTGAAAATAAATTCACTTGAAGCTGTACAAAAGGGCAATTTAACATAAGCTTAAAACTTGTATTATTCTAAATTGCATATGGCCAAACAGGATCAAGAATAATCAACTCAAAGTTTTGACTTTTTATTGACATTTGTCATGAGTTGACATCTGTGTTTGTTTGATGCAACATGTTTTTTGTGGACCTTGTTTGATACTGATCAATGATTCATCCCTGGGAAAAGAGATCTGGGGAGCAGCAGCCGTTCTTCACTTTCCTCAGTTTGACATCAGCAGCTCATCTGCACAACAGGGAAAGACATTATATAAGGTGAACACATATAGCTGTCTCAATTGAAAAGACTTTTCTACACTGGTACTTTTGTCAGATTTCCTGAGCTGCCTCACCGTCTTTCACCACACCGCAGTACTCCTCACACTCCGCCTTAGTGTAAAACTTGTTAGCATTAGCCTGACAGAAGCCCTGTTTGTAGGGCATGCACAGTCCAGTGGAAGGGTCGAAGGCCCAGATGGCTGGTTGGCCCGTGCAGGGCTGGGCAGCCATCGGTAGACGGCACACAGCTGGACAATTTTAAAAAATGAACTTTAACTGAAATATCACCACGGCACTAAGATAATTCAGGACTCAGTTTCTGCACACAGTAATAACCCAACTGGTCTAGTTTCAATGTTTAAGTCCTTGCAAAAAGGCTAGTAGCCCTCACCCTCTGTACGACATCTCTGCAGACACTCCCTCTCTGTTTTAAAGTTGTTCTGATTGCCTAAACAGCCGCCGAACTTGAACAGCTCGCAGGTCATTGAGGAGGAGTTGTAGAAGTAGCGGTCATGCATCCCGAAACACGGCCCTGTTTCTGGAGCTGCATTACATGCTTCTGTGAAGACAGAGCAAAAGAGAAATTGTGTGGCAGGACAAAAAAAGGAAACAAATGGAAACAAAAGGTAGCTTAAAGTAAAAAATTGATGTGTTTTTTTTTTATGTAGTAGGTCATTTCTCTTACTGGTTCCATTGAACAGGGGCATTTCAACACCAGAGCCCTCTGTGTCGTCAAGAACCAAGGATAGTGCCGGATTTCTCCTCACTCTCTACAGCATGGAGAGAAAAAAACTCAGTCAGGGTCAACCTAAAGGTTGCCCACACACAATCATTTAGTGATTTTATCTAGAAAAATGCAACCAATTGGTTTCAATTATCATTTTAACTGCCATTTTTACTGTTTCAGCTATTTATCGAACGACTGTTGTAAAAACAAGAAGCAACAAAATACTTGTAATTATTGCATTAAGCACAAATAAATTATTTTGGTATTCCCCAGACAGAAACAAATGGAAGCAGAAAAAGTCTGATTTGGTGTCAGACAGTGAGACAAATAAATAAATTAAAATCTCCCACATCCTTTAATACGGTGAATGTAAAGATCTGGTTTTATACGGAGTAAGATCGCTGTCACCTAAGGTGTATGCACTACTCCAACATTCGTATTTATATGTCAATAAAGTTCTTGTACCGGAAATTCTGCTGAAACATTTGTGATTCTGAGAGTATGAATATAAAAGCTGTGAGTGCAAAGTCTTATGAATACAACTGTAATTTACAAGACTACAAACTCAGGTAAAGCATAACATGTAAGAACAATATATATTTTTATATAAACAAGTGGTTGCTCCAACCGGTCCACGGTATTGACATATAAATACGAATACCAATGTTAGAGTGGTGCATATACCTTTTTGACAGCAATCTTACTTCATATTTTAACCACAGTTCTGAGTGAATTATTGTACCTTGGGCTCAGGCTGTAGTTCGGGCCAACCAGTTGGCTCTGCCTCCTTCTCTCCAGGGACACAGTCACCTGTATGCAGGGGAAATTTCTTTTCTCATATGTAAGGACATTGATTTATATACAATATTTGTTTAGTTTTGTCCATGCATATTTAACAAATGTTTATTTACCTTTGTCCTTTCTAATAAAAATGTTGTTGTCACCCATTCCTTGTTGTCTGGCCAGAGTTTTGAAGTCATCCAACACTGTGGCTCTCACAGTCTTTGTTCGACCTACAGATAACAGATGACCAATAAGTAAGTTTGTTTGGAAATCACCAATGGCACTTACACTATCATTGGTACATCAGAAGGCTCACTGATCAATCCTAATTGTAGAGTTTGTCTACATCATCTAGAATCATTGGCACAGACATAAACAGACATGGCCCTTGTATTGATAATAATAAAAAATCACTTTCCCTTAGTGATATGCACAAAACTAGTCCTTTGGACTGGTTTCATTTGATACTTTCACGGCATTCTCTTAAAATTTTTAATTGGATTTTAGATTCATCTGTATTTTGAAAGGGTCACAATTTTCATCTGATTGATCACAGATTGTTTTGGGTTATTGGCTCTGTGGCTCACCTCATTTAACAAAAAAGTAAATATATAATGTTCTTCTGTTTTTTTGTCTTTGTCCTCATGAAAAAAAAGAACAAAACCATCTTTTTACTCTAATACGTTTTGTAACAGTTTTGATGTTGGATGTAATCCTGATATTATGTCCATGTTTTTATACCTCTTTAGTATAGTGCTTACTTTTATTTCAAATATATTTTCTGCTATATATTCTTTTATATTTGATTTCCATACTTTGAATTTCTTTGCTTCCTGCTGTCATTTCACCTGTTTTTTTATCTGCATTTCTACATCTGCAGGTTGTCTATCATGTTTAGTCCTCAGAAATAAATACGTACATATTTAGTTTTGTCTTACTTAAGATCTTAATGAACTTCATGCATTTGTAATTCGTTGAGTACAAGTCACTGCTTAGATCATGCTAGATGCCTGGACACGTGGCATGTTGCACGGTGCATGCATGTGTTCTTTCAAAGTTTTCTTTCTGGATTTTGTTTCTGGCTTTTTGTCTTTTGTTGACCGAGGGGTCTATGCCACTGGATGCCATGTCTACCTCCCAGTGATTCTGAATGAAGGTCTTATAATAAGTCTTATAAACACCAAAACACAAAAAACACGTTTCTGACAGCTTAGCACATACATCTTTGCAGCTCTACAAAAAATATATAGCAGGGAATTCAAACATGCTTTATACTTTTGTTTAAGACTTCTTTAAAGAGTATGTGGTTTCAGTATGTTTTGTTATAACTTTCATCATCTGTTTTCCAAAGGTGAATCTACAGGTGGTGAATACTCACTGTAAAGCTTGAGTGAGATGCTCTTATCTCCTGTCGACTTCTGCTTGCTCATAATCATAATGGCGTACTCGATGTAGTTGGTGTGGACCACATAAGCGTCCACATCGGCGCCCCACTCTGAAAGGTAGGGGAAAACAACCAAATACAGTTACTATTATTACTATTATTATTATTATTATTATTATTATTGAGTTAAAACAAAATCTCTTTGTGACAGAACACACTTGCGACATGGTAGAAAAATCGTCCCGGTGTAGAGGTCAACTCATAATCTCCAGTTCTCTCTGCGCATGTTCCCCGTCTGCACAAAGTACGGTTTATTTCAAGTGATCTATCTTTAGAATCATTTCACTGTACAAATACAAAACTAATAATACAACAAGCTAATTCAAGAATACTATTATTTTATTTTTCTAATCTTTCATTACAGGAAATTGATTGTGAGCAAATTCCTTTTTTTCAATTAATAATGAGCAAAGGAACACAGGTGCTTAATTTTGCTCTTTAAATGTGTTTTGTTAATCATAGATTATTTTAATATTGTTTTTTTCCCCAACTTTATTGTAGAAAGATACAGAGGATTAAAATCCTGCTATGTGTTGTAGAAAAAGTTTCACATTTTTATCTCTTCGCACTTTACTTTTAAAGGACTCTAACATACACCCAGTTTAAACTGCTTCAGATCTTTTACCTATTAGACTAATTATAGTGCCTTGAAAAAGTTGAAAAATACCTTACATTTTTTCCCAGTTTGCAAAACTGAAGTCATAATCATCCATTGTATTTTGCACAACGATGTCTTGTGATAGGTCAATATAAAGTAGTGCATCATGTCAGAATCCGAAATCAGAATCAGAAAGAGCTGATACATAAGTTTTGGAGTGAATAAAATAAAAAGTGAGGAAGAGAGAAAGATAAAATAAACTGAGATATGGGTTTCAAGGGTTTTTAATAATTTATTTTTCAAATTTAGTGAGCTTTTGTGTCATCCCAATTAATCTTAACTATGTCTTTTGTAAAGAATTGGTGTAAGAAATCACTTATTAAACAGCTGTGTATAAAGTGATCATGGTATAAATCAAATAGTTATTTAAAGGACTTGGAGATTTATAAGTAAACATTAGTAAATTTATAGCATCATGCAGACAGTTAGGTGTAGAAAAAAAAAACATCCACAACACACAAAACGGACCATCACCATCGTGGTGTGGGGATGCTTTTCCCCCCCAAAACGGACAGGAAAGTAGGTCAGAGTCAATGGGAAGATCGATGGAGTTGAACACAGGACAATCTCTCAAAAAAAAACTTTGGAGGCTAATAGAGAAACTAAGGTAGCGTCAGTCATTCAGCAGGAAAGTTACCTTAAATATACAATCACAGTTATAATGGAGTGAGTTGAATCAACTGTGTTGGTTTACAAAAATTCCCAAGGAGTATGAATACTTTTGTGATATGATATATCAAACGTTAAATGTATGTCTTTAAACAAAACAAAAAACTGTTACACTCATCTCCTGTCACCTCTATCCCAAATTAAGTTACTTTTTCACTAAAAATAACCAAGAATATTGAGGGGGTAAAAAATCGTGATAAAAAAAAAAAGAAGATATTTTTGATCTTTGATGTTGAAACTTTGAAATTGAGCTATGTCCAACCTTTTTTGTATTTACATGGACTTTTCTTGGCTGTGTTACTGTTTGACATTTTGAAAGCCTTGGTAAACATTGATTTTGGCCTCAAATATCAAGCACAGATAAAACAAAATGTTTCTCAATTGGTTAGTTTAGTTATCATTTTTTTTAACCTGTTAATAATGTGTTTTTCTGACTTTCTGTAAGTTTTAATAAGAAATAGAAATGCTAAAAGGGTGAGCAAAGGAAAATATGATGTACTGATTAATAGTTAATGCTATTTTGTCCACTTGGTTGCAAATATGAAAGTGTTTTCATTCTAACCTGAGTAATGTACGTGTCATTTTGAGCTTTTCGTCCGTGGTGCCTTTTCGCAGCACTGTTTTTCCAATAGCCAGGTCTCCCCTGTAGCGCTGCATGTAAGGAGACGTACTCGCCTTCGCAACATCGTACCATGTCCCCAAAAACTGTCATGAAGAATTAGCAAAAATATATTAAAAACATTTTAAGCAGTAGAAGGAGACTTTAGTGCATTCATTGTTCAAAGCTGATATAGTAAACCCCTTAGAAAAGGTTATTTCTTGAATATTTAGAAGAGCATACAAGAAAAGATATCAAAAAACAAATAACCTTAGGTAAATGTTTGCTTCCTTGTTTTTATCTTTTGTATTAAATGGTATAATTTAGTTCAGCATGCTAAACTAAAGACAAGCATCCTCTCACCTTGCTCAGATCAAAGTTCTCCTGTGTATTGTAAAGAGGATCGGGGAGAACTGGGAGCCCCTGGAGGGACCGCGTCCATCCCAACACCAGCAAAGAAACCAGAGCCACAGCTTTTTGCATCTTGTCAGAAATTTGTGTGCTCTTATCTGAAATCTTGTCTTAGAGGTGTGCACCCCCTCTCAACTGAAGGAAAGGGGACTGTGAATGCAATCACTCCTACAGCTGAACCTAAAAAATAAAATAAAAAAACCCTCAAACAAGGGAAGGATCAAAGTTCTGTCTCTCTGTTTATCTCTTCTTTAGTTTGAGTAACCAGCACGGACAGTGAACCACACAAACATTAGACTTCAGAGTCGCTGCAGTACTGGCAGATCGATACATGCTGTAAAGTGAGCAAAAACACAAACAAACAGGGAAGTCATGTTGCTGTGATGGCTTTTGTTGATCTATGCTTTGCCAGCAAGCATAGATGGTTTGACAAAAAAAATAACAGCTTTACTTTTGAATCTGATGTAGCTTAGAGTGCTCACTGAAGAATCTACAGGCACAAATCTGGAGATGTTGTTACCGGTTTTTGAAAAAATGCTTCAATCTAGCATACAAATTGATAAGGAGTTTGATTCATGAAATGGCCTGATTAGGTTTTTTACACTACTATTTCTAGATTATGGCTTCATCTTCTAGAAAGTGTTGTTTCTCCCAGTCACAGTTTAGATCAAAATGTGAACTTGCTGGTGTTACACCAAATTCTGAGACCAATCATATTCTGCGACCACAGGGAGCGATAGCATACATTCCTCTGCATGTACGTGTTGAAGACCAGCGAAAAGAAGACTGCGTAAACTGCGAAAGCACCAAAACATCTGGAGATTGTAAATCTCACGGAATATTATTCCCATTTGTTTTTATTTGACGCACCACACAGCTGGACGGACCGCACTTTGTTGGGCGGGGAGGGGGTTCGAAACAGTTTCCAGTATTTCTGCCCCCCAGATCTGCTGTCTATTAAACTATTTCCCACTGTTGTGTCCCCTCCTCACTACAGGACTCACTTTATACAATATGTGACCCTCACATAGCCATTTTCACACGGGTCACAGATTATGATGGGTATGACATTCTGTGACCTCACTGTACAGGTCAAATAATAATGTCAGAGTTCAATAGAACTATTTCCCAGTGTTGTGTCCCGTCCTCACTACAATCTGGGTGCACTTAAAATCGTATTTGATTCTCATGTTGTCCTTATCACACCGGTCACAATGATACCCATGATACCCATCATAACATTTGGAAACATTTATTTATCGTTAACCGATTTATTGAACGATGGGTTAATAGTGGGTTTATATAGGCCGATTTAAATGACAGAATAAAGGCATTCAATGCAACGGTCTGTGAGATTTACACTTGGACTGAGCTCTTCCCTCTGCAACTGGGTCCTGGACTTCCCGACCAACAGGCCGCAGTCTGTGAAGATTCACAACATCTCCTCCCTCACCATTACCCTTAGCACTGGCTCCCCTCTGGGCTGTGTGTTGAGCTCCCTCCTGTTCACATTGCTCACATATGACTGCTTCTGTATATTTTGTGTATTTCACAATTTAATTTACAATTTCTCTCAGGGTGTAAACTGGACCGTGGGATTACAATTTCGTCCCACCTCATGCACCACATGTGATGTGATGACAATAAAATTCCTTGAATCCTAATAACAGTTTGAAGAGTTAGGATTTCATGTGTGTAGAAAAAAAAGTATGTATTTTTGAAGGGGAATAAAAAGTAATCATATTTTTTTTAAACAAATAAAACTATGAAAAGGGTGATATGCATTTGTCATTAGATAGACTCTGTGTATCTGCTGATGAAAAACATCCCCACAGCACTATGCTGCCACCATGTGTCATTGTTGAGGCAGTATGTTCAGACTAAAATTAGTTGTTTGCTAAGCCTAGTGTTTCCTCTTTTTCTCAAATGGTTAGTGGTAAATGGCACTCAAGACTGGTTAATGCTTTTTTTTTTGTGTCAGTTGATTTTTTTCTCACCACTTTTTCACAAAGGTCAAGTTTGTAGAATGAATTTCTAATAGTTGTCCTCTGAATAGTTTCTATGACAGGATCTTCCGATTTCTGAAGCTCCCTTGTAAATGTGGCTTTCTTTGCATCTGGCCTGGAATATTGCTTTCTAACCTAACCCAGCTTCACTCATGTTCACAACTTTTTGTTGATACGTCTGTTGCATCCCATTAGTCTTCATTATGTTGTTTCTTCTACAAAGTCTCTGAAGCCTTTCAAGAACAGCTGGATTGTACAGAGACCAAAATACAACTACACTGTTATTCTCTATTTATTAGTTAGGTGGCTTTTACTGGGAGACTTGCATACTTAAGAAGGTGTAATTAGAAGATGCCAAATACAAATCTAGGATACTTCAAATTCTTATTTTTGTTTATAAAGATGTTTTTATTTTTTTCTAACATTTTAAAGAACTCCAAATCAAATACCCCAAAGGTTGTGGTTTTAATATGTTAAAAATTACATTTGAGTTAAATTCAATTCAAAAATCCATACTGCAAGGCATTACACATTACTACAGTCTCACAAACTGTGTTTCGTCCATACACCTCATATTTATAGCAACAATAGTAAATATGACATTATTAGTAGTGATATAATGTGGAATTTTTATTATAAATATAGATATATATCCATCCGTTTTCTGTACACCCTTGTGTATCTGCTAGCGCCTATCTCCAGCTTACAACAGGCGAGATGCAGGGGTACACCCTGGACAGGTCGCCAGTCCATTGCAGGGCAGCACAGAGACATACATGACAAACAACCACTCAAATACACATTCACACTTAAGGAGAATTTAGAGCCTCCAATCAGCCTAACAGTCATGTTTTTTGGACTGTGGGAGGAAGCTGGAGTACCCGGAAAGAACCCACACACGGACAAGGAGAACATGCAAATTCATGGCAGAAAGACCCAGAGTGGAATCGAACCGAGAGGCTTTTCTCGCTGCATGGCGATATATATTGGTGCTGATATGGATGTGTTTTTTAAAAAGTTTCTGAAGTTTTGTGGGTCTTAATAGGCGTTATCACTGATTTAGTGTCAGTGACTTTCTCCAGCTCCATACATTTTTCTATTTAGTGACATTTCCAAATGTCCTATTTGGTTCAAGATAGATTTTCTAAATATCAGCTTTTGTAAAGATTTGTGAAATTTTTCCATAGCAAGACCAAAAGCAGAACACTCTGTTGTGGGCTAAGCATTACAGAACCTCACAACATCTGGTCACAAGGTACCAGAGCATGTACAACACATTAGACAGTGAAGTCTGTTATCCACAAAAAAAACAAAATTACATGTCTGATGGTTTCAACATTGGTCAACTGGCTCACATGTCAGGCAGTATTTGATTATCTTGGATTATGATTATCTCATGTAAACTCAAACTAGTTTGCATGAGTACTTAGATTGGAAACTTTTTCAAATTCATTTGTTAGAAATATATCTTTGATTTTAATTGATTTTCTGTGAAGTGCCTTGAAACGACACCTGTTGTAAATTGGCGCTATATAAATAAACTGATTCTTGATTCTTGCAAACTAGTTTGAAGGTACTGAAACTACACCAAGGGTTTGATAATGCTGTCTAATGAAACTAGATGCATCCTTTGTTTCTACTGATCTGTACTCATTTTATTATTATTAATTCAGAAAGCACAGAATTTTTTTTTTGTTCCTTGTCAGTTGAACAAGAAAAACAATTGAAAGAACAATAAACTATTAAAATTTCTGCACATTATGGTTTTTGTCTTTAGTTTTTGCGCAACAGGGCTCTCCTCCTGTGAGAGAAATCATTTTTCATGAGCACAGTAATACTACTACTACTACTACCACCACTAACACTAATTTAGCTAAAAACGTGTGGTTAAAAAAACTGAAATGTGGCAAATATAAAAAAAAAATGAATAATGCATTAAATACATTTATACAAGCAAAATAAAAAGAAATCCAAAGGGCCAAAAATTAATACCTGTTATTAAATCTATCAAATGTAAATACTAGAAAGAAACAATCAAAGAAACAAAGGTAAAAGATTATTAAATTCAATCAAAATAAAAAAATAAAAGCTGAAACAAAAAACAAAACAAAAAAAGCAGTATAACAAACTCATAAAAGCAAGGCAAAATACAATCACCTGTTTGTTTGTAAGTGTGCTATGTTACAGACAAGGACAAAACGTTGGGAAATTTTGAAAAAAACAAAAGCATGTTTAGGGTTAACATATATTAATGTTGACATATGAAAACATTAGGCTGTAGACACTGTGGGGTGCATAAATGTAATGTGACACATTGTTTTTTTCTCTGTGGGGTAATCATTTTCTCTCTTTTCATTTTTCTGTTACCTGCTGACGTGTTTGATTTGAAACTTTTACCACCAGAGTAAAGAGGCAAATTTCTTACAAGAAGTTGTTTGTTACCTGATGTGACATGACTTCACTATTTGCCCACAGGAACATTCGCTTTAGAGATCTCAGAAACAAAACCCTGAATAAAAACAAAGCTGCTGATGTTGATTGTTCATTTTAGTCCACAGCTACCCGATGGATAGGAGCTACGTCCCTCATTTTTGGAAAACACTCACCTGGGATGACAGAACAATTTTTTATTTCTTTAAATAAAAACAATTGAAACAGAACGTTTCAAAAAGCAAGCAAAAAGCAATGTTTTAAAAAATTCAAGCCAAAGAAACAGAAAAACATTTATTTTACTAAAATGTAAAAGAAACAAAACATTTCATTCTTAAAAACAGAATCTTGAAAGTAAGATATCAGAAGAACCTTTGTTTTCATTCATGATAGCAGCTTCTTCACTCATCCCACGATGTCTGGCGACAGCTTTAAAATGTTCGAGAACAAGAGGACTAACGCTCATAGTCCGACCTGAGAAGAAGACATTGGTTTTATTTTCCTTTAATACAAAACATTGTCTAGATGAAGTAAAAAAAAAAAATGTAATAGACAGAATGATTCAGGAGGCATTATTGCTACATTGCTACATACTACACTGCTGTCATTGTTGTGGATTCCAATTGTAGTCCATAAATGGTTCAGAGGACAATTGATTTGATTAATAAACAAACAAACTGCTCAATCTTCTTAATGACCACTTTAGAACTCTGTGGATTCAAATTAAGGGAAATTTAAAAATGTATTTAAGATATACAGAGATATATAAAAAATGCTATTTCAACACCTATTTATACCAACTTCAGTAATTAATTGGGAAGTCATTCTTGAGATATCAGCAATTAAACAATTCCTTTAATTGCTTTACACGTTTCTGCTGGTTTAACAGGTTTATCAATGATTTTCTTTGTTGGTAAGCCTTAATTCTTTTTGCCATCACCCTGATCTTTAGATGCCTCCACAGGTTATCTTTTATATATAATATCACCTGATGGACCACTTAAAACCACTGATATTATTTAATACTGATATTAATACAATCGCTCTTGCTTAACTGTAGTTGTGGTTATTGAATAGGTTCTGAGTCAGTGTTAGATTTTAAACTTCTGCTGTAGTCAGAGACTTACTGTAAAGTCTGACCATTGAGGATTTATTTCCCGACGGCTTCTCTGTGCTCAGCTGCAGCATCAAAGCGTACTCATCATAGTCAGTGTGAACCACGAATGAATCTACATCTGCTCCAAATCCTGGAAAATATATGTTTCATTTGACATCACAGGAAACCTTTTTAAATGTACTCATGGGAATGAGAAAGTACATTGACTTTAACATTTAGGACTTTGAATTTATCTATTTCTCCTAGGAAAAAAAAAGCGTACTTGCAACATGGTGAAAGAATCGGCCCGGAGTGCTTGTCAAACTGAGAACTGTCAAAGTCTCCCTGCATGTGCCGTTGCTGAAACAAGAAAACTTATTACAGATAACACAAACCATCACATCTTTTTCACTGTAGCAACACATGAGAGCCTGACTCGAAGGTGGAGGATTTCAATATGAAGTTATGCTGAGTAGGAACATGTTTCAGTTGCAGTGCTACAATGACAGGGTTTTTCTTCTTGCGCTGCATGTAGTGAGGACAAGTTGACAGCATAGCCATTTCATACCACCGTCCTGTAAACTGAAGGAAACAGGATATCACTAACGAAGATGGCTGTAAAATATTTAGTTGGTTAAAATCTAAGACAATTATAAGTTTGGATAAACTGACAGGTAAAATTCGGAGAAAGAATGACTGTTCTTGTAAACACTCACCTGCTCAAAATCAAAGTTCTCCAGTGTTGTCTCTAGTGGATCAGTCTGGAGGGTCCAAATGGATCCAACAACCAATAGAGGCACCAGAAACGTCACTCTTTGCATTCTGAAAATGGGTTTCTGTGCTAACACTTGCCCTGACAAAGACCAACCATCATGCTGTGCTTTTTAATTTCCCACCCACTGGCCTTTGAAAGCTCAGAGTGAGGGTCCAAGCATCAGATTATCTCCTGCTCTGTTTTGGCATATTCCAGTGTTTGTCGTTCAGACCAATCAGACATAAACCTGTGGACTTCAGAGTTTGAAGCTAGCTACTCACATAGAACCAATCAATATCTGTTGTGTGTTTTAACTGCTGGTTAGTGGGGAAAAGGTCGCTTTGCTTGAGTGAATCTCTAAGAGTACCATTACAGGCAGTATGTTGGGTTTGACTGCTTTTGCATGTGTGGAGATATACTGATTAACCCTGATTGGATTTGTACTAAACTCTCCTATCACTCTACAGCAATACATTCAAACTAATTAATTATAATGTTATATTTGACTGTTTATCATTTTCCACCAAATCCACAGTTAGGGGATACGGCTTTGAAAGAGATTAGAGTATTGGGACAGCAACAAAACTGATTTGAATGCATTTGTATTTTTATGTTTTATGCAATGACACTCCCTTCAACAACTTTATTGATTAAAAATGCCCCATAGACGTTCATTAAAACATTTACAGTAGTTTTGTCTTGTTCCCACGATTACATCAGCCTCAGCAATAAAAAGTGCACATGAAAGCTTAAAAGAGTAGACATAATAATATAAACAAAACTAAACTGTAAAGTTAAAAACATTGATTACACTTTAAGTATGACCTTCGAACTTTACGGATAAGCTGGCCTTCAGTCCGGATAAAGTTTTTATCTCAGTTACTTGGGTAGTAGCTTCATAAAATGAGGAGCAGAGAAATAAAATGGTGCCAGGGTAAATTCCTAAAAGTAATTGAATGTTTGTTGGTTTTAAACAAATGCAATGTTGCTTTAAACAGGTATTGCAAAAAGAAAAACCACAAATATGCGTTCTTTATTAAAATTGGACAACGAAAAAGGAAAAAAAGATATAAAATATGCCTTGCATGTATAGGTTTTATTGCTATTGTTGAAATTTGTGGCTCTTTATATTACTTTATTGTAATAAAGGATTAAACAGCACATTAGAACAAATTCTCTCAGATTCATCTGGGATAAAACCTAAAAGAGAAACAAAAAATACATGTAGATGACACATATATTTACAATTATTATTCTGCTTTCTTGTTCAACTAAACAAAACATCATACCTATTGTCTAGATCCTGATGCTGGACAGTTCTCTGTTATTGAAACAGCAGAGACGAAACACTGGTAAACTTAGCCAGATTATTTCCACCCATTACATATGAATTTAGATGTATATTGGATACACTCAGATGCCTTTTAATAACTTTTTACCTGCTGGAGGAGGAGTCAGAATGGATGTTCTGGGAAAACCACGGGACAAAGCAAAGGCTTTGAACTTCTGTAGCACTTGTATTTTGGTTCTGGGTGAGCGACCTGTTCACACAGACGTAGTTGAGGTTTCAGTGATTAAGCATAGTTGAAATTAAACAACAACTCTGTATGTGTGCAGTTTCTCTCTGGGTCTCACCGTAAAGCGCAACCTGAGTGTATTCTCTGTTAAAGTTCTTGTACTTGAGAACCACAGCATATTCTGTGTAGTTTGTGTCCACCACAGTGATGTCTTTCACAATTTCATGGCCTAAACAGAGAAACAATAATAAACTTCCTGAAAAATATTCAATATTTCCATTATGCGGCATGTAAGCAGCAAAAAGGTAAAACAAATATATATGTTATATGTTTTTAATTATATTTCTCTGTTAACTCATGTGTTGGTCTACATTCATAACTTTGTAGGTTTTAATATTGTGTTTCCTTGTGATTTTTTCTTTTCTTTTTCGTAACTGATTCTAAAATATTTCTAAGTCAGTGTTAATATTACTTTGAATTACCATGTGAACAGCCTCCATGTTCTCAATAAGGATAGCAAACAGTGGTCATTGCACTTTAGGAACTTGTTTGGTTAAGCGCTGCAAACTTTTCAGTCTTTCTGCACAACGTTCTGTATTGAATTCTGCAATATGTACACATTTTCCTCTCATCTAGCGGTTTATGTGCACGCGTGTTTGTTCTGTGTAACATTATACATGATGTTGGCTCCTGATTTTGATTCTATGAAATCCATCAGTCACTTTATTTTCGGCAGAATAAAATCTGAATTGAGTTACGTGTGCTGAAGTAGATGAACTGTCCTGGTACGCTTGTCTTGTTATACTGGTAAGATTTGGTAATGCAAGCCCCACCTCTGAAGCACAGGAAAAAAAATATTAGATGTTTATGTTGAATCACAATCAAAACTGAATTTCAATGTAAATTAAGCCCGTTTGCCCAATAAAATTATCTGTTGTATATTTTATTTCTGAGAATCACACTAGAAATGATCAATTGGAATTTTCAACTATTTCTGAACCATGTCATCTCTATTTTTCTATTAGCTTCATTAAATTATTTTAATAAATTTTGCCTGTATGCAGTGTCTAAATTTATCAGCCTTTATTTTATATATTTGGACTTACAATGCTTCCCACATTGTGAGGTTGACATTGCTGCTTGGCAGTATTCTTATGATGCCCATGGAGATCTTGACTTTGTCTCTTAAGGGGACAAAGCCTGGAGAATCATAGGCAAGCCCCACTCTGTACCATTTACCTGCAAACTTAATACAAAAAAAGCAAATTTTTTTAGTTAAATGCAAGCAAACAACAACAAAAAATTATTGCACTGTTGGGTTTGAAAAAAAAATACTTCCGAATTAGATTAGTTTATATGATCAGAAAAAATGATTTTGGATAATCTGAGAGAGAAATGTTGCCTTTAAATAAAGCCTTTTTGGAGTTTGTGGTGTTTGAAACTCCCAGAAAAAAAGATTCAGAATTTCAGCCAGCACAGAATAGGGAATATAATGTTTTATCGAAAACAGATTTGAAAGTTAGTAAAAATACAGACTGGAATGTGATGACAGTGCTGTGGTCAGAACTTAGGCTGAAGCATGTCTTTTCTGGTGATAGCCTTGAACAGGTTTGTAGAAAAGAAACAGTCATAAATGTAGAGGTACATGCTGACAGATTAATGGGCAGATACAAGATCAATAACAATAAATGCAGAATCGGTCAGGAAGATCTGTTGACAAGTCATGGATCCGTGCGTCATGGGAAGTAATATCTAGAAAATCAGAATCCGATTGGATTTTTAAAAGGGGCAAGGCAGGGCTGAGAGGTCAGGAAAAATTATGTGGTTGAGTTCAGGGAGGCAAATAAGGGAAAGCCTCATATCTACTCACACAAAGAACCTTTAAAAAAATCTGGCACCGTATGCCTGCCAGGAAGGTTTATATATAAAGGTAGATGAACAGGTGCATGACAGGAACCTGAGGTGGAACAGATGATCAAGCTCGAAGCTATCATGGACCCTTTCTCTTCAAGTTTTGCTTTATTGCGTAATTGCAACGTACCTGGACTACCTATAAATGAAGGATGTTAAATGCTTGGAGACATAGCCAAGGTAAGGAAAGCTGAAACCTGCACCCACTGACCAACACACATAAGCCGAAGGATCTAGACTGGGCCTAGAAATATTAGGACACAGATTTTGTTGTATGGACTAATAAAATGGGAGTGCATCATGATAGGCCTGATGGAGGTACCCTTGGTTAAATCAGAAACTAGCAAAAGCTCTACTGTGAGTCATACACAAGCAAGGTGAACGTTGTGTAATGATATGTGCTTATGTGTGTTTTATTAAAGATTTTCCAGTTTTAGCTTTTAAAGTATAGAAGGGGCTTAGTATCAACCTCAAAACCTGCTGCCAAGTTGTAAAAACACTTTCTTTGAGCAGTGGTCCAGGAAAAAGTCTGCATCCTTAAAAAAAACAACAATGATTTCCAATCACATTTATCCAAGTCATACTCTCGATGACTAACCAATAAAGGCATTAAACATGATAAACTTGTGATATGTCTCCTTTTTTACATGACCTTAACCCAACTGAGAAATTTTGAAAAATTTCTAAACAGGAGATTTGCAATAGAGGCAAACCAGTCCACCTCTCTGAACTGTTTGTGGGACTTTACCCCACACAACTTCAGTGTCTCTGCTGGACTCCCAGTCTGAACCAACCAGATTACAGTGAGGTAATAAATAATGAAGATATTTAAAACAGGTTAAAAATATCTAAAGAAGTTTCATGTAATTTATCAAGCTACAGGGTAGCTCTCTGTCTGTAGGGTAGTGGAAAATGTTTGGTGGGTCAGCATTTGGAGCACTGTTAAGTATTTACGGAAGGACGGTGGTATAGACCAACTAAAAATAATGTGAATGAGCCACGTTTATCATGACAGACGAAGATGCACAGACTGCCTCTAAGTAAAGCATTTTGTCTAATACAGCATCTTTTTAAAGATGCTGTATACGTCTATTCAGCTTGATAAACAGCTGAATAGACTCCTGTCAGACACACCAGCTCCATCCACAGTACCTTGAATAAGCTACTGTGGATGGATACTTACTCTAAATAATCTAAAGAATGCAAACAAATATTCTTACAAAATAAAGTTGCTTTCTGGAACATCATCCTGCATCTCTTGACACCTTGTTTCACAAGTTATTCCTTATTAATAATGGCAGGTTGTTTGTGAATAGCTGTTTAAGTCTGAAAATAATCACACAACACTTCATATAACCAGTAAGAACTGAGTTTTACCTTCTCCAAGTTGAAATCCTTTTGCGGCTTTACTGCCTGCACCACTGTCACACACATCATCACCATGACGGCAGAGATTATCATTTTCTTTGTGGCTAATGAATGTTAGGAAAAAATATACAACCAAAAAAAAGTTCAAACAAATGTATGAGACCTAAGCCTTCAAAAGCATTTAAGAAGTCAAAAGACAGAGAATAACTGGGAAAGTCTAGGTGGATGTTTGCTTTAACCCCTGATCCTCCCACCTGGTTATCCACCAATAGAGGCAAAGGATCAATGAACAGAAACAAGATTGTTGAAAATGTTGGATTTCAAAATAGCCTTGTCTTCACAGAAACACATGGAGTCATGACTGTGGTTTTGTCAGTTCAGCTGAGATTGATGTCCTGTCCCCAGAACTCAGGACAGATGTGGTTTAGCAATGTTTTCAGATGATTTACCAGGAGAAACAGACAACAAATCTCCACTGGAAAAACAACACGGACTAAGTGCTACTTTTAAGCAGACTGACACATACTTCAGACTAAATAAATCATCTGGGTGTCCTAGTTAAAGAAGGTAATTTTCCTAAATAGGGCTGGGATTCAAAATTTGAGGAAAATAGGACATCTAGTGTTAAAGGTTAGTAATGCAAATGAGGTCCCTAGGAGTGAGAGCAAAGTTATTTTTACAGAAACTTCGGTATATTCACATTATTACCTCTTGTTGGTCATTGCCCTTTTGAAAAAAATTGATTTTATTTATTTCCGTTAAAGAAACATTTTTAAATAGGAACTGAACATTATTTGTTCCCGTTTGAAAATGAAATTCACTATGGTCTGAAAAGGTTCCCACACGTCACGACATCAATGTTTAAATTATTTTGAGGTTGGATTGCTTTAACATAGTATCAAAATTTCAAAAAAACAAAACAAAACAATTGTAATACGCCTCATAAAAGAATTATATGCAAAAGTAGGCCCTCAAACAAGTTCATTTGTCAAAATCAGCAAGCTTTAGGTTGATTCCTATCATACTTACTCTCGTCTTCTTTTCGATTTTCTTGAAAACAGAGTTGTACGAAGTTAGCCATCTTACTGGATGATGCCATTAATAGGAGGCTTGACTATCGGTAGGCTTTGAAATCCTTCCATATAGCTGAGAACATCAGACAGTAGATTTAGGATTTACTTATATTGGATAAATATTTTAAATACTGGCCAGAAAAATATTTACCTGTTAAGGGTATGTGCCCATAATTAAGAGATTAATGCAATATTACGATCAAGAGAAAAATACATTGTTCCTTATTGAAGTAATTGACTTATGATGTCATAAATAAAGAACCACAGTTAGACTAAACAATGTAAACAGTATTAATATTTATTTATTCATTCATTTGCACCACTTGCATGTATCTCCTTTCCTTAAATACAATGTGTGCACAACGACCTTTGTCTGGGCAGGAGCACATGTCTGTGTGTATCTTTCACACACCTCTCCAACCTCTTCTGGACACTCTGCACAGACTGGGAACTCCCGCTAGTGCAATAATATGGAAAAATAAAAACATAAAAATGAAGCAATGGACATGCCCACACCACAATGAATGACAAAAAAAAAAAAAAGGTGCAAAAAGCAGGGTGAGACGTAGAGGAAACAAATGCCTCATAAAAACATGATTCATCAGCAAGGTCTAGGAAAACTCAATTGCCTCAGACTTTGTGAATCCACACTGGTAATATTGATGAGTCAATTCATGCGGTAGAATATTCCCTAAAGAGGTTTTCTAAAAAATGTATAACTTACAAATGTATATTTGAATTGACCGAGTTGCTGTTCAGGAATGATTAAAACTCTGATTTCTTATGATTAAATGTTTTTGCTCTGTTAAAAAAACAACAGTGAAAATATAAAAGCAATGGGATGGTAAAATATAATCTCTTAGAAACCTGATCTGTCAAACCTTATCTGTCAAAAAAAAAATAATTGTCAAAATTATCCTGTAAGATTTATTTTCATTAATTAAATGCACATTTATTTTAGTCCCAAGAAATGCATCTCTAATTCCTATAAGTATTTTTCCAACATGGAAATGGCAAATCCAAAAGGCTGTGACCATTTCTTCCTTGTGCATATTGGAGATGAAACTATTAAAAAACAAAAACACGCATTCGATTGTCATTCACAATAATGTGAATCCTTTTTTTCCCAGATCAAAAAGCACAAAGCTATAATTTCACAAGAAAAGCAGTGAATCACGCTTTCAAAGATTAAATAATTTAAGCTGATTTAAGGAAATTGAAAGGAAAACATCTTCTTCAGAGTGCTGTGCTCTGGCGCTGTCTAATCACCCGCTCCCCACTGGTGGAAAAAGAGTTGACAAACGCAACCGCCACCAACAAGAAGCATCATAACAGCCAAACCTTAAGACACACAAATTAAAACTTTACTTCACAAAAAATCACAGATTTGCTCCCCCCCCCCCCCCCCCCCCCCC
>JAVLVB010000002.1:5856679-5867950 GCA_032876305.1 Orestias chungarensis
AAAGCATGATTCAGCAGCCTGCGTGGCTGTTCTGTGTGGGACTACAAGATTCAATTTAAGGTCAAAGGTTACAAAGCAAGCGCAAACAATTCACATTATGAAAATTAAAGTTCAGTGAAAGCAGTGCTTAGGCGGAGCTAAACGTCGCCAGAAATCATGAAAGGTCAGACCATTTCCAGGACGATTTTTAATGAAGACAATGGAGCGGGCGTTGAGAAAAGGAGGCAGAATGGTAAACAAAGTGAACAAAAGTGTAATTGAAGTTACGAGTAAAATCTTTAGGGAGTGTATTTTGGAGATAAACCCTTCGTGCTCCTGGCAGGACAAAAACGCAGCCCTCTTGTGTTTTTTTGCAGATAATAAAGCAGTAAAACAGCCGATCCTATGTAGTCAGGGTTCCATGGTGCCGAATTTTGAATTTCAGAAATGAGATCACAGCAGAGTAAAGCTGAAGAAAGACATGCTGAAACCTCAAATTACAGCGTATGAACAGCAATTGAACTAGAAGGTACAACTAGTCAGAAGTGTACGCATCAACAATCTTCATTAAACAAAATTTTAAAAAAGCCTGATAATCAATTATCTCGAAGATAAGTAAACACTGACTTCTCTCCTCCTCCGTTTTAACTCCTGTTCAATCCGTCCACACTCTTTTGTATTTGTTTTGGTCAGTCAGCTCACTTGAATCTGCTGTAGAACCAGGTTCTTAAGCACCCAATGAAATACTCATTAGGTATTCCTTCTGTCAAGTCATTTTTTATATGCTTTAAATGAACAGACACAAACAAACCAACACACACACACACATCCCAAGATAAGCAAAAAAAAAAAAAAAAAATCTACTTTTTCAGACAAAACCTGCACAATCCAGCCAAAGAACCACGACTGTTCAGAATGCAAACCAGAAATGATACTTTATTTAGCCCAAGGTTGACTAACCTCTTTGTGTCATGTTGCTTATTAGGTGTCATTATAAATAGCGATAATTTAACATTCAATAGTTTTTCTTTGATGGATTTGGAAGAACGTAAAGCACAAAAAAGGCAAAATACAAGTATAATGCCCCTCAAAATATTTGCATAAAGTAAAATATATAAACATAAACTTAAAACATTTGGTATGTTGTGACATATTTTAATAAATAAATATTTAAAAAAAAAGATGGATTGAAGCTGATTATTGCACTGCAGAGGTATTGCACATTAAAGCTGCAACCACAGGTCTAATTATATTAATTGTGTCTTTTTCAGCTGCTCTTAAATTGATCCCTGTTCAAGGTAATGCCTGGATGCTTTGGGGAGCAACAAGGTCGGAATGACCAACGGTTCACATAATCTGAACATCAGAAGGCGCAAGTGATTAAGGGTCGTCACTTTGTGGCTAGCTGTGCAGGTTAAGTCAAAAGCAGAGTCGCCATCTTTCACAGGATAATCTCACTTTAAAAATGAACATCATACAAAAAGAGATAACTTAGATGCACGAAGGTCCCTCCATTGTTCCGCACACTTTCTAAGCAGAACTGATTTCACAGTTCTCTTTAGTATGGTTTAAACTTTTTGTGAACTCTTTATTCTCATGGTTTTTGCATTCTGGATACCAGGCAACCTGCATTCCCCATTTCCTGCCGGGAAACCCTGACGGTAGTTGTCTTCGAGGATGGTGTTGCAATAAGAGGAGGTTTGAAGGTCCAGAAGGAACCTGGTTTCTGTGGTTTGAGCCTCTCTTTTCGCTTGCTGAGGTAGCGAGAGGGGTTGCTAAGGAGATTTCTACAGGGATGGATGAAGAGGAGCATATCCTTCTGACTGTTTTGTCTATATATCTAGATTTTTTTTTTTAACACTTTATTGAGCAAAGTAGGGTTTGGGGTTTAATTATGCAGGTGTGCATTGGCCTTCAGCAGCGTATGGCTCTTACATTAGCATCCATGTGTACGTTCTGCTAACCTGGGCAGGCGATATTGTACTCTTTCCTTTATTGAAAGGTGTCTTGCATGTCAAAGGGAGCACAAGTTAAAGTAGTGGTCAGTCAGGCCGTCACAATTTGTGCTTCCCCGACACTATGGAGCAGTAAAGCTGGTCGTCCAGCTGCACATATCGCCCTCTGCTGGAATCCAGGAAGAACAGTCTGTCTGACACGGCAGAGGGATTAAAACCATCGCGACGCAACTCTGTCTTCTGGAATTTAAATGTTCCTAAAAACAAACAAACAAACAAACACAAACAACAACAGTAAAATTGCGTGATTGTTTACATATGTAGGTTTTTATTTAGACAGTATGGGAGGATTTTTTAAAAATTATTTTCATTTGGTTATGATTCTTACACATTCATCACGTGCATATTTCCGGCTAGAACTTTCACAATCATATAGATTTACTGCAGAAACTTACAACTAATTTTGGGATTGAAACACAAGATAGAAATGTGTAAAAAAAAAAAACTGGTTATATTTAATAAATTATCATTTTTAACCTCTGGCATAATTCTGGCTGTACATTTAACCCCACGTCTTTGCAGAACTGGTACAGATCCTCTAACTTGGTGGGTTTACTGACGGAGACGTGACTTTACACCATAGTTTATAAAGTTCCAAAAGTTATTGAGGTCAATTAAATTGTGAAAGTTAATGCGAGTCTGCTTGATCCACTCTGCACCAAGTTGTAATCAGTCTACATGCATCTGTGACCAACAGATCTCCTAGATCTCACACCATTACAAGAAGGAACATTTGTTAGAATGTTCTGCAACAAACCAGAAACCTGTAGGGTTTAAACCAGTCATAAAATAAGTAGCTGTAGTAGCAGTAATATCATTGTCTAAGGTAAAGCCGCCTCTGCACTGCCTTGGGTGGAGAGGGTTACAAAAAAGAATAATGTTCTAAAACTGCTTCAGGCTATTTATTGTTTTGGTGAGAATAGAATTATTTTCTATGTTCCAACATAGAAAGGAAGAATGCTTAATGCACCAGCTGTCACACAACAGCTGTGGTGGCATCATGCTGTGGATTTTTCCCCTGCATGTTTCAGTCTAATATTAAGCTTCTGAAAGATCTCTCACAAACTTCTGACCTCCACCCTACTGGTAAAGTGTGGACCATGCTCAAAAGTTTGCACCTAACAAGAAAACAAGCAAGTTTAAATTATTTCCACAATGTCGAGTCGCGTCAAAAGTCAAGCCAGATTTAGTGGAATGGTTATATAATCGAGCATGAATGTATTATTTTGACCCTCTGAGAATTAGAGGAAATCCACAATTAATTCACTGGTTGTATTAACACTCCCCCAAATAAATGAACCATTCAAAGAATTTTTATTTCCGACTTAAATATAACAGTAACAATTATATTAGTAAAAATAACAACAATAATAATATTCATGCATGCCTGAAAATAAAATAAGCAGATACCAAACATACCTGTTTTGTTGACTTCTGGAAGGAAGCGGAGAAACACAGGTCTGGCGTACGGAGGGAGAACTTTCTCCATGTCCTTAAAAAACCTCTCCAGGTCAGTGGATTGGGACGGATCAGCAATGGCTGCCATTCCAGCCTTCCCCTCTGCTCCTGTGCACAAAGAACCGGGCATACAAGATTAGCTACTAGGGACATGATGATTTAGGTTCCGATTGCTAGCTTTAGAGGCAATGCAGTTTTGTATATTTTAAATTTTCGATTAGGGCTGCAACTAACGACTATTTCAATAGTCGACTAGTCACAGACTATTGAAACGATTAGTCGACTAATTGGATAATTATTCATATTTTCTCAAATTTAGCATGAAATTGCTTTAGTTATGCGGCAAATGATAATAAACCCAAGAAAGATGGGTACTTCAATGAAATATGCATATTTTATTCAACTTTGGTGCAGATTCATACAAAAAGTAAATAAAAAATTTCCTATCTGAAACCAGTTATGCCCAGTGTAGTGTATAGACGTAAATCCAAAACTAAATAAATCTGTCAATTTTTTAAGGACAGGCAAAGGGGTTTTATAAAACAATAATTAATTAAAATCAATTAAACCTTTTTTTTCCTGTAAACCAAGCAGCAGCATACAGTAAATAAAACAAAGTGCATTTTGTGAGGTACGTTCAGTGGTCAGCTGGAAAACAACTTTAAAATTCTCAACAGTCTGAAATCTGCTTCTTTTGTAGAAAGGAGTCCATGGTGGCTCTCTTCGGACTGCATGCATTTAATTTAAAATACGTTTGTCAGGCACAACGTTAAAGCTCTCTTTTAAAGCCTAAAAACGCTTCGAAAATGTATGTTGTACACCAAAAACAAAACGTATTTGTGTGAATTTTGCTTGAATCTTACCGAAGCGAGTCAGACTGTTTCAAGTGCCCGACATGTGTTCTTTTTAAATGCTCGATAAACAAAGGCCTGCTTTGCAAACCTTGCAAGTAGTGATGGGTCTGGAGACACAGAAGCGTCGGCGAATGTATCGAGCTCATAGACCTAAACCCGTGTTGTTGCTCATATCGATTTCAGCAAGTCACGTGACCGATACAGCAACTGTTTCAAAATGAACCCGAGGCGCCAAACTGTGTTTATAAGGAAGCGAATCGTTGCAGCCCTATTTTCAAACAACCCTAAACTTGTTGTCTCTCTTTCATGCTTCGATCCAAGATTTAACTCTCCTTTTACAATCATCTGAACATATTTTAGGGTGTAGGAGGATTGGAGTCAACCCAAACAACCCATTTAAACAGAGAAAATACTCAACCATGCTCCTCCATGCCTATTTCGGCACATCCAATACTCGTAACTGAATACATTGTTGATGTAAGGCGATGTACAATAATTTGATAGTCAATTTGCTAAATTTCCTGTTCAACAGTAAAATGTTTCTGTGCTGATGTCTAAGCCTCTGAAAAAAACAGTGATCCAACAAGAAATAAAATAGCATCTCTGATTTGTCTTTTTTTTGCCACTGCTGCCAAAATTACAGCTAAGATTATAGATGATGGCATCTCTCAGTGGAGTAATTAGTTTATGTCAAAACAGTTCTAATGTGAGAAACGACGCTGTGGCTAAATCACCCAGAATGTTTCACATTGTATGGTTTTTGTCAAAGGCTCTTCAGTATTCTAGCATACAGTGCCTTGCAAAAGTATTAATAACTCTTGATATTTTTTTAAAGGTTTTGTTACATTACAACATTCAGTGTTTCGTGGAAATTTTATGTTATAGAAGAAAAAAAAACAGCACACAACTGCGGAGTGGACAGAAGAATGTGTCATTCATTTGCATTCAGCAAATGAATGACACATTGCTCCAGTATCTTCAAATTAAAACTAATAGATACCACTTGTGTTTAATTAAAATTCAGTAAAACAGCTGAATGCTGAAGGCGTTTAAATGTTTTTAAGGGAAACAAAAGAGAATGAAAAGCATTAAAAAGAGCAACCCCCAGTAAACAGGTCGGATTAAAATGTGCAATATGGGGGCAGCAACAAGAAGTTTTTTTTTTTAACAAATAGGGGAAAGCTGGAAAAACTTGATGGGGAAATGCATGAAGCTGACGCTGATAGAAGCTACAAAAGACCTGGAAGGCCCTTCAAATGGGAAAATGATTCAAAACACAAGGGAAAGCCCTTCAATGTAAAAATGAAGAAGAATACCTTCTTAAGGATTCATCACGTCACATGTGGTAAATGAGGTGGGACAAAAATGTAATCCCACGCTCCAGTTTACTCCCTGAGAGCAATTGTAAAATAGCTAAAAATATGAAGAATATAATAAAATATAATAAATATAAAATAATAAGATTGGTAAACATAAAATATACAAAATTTAGGAAGTCTCACATTTTAATCATGTCACCATCACCTCAACCCTACCCACTTTCAAGCAGTTTGTGGACTGTAAAACCAGAGACAAAAACACAATAGACCTGCTGTATGCTAATGTTAAGGATGCATACAGTGCCACAGCTCTACCTCCACTTGGCAGAGCTGACCACAACATTCTGCACCTGAAGCCACTCTACATCCCTGAGGTCCAGAGGCAACCTGCGGTCACCAGAACTGTTTGGCAGTGGTCACCGGAGGCTGAGGAGACCCTCCAGGGATGCAGGTAACAGACTGGGATGGATCAACGACTACCTCACAGGCCGCCCACACTATGCACACAGGGGACAGTACTGTCTCCGTTCCTGTTCACGCTCTACACCTCGGATTTCAGGTTTTGCTCACAGTATTGCTACCAGCGGAAGTTCTCAGACGACGCTGCCGTTGTGGGCTGCATCAGCAGGGACCAGGAGGCCGAGTACAGGAGTGTGGTGGACAGGTTCGTGGATTGGTGTGGGCTGAACCATCTGCAGCTTAACGTCGGGAAGACAAGGAGCTAGTGGTGGACTTCAGGAAACAGAGGAACCACCCAGACCCCGTCATCATCAACGGCTCAGATGTGGACATAGTGGAGGACTACAGATAACTCGGTGTCCACATAGACAATAAACTGGACTGGTGTAAGAACACACACACTGTCAACAAAAATGGTCCGACCAGACTGTACTTCCTCAGGAGGCTCAGATCCTTCAACGTCTACAGGACAATGCTGCAGTTGTTCTACCACTTTGTGGTCGCCAGCGCTATCTTCTATGCTGTCGTGTGCTGGGGCAGCCGGCTGAGGACGGCCGACACCAACAGACTAAACAAGCTCATCAGGAGAGCTGGCTCTGTCCTGCGACTGAACTCTGTGGTGGAGGTGTCAAAGAGGAGGATGCTGAGGAAGCTGCTCAGCATCAAGGACAACACCTCCCATCGCCCTACATGCCACGCTGACGCCCTGTCAGAGCACCTTCAGCCGGAGACTGAGACCACAGAGTCACCACAGAACCCCACAGGAGGTCTTTCTTACCTGTGGCAATCAAACTGTACAATTCCTCTTCCATCTGCAGGAGGGATAATTAGTATTGTACTTATTGTTAATGAGGATTGTGTACTTTACTGTGTTGTATGTGAGAAGAGTGTGTCGTGTTAATTGTTAATCGATAATCGATTGTTAATTGTTAATAGATGTTGTGAATCTTCATAGACTGCGGCCTGTTGGTCAGGAAGTCCAGGACCCAGTTGCAGAGGGAAGAGCTCAGTCCAAGTGAGGAGAGTTTGTTTATCAGGGTCTGAGGAATCATGGTGTTGAACGCAGAGGTGAAGTCCACAAAGAGCATACGGACGTAGGAATCCTTCTGCTCCTGGTGGGTGAGGGTGGTGTGGACCATGGAGGAAATGGCGTCCTCTGTGGATCGATCTTTCCTGTATGCATACTGGTGTGGATCCACAGTGACATTGATGGTGGCTTTGATGTGGGTCTGAACCAGTCTCTCAAGGCACTTTTTGACCATCTGTGTGATGGCTACTGGCCGATAGTCATTCAGACCTGTCACTGCGGAGCTCTTGGGGACCGGGATGTTGTCTGGGCCAGCAGCTTTCTGGGGGTGGATCCTCCTCAGCGTCCTCCTTACATCTCCTGGAGTCACACTGGGGGGCTCTTCTCCTGGTGAAGTTGTGAGTCTGGTGCTGGGGAGGGTGTCAGGGTTCTCAAAACGGGCATAGAATTTGTTGAGAACCTCAGGCAGGGAGGGGTCTTTGGAGCATTGTGCAGTTTTAGGTTTATAGTCTGTAATGCACTTGATGCCCTTCCACATGCTCTGTCGATCCTAGGAGGAAAAGTGTCCCTGGATTTTCTGAGCATATGCAGCTTTTGCCCTCTTAACTCGTGCCGTCAGCTCTCTTCTTGCCCTCCTGAGCTCTTGTGAGTCACCAGACCTGAAAGTAGCATCCCTGGCTTTCAGCAGAGAACACACCTCTGCATTCAGCCAGGGTTTCTGGTTCAGGTAGAAAGTCACAGTCTTGGAGGTGGAGACATCCTCCGCACACTTGTTGATGTACCCCAGAGCAGCAGATGCGTACTCATCCAAGTCCAGCTCCCCCTCATACTCAGAAGCCTCCCTTAAGACCTGCCAGTCTGTGCAGCCGAAGCAGTCCTGCAGCACAGCGTCGGCGTCACTGGGCCACACAGTGATGGCCCTCTGTGTGGGTCTGGAGCGTCGCAGCTGGGGGTGGTATGCAGGCACCAGCACAACGGAGATGTGGTCGGACAGCCCGAGATGGGGGCGGGGGAAGGCTCTCTATGCGTCTTTTACGTTGGTGCAGACGCGGTCCAGCGTGCCATTTCCACGTGCTGTTTAAACCTCGGCAGGCTGTTCATCAGCTCTACGTGGTTAAAATCCCCCGCTACCACGTAGAACACCTCCGGGTGCTTGTTCTGAAGTGAGCTGATGTTGCCATTGTTCTCGTTCTAGGATCTAGGAAGTTCTAGGATCGCCTCGTAACGGTCCAGCTATATTTCTAATTGATTATCAAAACTTGGAAAAGAAATTTCATACAGATGCACTTTTCAGATTTGTATTTGTAAAATGGATGAAAACAATACAAAACACATTTTGTTTTTGTTTTTCACAATTTTTTGGCAAAGCCCACATAATTTCTGTAAAACACACTAAAGTTTATAGCACTGTATACGGGTTTAATTTTTTATTTATGTTTTCTATATAGTCATGTTTTGTCCCAGCAAACAACTTTTAAAAAACATGTTAGCAAAACATTTCCCAGACTCCTTACATACAGGAGAGATGAAAATGTACAGTACCGACAGAAGTCAGCTGAGGAGTTTTACCTGGTATTTCTACTCCATAAACGACCACGTCTTTCATGTCCAGCAGCCTGCTAAGGGTTCCCTCCACCTCGGTTGTTGAGACATTCTCACCCTTCCACCGGAAAGTGTCTCCAGTTCGGTCCTTGAAGTACATGTGGCCATACTTATCCATGATCAGCACGTCACCTGGTGTGAGCATTAAATAAAGGTTTATTGACTAAAGTTACTTTAAACGGCCTAGTATGGTAATACGTGTTGGATGGAGGAACCTAACCAGAGAGGTAGGCGCTGTCGCCCTTCTTAAAGACGCTACTGGCAATCTTTTTGCTTGTTGCCGTGTGGTTGACGTAGCCATCAAACCTGCGAAGCGGGTCATTCTGGATGATCCTGCCAACGAGTTGCCCAGGCTCGCCTTGGAGAAAAACAAAAACACCACATTAGTTTGCATTGGCTTAAATGTTTGGCAACATAGAATTACCTATTGTTCAAGTTAAGATTTACACTTCCAAAGCGTTAACCCACCAGGTTTACAAGGAATGCAGACACCATCAGGTCCTCGTATGAGCTCCATGGTCTCCTCATCAACCCTCACCAGCCTAATGGGATAGATGAAGGGCAGAATCTGGCTGTTGAAGCCGCACGCGCCAACCTAGAAAAGCAAACGGTGAGATGTTCAATGATAACAGTGATAACAGGGTGGTGAGGTGGTGAGGGTGGGTTATTGTTGTGGAATTTGGTGGCAGTAACAGCAGAGTATCCGTCTTATGGGGAAAGTGGGAAGCTTTGGGGTTTGGTCTGAGAGGCTGAAGCAAGGCAGATCATGCTGGTCTTGTTTCAAGGCTAGAAACCAATCCTCCCAGGATCGTTATCAAGCAGGTGTTGTTAAAAATCTATACTCATTGTATGCCTGATGCAGATTAAAATCTGTATGTTCTGGGTTACCAGTTATAGTATACCAGCTTTGTAATATTGTCCAGACTTCCAAATAGCATGCAGACTGTGATGCTTGCTGGTTGACCAAAGTAAGTTGAATCCAGTTTATGGCTAAATGTGCTTGTCAGGATTTCAAATAACTTTGTGCCATATTCACTCATGAGGAGGAAGGGGCTATCATGGCTTTTCCTCCTCATTGTTAAAGTAAATGCTGACTGTTTTCTCCACTATAAAACGGCTACAACTAATGGCGGAGGTGCTGAAACCTCTTGCATTATTCATTTGACATCATTTAGCAAATTATGTGGAAACATCATTTTGCAGACAGGATACTTGTCGTGTTAGCACTAGAGGTAAGAATGCCTGCAAAGCTAAATGGAAAAACCTATGTGCTGATTATGACGAACACAGTAGCTTCATGCTGTTTTTTTTAAATTGTAAAATAAGGTAAGTCAAATCTGCTCTGACTTAACAATGTTGAAACTATCATATTTGTCACAGGAGACAATGGATGTTCTTTAACGGGGTGTAGAAGTCTAACAATGTTGTGCCGTTTTATGCACAATCAATCTGCAACAACTGATATCCTGACTTTTTAAAGGTGAAGAACATTTTACACATCAATCTTCTATTAGTTTAACAGAAGAGTTATAATGAATGAGAATCCACCTTGTTTCCAAAGTTGCCCAAGCTGCAGTTGCACTCTGTCGCGCCATAAAACTCTGCAATCTGCGGGATATTGTAGCGCTTCATGAATTCCTCCCATATGGACTGGCGAAGGCCATTGCCCAGAGCCATGCGCACCCGATGCTGACGCTCCGCGTCACGAACTGGCTGGTTCAGCAGATATCGACAGATCTCGCCGATGTATTGTACAATCTAGATGTTGAATATAGAGAAGAGGATACAAATCATTAAAAACTATTGATATACTTGTACTTAAACCCTGTTTAAAAATTTAAAGGATGTTTTCACGAAATATAAAAACATAGCTCATGGCAGGAACTTGTAATGTGAATTAGGCTTACAGTGCAGTTGTATTTGACACAGTCATCCCAGAAACGTGATGCAGAGAACTTCTTTCTGATGACCACAGTCATTCCATGTATTAGGCACTGTCCCACTCCCACAATGTTTCCTGAGCATGAAGAACATGACGCATTACGGTTTCAGTTTTTAACAGAGCTGAAATTGTAGCTGAAGTCTTAATAAACATCAAAATTATTTTAATCTGATTCCCTTTTCCTGGCTGGAAATATGAAAACACTAATTGTGCCCAAAGCCGAGGTACTTTAGAGGAGACAAAATTGTTGGGTCAAAGTAATTTGGCTTTGTTTGTACAAGGACTCAAACCAACATGGATGTGACATTCCTACAACTGTGACCCAACCCAAAGCCAACGACAACAGCCTTCCCTGACTTACGTTGCATAGGAGGAGTACTTGTCTTTCTTCTATTAGACTTGATGTGAGACATTGGCTCAATATATATATATATATATATATATATATATATATATATATATATATATATATATATATATATATATATATATATATATATATATATATATATATATATATATATATATATATATATATATATATATATATATATATATATATATATATATATATATATATATATATATATATATATATATATATATATATATATAT
>JAVLVB010000002.1:5868050-5878466 GCA_032876305.1 Orestias chungarensis
GTTTTTTTTGTTTTTGTGTTTTTGTTTTAAAGGTTTGTTTAGATATTTTTGTACAAGAATTTTTTTTAATAAAAGTTGAACTACAAAAAGAGAGTCTGCTCATGCCAGCTTAAATTGTTTTAAACAAGCATACCTGCAGAGTGATAGAGCGGGAGACAGTCATACAGGACATCTTCTGATGTCATCCTAAAGCCATAATATACCAGAGCAGCCATGCGGTAGTATCTGAAAACCAGAATCCATCCATCCTAAGATTATTTAAACTGCACACAACATGGAACAGCTGCGGTTCCTGAGTGTCCGTTTGTTGGCCGAAAGGCCTGCTTCCTACCTGCTGTGCACAACAATGGCAGCTTTAGGCATCCCTGTGGTTCCTGATGTGTAGATATAAAACAGGCGATCTAAAACAGAGAAAACATACATCATCATTTTAATATTGTGCAAATGTCATAAATGCCTTAAACAAGTTTGCTTGTGCTAAAGTTTAACTTAATATATATACAGGCATGCAATTTCAAACAAATTTTAAAGCTTTTTTTATAAAAGGGGTTTACACTTTATTAATCCCAAAGGGAAATTAAAAGTTGTTGTAACGCATATTGTTTAAGTTTCCTCAGAGAGTCGTCATAGATGTTGATATCGGCATTTTCTGTAATGTTCCTTATCTTATAAAGCCATTGCACAGTTATCTGCAGAGGTCTTAAGGCATCTGTCTTATTAGCTAGCAATCTCAAGGTGACCTTTATGATCGATGCAGGAGATGTTTTGAACTTTGTCCTTCTTTCTGTCCCATTTGCTTCTGCATTTGAGCCATGGTGCCTTCTGGAAACTCATCTGGGATTTATGGCAGCAGTTGAGATATTATTTGAGCTTTTGTGAAGATAAAAAGATAATTCTCTGTTGTTTATTACCTTGTTACTAGAACTATGGTTATGCATCATATAAAAAACATCTTTCAGCTGCTCAGCATCCAAAGTCGAGGAGAATATTTGTCCATACAGTAATGTTTCTGCCAGGAACAGAGGAAGAAAATTCACAGAGCTAGTCCAACATGTTGCCACCTTGAGCAGCGTAATTCTTGATTACAGCCAAGGCTGTGACCGTTGTACAGGAGAGGTGAAAGAAATCTAAACAATCTCAGTCTCAGAGGACCACCCAGCATTTTGTCCAAATGCTTTTGTCTATATCAGTATGAAATTCGATAATTTCTTTATAGATCTGAATCAAAGCCAGATTGGAGAAATATTTTGGCGTAACCAGCGTACTTTGTGTATGAAGTTGATTAAGCAGCCCCACAGCAGCAATAAAAGTCTATTGGTGTATGTAATGTTTTGCAACTCTCTAGCTACATTCATACACAAATGTAATAATCAATTAACTCAATTAAATGCACTAAATCTGAATTTCTAAGTACAGAAGGGTGAATACAAAACCACCAACAGATTTATTATTCATTTATTTTACTAATTCACAAGTAGTGTTTTTATCTTTCCCCACAAGTGCATGTTTGCTGGGTTAAACTCGTCAACCTTTAAATAGCTGAGAGTACTTGCAGCTTCCTGGTTCTACTATTCTACCTCTCGCTTATAAACGACCAGCAGCGCAGCTAAAGTTTGGAAACTTGTTTCGAATGACACGTTTGAACCAACGCCAAGCATTTCTGCTGAGACACTAGGAATCACAAATGAAAGATATGTTCCCGGTTGGGGAAGTTTAAAATAATTATTTTTTATTTTTTTTAAACTCTTACAATTTTTACAAACATTCCTCATTGTTGTAAGTGACGTCAAATAGAGAAAATGTAAAGCAGCTGTTCACCTGTAAAGCAGCGGTCCGGTCGTTTTGGCAGGCGGGACGAGGCACCAGCCAGCAGGGGCTCCAAGCACTCTGTTCCCTCCGGTACTCGTTTGGGGTCCCAGTCCCCAGAGCAAAACATCAAAACTGCCTTCCTCATTGAACTGTGGACCTCAGATACCGCTTTAATAGACAGAATACATTTTTTTTTAAATATTGTGGAATATTTATCATAATCTAATCAATGACGTGCATAAACCCGTAGCGGGACATTAGGCTAAAAAGCAAATCGGGTGAAAAAATGAGCAAAGATCAACACTCTCCCAAAAAAGGAGCACTGTGGAAAAAAATGAGTCAGACATTGAAACATCTCAAAGTATACAAACACAAGCATCGTGCAAAGGAAAAAGCTTTACGTCCTGCTGGCTCAGCGCAACATCTGTAAGCATGATGTTGGGCTGCTGCACCATGAAAAGGCTGCACTTCCAAAATGACATAATGAATCTACTAATACTTTCTTATTAGTAAATAATTGTATTAAATACAATTCAAGCTATCAGTCAGTAGCTCATTTATCTCATGAACGGGAAAAATAATCCTACAGTACAATGACTTTAACCTTTTAGTTGTTCTAATACGTTTTTTTCAATAAAGCTTGGATTTATTTGAATATATTTAGCCGATTTTGGACTAACCCGAACGCTGTATTAAAAGGTTTTGCATAATATTTACGACCTTACATAAAATATGAATATCGTTTCAAACCTTTCTGACCGCTTTATCAGTTGCTGATTATCACTTATCAGGTGACAATCTTGGCGGACCTTGAATATGGCATATTGGTTAAAAGACAGCACCACTGACACAGAGGAGACAACTACTCAAATAACCATTCATCTTTTATGACCTCAGTTCTGTTCTGTTCTGCGGACTCACCTCTCTCATTTCAAAAAGGAAGCAGATCAGCACTCATTAACGTAAGTCAGTTTTGAACATGAAAAAGCTTAGGATGGTGGTTAAGCGTGATCTCTTAGTCTTTTCTTACCACCAGAGAGCTCCGAACCGAAAACCACAGCCTTGGCATTGGAGATGGTAACGCAATGGACCAAGGCTTCTAGTCTCAAGTTGAAGTTGATGAGAGCAGCTTCGACTCCGATTTTAGCCATGCCCAGCCAGAGCCCCACGTACTGGGATCTGTTCTCCATGAAAATGGCCACCACGTCGCCTTCCTTGAAGCGGAAACAATAGGTGGTGTCAAAACACAGCATTCGCAAAACTTGTCACATTGCAACCACTGATTTGAATGTATTTTAATTAGAACTTTTAAAAGGGGAACCGTCTCCTGGTTAAAGGACAGCCTCCTCATATTATGATACTGCCACCACTTTAACTCTGGAGCCCCCAAAATAAATACCACTGACACAAACTGCATCCAAATGTTATCAGCACATGTAGAAGAATTGTGAATGATTTATTTTTACTGCAAGCTGGGGCTGCACAATAATAGTTCATAATCAATTTGTGACTGTGATTGCAATTAACGGCCATGAAACTCTCCTCAACACTTTTGCATTTAGTTCTTTCAATTCATTTTCAGGTATGGGCATAAAATGAAAGAAAATGGTCCAATAAACTGGACGGGGATAATACTGGAAGGCTGCATTTTAATGCAACTAAATACGAAGTGCATTTGCAAATGACTTTGCGCATATTGTCACTCAATTGAAAATGACTGTTCTATTTATCGTGCAGCCCCACTATAGCGACAGCTTTTCTGTTGGGTCATTGCTACGGAACATTACCAAAGAGAAATAAACAACATAAACAAGTCTTAGTAAAGTTTCGGGGAACCGCAAGCTAATCAGGGAAGCATTTGAAACTGGCGTGTGGACGTTGCTCTGGACAGACAATACCAGAACTGTGCCAGAAAGTTAACACTGTGCATTACCCTAAAAGCCTGTTGGCGGTATCATGCTGTGAGGAGGCTTTTCATCCAATGAAAAGTTAACATTTTCAAAATAAAATAGAAGTTATCAAAAAAAACTATACATATGTTTTCTTCAGTTTTACAATTATATATTGCACTATATAGAAAAACAATTGCAAGAAAAAAAAAAAACACACACACACACACATTGTCTGAGGCTGCTGATAAAAACAAAACAGTAAAACAGATTTTTTACAACAATTAATTAGAATGTAAATCGGCTTAGAAAAACAAATTATTAGAATTCCTTTTTTCCTTTGAAAAATACCTTAAAGCCCCGATCCAGCAGCAGGTTGGCCACTCGGTTGGAGTATTCATCCAACTGTCGGAAAGTCCATCTCTCTCCAGATCCCTCGAAGATGAGGGCGGTTTTGTCCCCGTGTCGCTGAACGGTTTCGGCAAAGATCTTAGGAAGAGTGTTCTTCTCTCTGAGGTGGCGCTTGACATTTAGCTTCACACGCAACAGCACATAGGCAGCACTGTGGGAGAACAACACAACATAGGTTCCAGTTAAAAAAATAAATAAACGTTATTTTTGTTACAACCATAAAAATGTTTCTTTGTTTTCTACAGAAAGCCTTAAACTATGCAGGACATGGAATAACATCTATTAGGTATAGAGCTTTGTTTGATTTTACACAAATATTAAACGGCATTAAAAATATTTTTTTTTATTGACACAATGAATTAAACTAGAGCATGTTTTGGGTAATGGCTGACAGTTTAATTGCATGCAACATCTTTTATAAAGCATACAAAAATAAAAATGATGTATTTTGATTTTCTACAAACATGCCTTTAAACCTGTTGTCCAAATGAAACTAGATCCATTATCAATGTATGCAACTCATAAACGGAGATGCTAAAAACTTCAATAAGCAAATCCAAGGGGCAAAGTCTGAATAAACGGCACCGCTCAGTAGTTTGCATTTATTACACAGAGGTATAAGCAGAAGGCGTGCAGCAGAGAAGTGAATAATTACAGAAACACCATAAAACCAAACAGGCCATGTACTTTCATGGCTATACTATGATCTTGCTGAAATGCTTATCTCATGAGGGATTGGTTTCATGTTTGAGATAAATGCAGTTTACTGCAGTTCAGATATTGTATTACCTTCTATTAAATAGTTCCGTGGTTCTTTTCTGTTGCAACAGAACGAAATTATATTATTACTAGCTTGTTTGGTGTGTCAATTTCAGGTTACTCGTCTATTATATAGATCTAAAATGTAAGTTTTAAGGGGGGGGGGCATTTTAATACATTATAGTCCTAAGCAGTAGCATTTAAATGTTACAAGTATAAATGTTAACCGAATACTTGTCAAACTACATCATGCAATAATGAGAACCGATGAGTCACAGTGGAAAATCTTAGCCACAGTCAAGGTGAAATTTGATAAATTTTTAACTTTGGGATATCCTCCGTAAATTTGACAAAGCTTACCAACATTACCAGAGGAAATGTGACACAAACTGTCAAAAATGTACAGGGTTTGTTTTCTAGTTTCTTGTTTTTACCGCCGGTGTGGCAGATGAAAACGTTCGTTAACCAGAGCATTTTAGCACTGTAACCTTTAACTGTAATATTAGCTGACGGTTAACTCATTAAACCAAAACAGTCTAGCTGCATTCTTGTCATTTTTTATGCATTACAAAATACACATCAAGCGATCAGTCGTGAAACCGCTTTCAAAATGGCCAATCAACATTTTTGCCGATCTGTGAAAATGTTTTTTTTTTGAGGAATATGAAAGTTGTGTTTCAAGCCTTTGGAAAAAAAAACATTAAATTAGGGATTTTATGTATTAATAAAATAATAATGGCTTCATGTTCATCATACATGATGTTTTAATGTGATTTGGAGGGTCACTCTGGTCAGTGTTAAAGTTAAACTTCCAAAAATAAATAGCTAAAAATTTACAAAAAAATATAAACAATGTATAAAAATATACAGAGATAAAACATGTGACAGACCAAAGAGATCATGTCCACGCTGGCGTGAAGTGGAGCTAAAAAGCAAAGCAATTGTTTATGTCAAGGCCATTTTCCGAGTTATAACTAAGAATTTGCAAACACTTTGTCTTAAGTCTGCAAAGCAAGTAAGTAAAGTATTTTATTGGGAGGACTGAGGGAAGTCTGAGGATGTAAGGTGACGAGATGCAAGATAAATACATAAAAAAATTCAAGGGGTGTACATTCTTGTACAACACACTATAAAAGAGCAAGAATCGAAAAGGCACCATCATAATTATGTCTCTACACAAAGCAATAAAATCAGAGGGTTATGGTATTTAAATTATTAATGAGAATGTTGCGCTTTCGGTGCAAGCTGAATATGTACAAATCCTTTGTGCCAATATTTATTCTGTTGAGTTAAAATAGAAAGAAAAACACATTTTAACTCCTTTTAACCTATATATTTAATTGAAAGACAGAACTAACATCTAAACTCAATTTTAATATCAAATTGATGGCACTTCAACATGTTTAAACTTAACAGCGCCAAATTTTCTATTTGTTTTGTTTTTTGCATGTTGTTGCAAAGCTAGGGAGGGTTTAGTATAGTCTAGACGTTACAAGACTGGTGGCAGATTTTCCAAATCTTTTCTTAAAAAGCAGCCAACTTTCATGCGTTTCACACAATCATTTTACGCTTACTGTAGATCTCTGCCAATGGTTTTGGCAACAATATCCAGGAAGCTCCAGCCTCCACTTCCAAGGTAAAAGATCAGGATGGCTGGAAGAACCTGGTACCAGGGCAGGCCAACCAGCAGCCTCAACACAAACAGCAGGGCAGTGCAGCACCCCAGACGCATCATCCTGTGAGTAGAAACACAAATATAACCGCATATCAGAACCTTTTTAGGCCGAGCATTAGACCGCTTACACAAATACTGCTTGTAGTATATGTACACAGGACGTTTTTAAGAGTCTGCACTGCCATAAAGCCAAAGAATGTTATCTACAGTGATTCTGTTTACGAATAGTGTGCCAGGTTTGATCTACTAACTTGGGCTTGGTGAGCAAAATGTTTTGATATCTGTTGAACTTTATTTTTCTCACCAATTTAAGTATATATTACTTGAATTGAATGGACTAGATCAACAGATTGTAGCACATCATGAAAATTAAAGTGGAAGGAAAATAATGCATTTACTTCAAACGTTTTTCACAAAAACTCTTAAATGTGTGACAAGACTTAAGATTTGTATTTTTTTTTCTATTCTGTGCAGCAATATTTCAGAAACACCTTTAGGGTTTGTTTCTAACGCATTTGCACAACTTAATTTAGTTTGGTTGGCTACAGTGTTTCTATGAACATCAATTTTAAAGTCTTGCCTAGTCTTGCTCTCAATTGGATCCAGGTCTGGACTTTGACTGGGCCATACTACGCGAGAAAAGGATTCAATCTAAGCCAGTCATCAGCTTCCACATGTGAAATGGATCCTCCAATTGACTTTTTACAAACGGCACTGTTTCCATGATTTAACGAGGAGTCTTCCATAAAGCCCAGTTTGTTGAAGTACATGATTGCTAGTTTGCAGATGAACGCTGTACATTTTTGGATAATGAAGTGAAACATCACGTTTCACTTCTGTGAGATGTTTATAGCATGCGGTATTGTTTTACACTTGACCTCTCTTACAGTTAATACCTGGCCAGATGTGTGTTTTATTATGAGTTTAAATAACAAAAATGTATTATATTATCCATTAAGGCTTCTATTTTCACTGTAGTTAACTTAGGGGTATAAGAAAAAAATGAGAGAAGACATTAACCCATGCCAAACTTTTCAGATTTTGCTTTAAGAACTTCATAATTTTTTCAATGCGTTTACCATATGAAGATACAACACATCAAAGTTTCCCTCATATGTAACTATCCATACTCAAGTCAATTCCATTATGCCACCATCACCATGTTTTACAATAGTAATGCTTGTGCTAATGGTTATGTGTAGTGTTTGTTTACACCCAACATATTGCACAATAGTAAATGGTCCAGTCTGACCAGAACATGTTTAAAATATAAGGCGTATCCTCAACTACAGACACTGACCAATCATTATAGAGCCCCCATACTGTTTAATTTCCTTAATTATATATATATATATATAATTAAGGAAATTAAACAGTATGGGGGCTCTATAATGATTGGTCAGTGAAAAGTTTTCCATTTGTTAATTAATTTAAAAAAATCAAATAAATGTACACAGCTTCCTGAAGTGATCCTTTAGTTTTCACTTGCTGAGAACCATTAATGACTTTGAGGGACCCGTTTGTAGAAACTCACAGCAGAGCATCTAAAGTAAAGAGGAAGGAAGATGATCACAAGCCGTAAATATTATGTTCATTGCTAATAAGAAATGGATCCACCCACTCTGTTGATCATCATCAAAAATCCCCACCAAAAAAAAAAATGGGGGTTGTAAGTTTAATTCCTGCGCCACACACACAGCAAAAGGCATCTGCAGCCACATGACAGATAACGACAGAGAAAAGCCTCTCAACCCGGAAACTTCACAGGCGTGGAGCATCACGCTGCGGCTGTGGAGGTTCTGGTCCAGGGTGGCAGAGGAAGCGCCTCAGCCCGCGGCTGGTAAACCTCTGAAACCACACGCCATGTGCGCTTCAGACCCAGACGCGGGCCTCGCTGTAATAACACCGTTTCCTAATGCGGCTTTTTCATGTTTGACGCGCTTGTTTTTGCAGCCCTGCAGGATGCGCCGCGTCAAACGCGTGCGCCTCGGCTCCAGGAGGCGGATGATGGACGGGCTTATGATTAAAAAAAAAAGGCCTTAAATTAAAGATCAGGCTCTTTCTTTTTCCTAGGGAATTAAAAGCCGACCCACCAACCCTACGCAGATAAACACTGGATATTTTTATTTTGTTTAAACTTTCATTTTTAAACCCACCTCGCCCGTTTCCTCTCTCTCTCCAAGATGCGCAGCGATCGAAACGTGAAACTCGTCCACCTTGATCGGCTTACAGGCCAGCCTGCTCGTCTCCTCGGGTTAGATAGAGAGGCTCAGAGAGACGGGATCTCCTCCTTCCCCAGCCGCCGCCGCTGACCAAAATAAAATAATAAAAAGAAAACAAGCGCTGCGACTTTGAACCCCGCTGCGATCATCATCCGTACAGGGTGATAGTAAATAATATTCCCCAACCATCCATTGTGACTCGCAAGGCAGGCGTAATTCAAATGACCTTATAATTTTTTTTAAGAGAAGCTCCGCCCACCGCAGCCGGAGTCAAATCATTGAATCGGGAAAGAGAGGAGGGTTAAACTCTGACGGACCCGCCAAACTGGGCAATCAGAGAGACGCGTTTGATGTTCATTACGTAACGTCCGGTGGAGGCAGGGTTAGCGGTGGAGGCGGGGTTAGTGATGGAGGCGGGGTTAGCGGTGGAGGCGGGGTTAGGGGTGGAGTCGGAGAGGAAATGCGGGTCTGCTTTTTTTTTTCTTCAAATCTTTATTTGAAACAAATATTTATACAAGACAAACAAGCAAATGAAATATACAATAAAACATGACAACAAAAAAATCTATCACTGTTGTTAGTTGCAATATTGATTTAATATATAGTTCCTTATCTTTGATAAGATGAGGTTTTTTTTAGTCGTGAATATAAAATTTAGCAAGTTTGTTATAAAATAACATTTATCATTCTTTTATGGGGCATCTATTGAAAACAAAAAAATTCGCAGGACAAGGGGAAAAAAAATCCTTTCAAATATTATCATTAATAAACCTGCTACAGTCCAACTTCCAAAAGTGTGAAAGGTCAGAGCCAAAACAGATAGGTCACGGCTTCTAGAAGGCCGGACAGAAACTGCAGTTAAACTTTACCATACAATGCTTAACAGGGGAAACTTTATGGAGAGCCTTAAATGGGACACTCCCTTGGACATTTTACCTTGTTTACAATCAAATGTTTTGTTGTTTGGATCATCCAAACAGTTTTCTGGTGGGTATCCGGGATATAACGGCCCCAACAAAATGTTAGAAATGGACGAGAAACAATTATTTCTTGGGACAACCTGTGTATTCTGTTATTATTGCTCCTTCCACTCTCCTGTGAAAAACAGATTTTCCCCACAGATGACTTGGCTGGATCAGATATGCTTGTTGTTGGGCAGACAGCCCAAACGGCTTCCCCTCGTTTTTTGATTCACCGTGAGGGATGGTCTTCAGAAAGAAAAAAAAAATCTTAGTAGGTCAATTTGAGGTTCTCTATCCATATAAAAACAAGAAAAGGAATCAAGGAATCTTTATTTGTCATCACATCACATGTGGTACATGAGGTGGGACGAAAATTCTAATCCCCCGGTCCAGTTTACACCCTGATAGCGATTTTAAATAATGTAATAAAATATAAGAGTATAATAACTATGCGAGAAATAGGATTTGAGCTACACAAAATCTACAATAAGGACACAGAATAACACAATATGGGACTTCGGACATAGCAGCATTGAGGATCGGAATGCAAATATATAATACATTATAAATTCTAAAGAACTATACGAGAAATGTGATTTGACTCCACAAGAATATACAATATTGATCCAGAATCTACAATATAGTACTTCGGACATAGCAGCAATCAAAATTCGGAGTGCAAGTGACAT
>JAVLVB010000002.1:5878566-5899899 GCA_032876305.1 Orestias chungarensis
CGAACATTAAAGTGAACCATTACAGCGACATTTTAAAGTGACATTTTGAAGTGTGATATTAAAGTAACCTAGGTTTAAAAAACTGGGCAGGCATCCAAGTGGATATGCAGTAACACTTTCCTCAATATGATAAATGCTGCTGTGTCATTTTATCTTTAATCACTTTTTTCTATCCTGGACAAAACCACTAAAAAAAGTTACTGCCGTCTCCACCAATATTTTTTCCTGTTTTTTTGGTGTGCCTGATCTGTCTTCTCAAAAGTTTTAGTGGCCTGTCGAACTGGTTCTTCTGAAGTTTTTTTCCTGTAGAATAAAACAATGAGGGAAAGCTGCAAACTTACCAGGTTGGTGGAAATAAACGTCCAGTGTAACCCCATGCTTTCTTTTGCATAGATAAGTCATCAATAGAATCAGCCAAAAACTGAATATAAACCTAAAACATGAACATTCCTTTTAAAGTGACTTTAAATTACATTTTGTTATGGCTTGCCACTTTATAAAGTGACTTGAAATACACTTAAAATAAATCAGGTGGCATAGATGACGCATTTAAAATTATAAGAGGGGTTGTGGTTAGGTTAGAATTAAGGATATGTAATCTTTTGAAAACAAAAAAGTAAACATAAATATCCTCCTTTGAAACGCATAAAAATTTGAAAGCATGTATTTTGAGGGCTCATATCCTAAAATCCACCTGTAGAGAATGTTTTGTGAAATATGTTCCATTTTTCAGAACATTCAAAATGACAAAAATGTAAATTAATATAAAAAAATATCAGACGACGTATGGCTGATACTTGGGTTGATTGGCCAAAACTTGTGGAACAAAAGAGGTTGTGTGCAAACAAGAAGTCTCACTTTGTTGTCTGATGGATTTCTGGGTAAGACGGGTCTGTTGTTCATTCAGGAAACTTACTCACGTTTAGCAAGTTATCCATAAACGTATCTCAGCTAATCAATTTCCTCAAAAGCAAAAAGCGAATCAATCCCAATAAATAGCAAAAGAAAACATTCACATCTGCTTAGAATCACAGCCTAAAACATTTAGATTCACAAGGATTATTTGAAACGCACAATGAAGTCATGTCTTCATCAGCCATTCAAGCAAGATCGAAGTAGGTCTACTGGCTGTTAAACCTGGGCGGACAGCCTGGATTATGCTGCACCCCTTTTCTTGTGGGGTATGGGCTCCATCCACCGGGTGTGTCTGCTTCATACCCTGGCTTTCAAATGAAGAGGAACTAAACAGGCCAGCCCACACAGCAGCATCCCCCCTCCCTTTAATGACGAGGCTTTTATAGTGTAAAACGAGTCCTGCTCTGCTCCATTCAGCTACGGCTGCTCTGTCAACAAAACTGCCCAACAGGTTAGCCAGGAATGAGGCAGGGCAGGATGTTGAAATGTTCCAATTAGAAGAACCAGTTTCTACCATATTAAAACAGTTACCTTTAACCTGGATATTTTTAATGCTGGCAAAATGTTGAGCTAAACGCAGCCCCTGATGGTTTTTGCAAAGGTGCTAGTTTATTTTTACAGCCTTAATTCACCGTTTTTATTTCCTTTGTAATGAATGAACACTCACAATGACACACAGCTGGGGAATAAAGTATGAATGTTCAAAAGAATCCTTTCGCAGAATACAAGGCCTATTAAAAATGTCTACTGCTATGTTTTCATTTGGGTCAATGAACTTCCCAAGAGGCACAAGAATTAAGCTCATTTGTAAACATTAGGTTGACCAAGAGATCAGAATGACCAAATGGCCAAAATGCAAAAAAGAAAAAATCAGGCATTGAACCCGATTTGGATGATGTGCATTACCGTAAACATGATGATGTAAAAATCCCTTAAATGGGGTGAATTAAAATCATTCTGCAAAGAGGAGTGGAAAAATATTCATTCATTCAAAAAGCAAAAAAAAGGAATTATCTGTCTTTGATTGCCTTGATCATGAAATCTGGCCAGTTTTTTTTTTTTTGCCTCATCACAAACAGCTTATATTCATGTTAGTATTTTCTAATTGTTTTCAATATGTTATATTTCTGCATAGGAACCAAATAAAAGTAAACGCCTTTGTACGTGCAATTTAAATAAACACGAAAATAAAGAAAAAAAGAACAATGTAACTGTAGAATATTAAAAAAAGAAATCCGATGATTTATGCATACTTTATTATCACCAGTCATGTGTACAAGCTTAGATTTAGAAAAGTACAATTTGTTAACAATGAAGGCAGATTTAGAATATAACAGCAAACTGACAAATATCGGGATAGCAGCTTTAATACCAAAAGCAGACATTTAAATGGCTAAACTTTAATCTCAGGAGTCTTATCGAGGTAAGGTTGCTGCAACATAATGGATCTTTTTTACAATCTGCTTCATGGCTTTTGGCAACTTCCTAACTTTGAAGACGACATAGTACAAGACGGTTCACATGCCATGTGAAATGGCTTCAAGAATGTTGCCTAACTTGGAAAGATTGCAGGTCTGTCGCAACAAAACTCTGGATCTGTGCCACAACACTTTATTCTCTTTGACAACAAGTAAAAAAAAAAACAAACAGGACACTTAATATAAGCTATTAACTTATGTTTCCCATGTTGGCTAGTTGTACGTGCAATAATGTCAAATTCCAAATAATTAGCCTTTAAAAGTAAGCTGACTAAACTGTATTCATCACGATGTCATTTAGTACAGGAACAAGCAGTATTACTTTGCAAATAAATTATGATGTGATGCAATCATAAGGTTATTGCCAAAAACACGAGCTTAACCTTTAAAATGAGAGATAACTTTTATGAATCACTTTTTTATTTGCTGACATGACACACACTTTAAGAGAAGGTTAGGGTTGAGAAACTCCTCTGCTGATACCAGTCGAACAAGTCGTTATCAATGGTCGGACAAGACCACACCTATTAGACGAACACATTTGTTTTACAAGGTTTCAACCATTCCTTTCAGCACATTCAAGTCAATCAACACATTAGTACTATTGGAGGTCTCAAAAGTGAAATCCATGTTTTAAAACCTTTATTTATTTTTTTTATAACGTTTGTTAAAATTACAACTGTGGCTTAAATGGGAGAGAATATTTCCAGAAATGGAAAAACAGCATTCAAACACATGAAATAAATGCATATGAAGTGAGAAAGCATAACAAATATCCCAAAATCAATACGCTTTGTATGTTTTTATTGCTCATCAAGAGATTTACATTAAGAGCTGAGTGTTTCAAACAAATACATCACAAGTTATATTAATGTCATCATGCCTTTCAAAACTTTATGCAATTCAAAACTTGAAACTACAGCCCCTTCAAAGTTACATCACAAAAACATTTCTTACACCTTAGGCAAGCTGGAGTTGAAAAATAAAATCCTTTAGTTACCAAGAGGTAACTTGCCATGAGCTAAGCAAGTGAATAGCAAGCATGTTTCAAATAACATGCATGCTGAAGTCTTTTTTTATTCTTGCGGATCTCTTGTTGTAAATCAACTTAACCACATCTCATAGGAAAAAAAAAAAACATCTGTAAGTAAGTAGGTTCTTCTCAACTTTTACATTCTCTAACTGGGTTACTTAAGCAGTCGTAAGATTTCCCTTTTCAGTCATCCAGTTCAAGACCGTAGTGTGTGTAGAGATCTCGTGTGGTGGTCCCCCTCAGAGCAGCTGCAAGACACACACAGATTACAGGGTCAACTCGCTCCGCTCTGCTTTTCAAACAATCCTCAAAAACACTGACCAGACCAAGTTCACAGCATGAGAAATCCACAGCCACTTTGAACATAAGGCTTGAGGATAAAAAGTGAAAAGGAGAAAAAACCCAGATAAGATATATTAAAAAAAATACATAAAATGGCTTAATTGTTTTGACAAATAGCTGAACACATTTGCAAATAACCATTCAGTTACACAATATTGTTTACAATCTCGTTCCTTTCATCCAATCCACTGAGGTCTGAGATATACATCATTTTCTGTTCACTCATGCTGCCGACTTCATTGTTGGTATAATTAAGACACCATCTAAGAAGAATCTTTTGCTTCTGGGGAAGAAAAGAAACATTTTACAAAACAGTCTGTATAAACTAAGCAGGAATAACTAAATTATCACAAAGTAAGAGAAGTATTTGTTCCATGTGAGTGTTCTGCAGATTTATTTTATTACCACTAAATCATAGACATCGTATATACGCATTGTTTTTAGGAATGTAGCAAACAGCCTTTCTAAATGATTACACCATTGCTTTTTAACGCAACAGCTAAATTGATCAATGTTTCTAAAATGAGTACTGTTAAGTTGTCCTACTATTTCCTGGATGGTTATGCAACTTCTCTTCTTATACATTATCTTCTTCCAGTGGATCAAACAACATAACCATGTTAGTTGGGTTGCACCGCACTAATTTTACATGATGTTGGAAAACATCCCTCAGGGATGTTGATCAATTCTGATGGGATTTATTCACAAAGTTGCTGCAAATTTTGCATCCGCAAAATCCATTTCAAACCAGATTCGGACCCAAAATTATGAATATTACACCTAAGATTGAGACTTTTGAATAAAAGGTAAATCTTTTCCAACCTGTAGTTCTCCAATTCTGGTTAACCTATGTGAAACTTAACCTTAGTTTTCCCTATAAATGACAGGAATTCAACTCGGTGTACCCAATTGACTTCAAGGTTCGGCTTGTTCTTTATTCAGAGATGACATTTCAAAATTTTACTCAAGTTACTTTTGCCTTTCAATAACCTTGACTTATAGTATTTATTCTATTCAACAATATGCATCTTCTCTGCTTTGGAACCCTCGCAGTTGAAAAAAAAAACAGCTCATGTTTTTATTGTATTTTTTATTATCTTAAACTCTTTTTGTGATCCGACCTCGTCTGTAGAGACATATCTGATACATAGTAATTGAAATCTATGTTTTTTTTTACTCTTACAGGCAGAGACAAAGAAACCCATGATTAAAAAAGACAAAAGGACAGTTGTCTTTACGAGCTACAACAGGGCATCTCTTACTTCTCGTCCTGCCCACCAATCCCCTCCCTCTCGCTATAAGAACATACAGTACAACAGCACCCAGTGTCGAAGTGTAGACTCTTTGTGAAAGTGTGGTTGTCTGAGACAAAAACCAAGAAGAAGGGTGTGGAGTGCGAGAAGATAGTCTGTGTTTGTATTTGACTGCATGTGGATTTGTGAGTGAATGAATATATCCAAAGGGACAGACAGAGACGGTACTTGTCTGTCAGTGTGTGTGTGTGTGTGTGAGTGTGATGTAAAAGACGGCCATTGTGTTGAAGGGGAAATGCCACCTCCGTTGACTAAGAAGTCATTATCATCTCAGCTATTCACTGTACTTGGATTTAAAGAGATAGGAAGCTTTTAACTTAATAAACAGCGATAACAGGAGTTTTACCTCTTGGCTTGCCAAAACTGCTTAAGAGGTGGGTCAAAGGTAATGCTGATTTTTTTATAGTAGTGGGGAACGAAAAAAGACATGGAGAGGTGAATAATAAAGTCAAGATAACATGACTATGATTCATCATAACTTCCTAATATTGTGAAAGGAATAAACTTCACTACTTTTAGTTCAACTACACAGACCCGTATACACATTACGATGTGTACTGTTGTTCAACAAACAGGGTTGTTTTAATTGTGACTTAATAAGTTACATATTACTCGATTCAAGAGATAAATGAAATACTTGAAAGAAAGCACTAGCTGAAGGTACCACGAGAAAACAAACATGCATCTCTTCTGCCCTCTGGTGGTCGACCATAACCATTAACCTGCAAGCAGGCGAAATGAAATGCTGACAAGAATTTTTATGGTGACTTACAGCTTCCTGAAAAGTTCCATGTGCATCCTCTCATTAATTTTGCGAATACATATACTTTCTGATTTGCTTTAATACTAACACCATCCCAGAAGTTAAACACATTAGAAGCAGGATAGCTTGACTGTCAAGCTTGCATAGCCAGAAAATGCAACAATGAAGAGGCTTCATTCTATTCTAAAAGTATTTTGAACCAAAAACTAGAAAATAAATTATTGTTTAATTTAACCCAGAATATGTTTTTATAGGTTTTGTATTTGATAAGATACTCTAAATGTCATTTATCAGTTATGTAGATTTTATGGCTTTTCACACACACACACACACACACACACACACAAAATTGGCTATTTTGATTTCAAAAGGTTGCTAACCAATATATTAAGATAAAAAAAAACTGTAAGCAATGATTTTTACAAGTACAAAGGAGGAGGTTGCAAAAAACAATACATTCTTGTCTCTTTATATCAATGACACATTTAGTATATAAATGAAAGCAGATATTCACAGAAATTGTATAAAAACCTTTTTTTCCCGTACAATCATGAACTTTACTTGTTTATGTAGGTTAGGCTAATCTAACGCCATTACACTGAAATACATATATATCAATATATTTTTCTTTTACGATTTTCTATTTTTTAGCCTTTCACAAGCTTTTACACAATAGTTGCATAATACTTTTCTGCAATAAAAAAAACATACAACATGATGCTACCACCACTAAACCAAACATGGTGTTGTTAAGCGTACAAATTTAAATATCTTACCAATACGACCCAGAAGCGACTGTCCAATGTCTTTGATGTCATTGTATTCATGCAACTTATCGATATGTTGGTCCAGCTCCTCAACTCTGTATCCCCTGCAAAATGCATTGAATGCTGCAGTGAATGTGGATTGTTCTTATCAATGCATAGAAATACCGAATTCAAAGTGCAGTAAAAAACAACAACTTGGAATTATTTAATGATTAGGCTGAAATTTAATTACTTCATGTTTATATATATATATATATATTTTTTTTTTTTTACAAAACAATCTCAATATGTGCCCTGGACTGGCGACCTGTCAAGGGTGTACCCCTCCCTCCCCCCCATTGTAAGCTGGAGATAGGCACCAGCAGACCCCCGCGACCCCACAAGGATAAGCGGGTAAGATAATGGATGGATGGATGGAATCTCAATATGCCTTAGCTATAACACTGATGTTTGACCTGACATATGTACAATAAATGAATGAAAATACAGCTGCACTCACTCGCCCACCAGCTGCCCTATTTCTAAATCCAGCTGTGCTTTCGTCCTCTGCAGTTCACCAACCTCCTCTTCAGGACTCACTTTAGGGCTTTCTGCTGCTTGGAGCTGTGAGGTTCAAACCCAAGAGCAATAGAAACCTATGTTTATGTAGCATAGGAAGCAAGATCACACTATTGTAAAAGTGTTAAAAAAAGCGACTTACAGGTGATTTGAAGTGGGATTTTACCTTCTTCAACTTTGAGAATGGAGTTCTAGATCGAAATGGGAATAAATAGTAAATAGGTGGATGTGTTTTAAACTTCCCTGACTCAAACAATTTTAGGATTTGTGATTTATTACAAACAGGTTTAAAATACTTTTCCCAACACGCAAAATGTTAAATAAACAAAAAAAATTGCTGTTTAGATGGTGCTTTCAGCAACAGCCAGAGGGATTCCATCAAAATTGTGTAATTAGGACATTTTTTTAACAGATCTGTATGTGTTTTTAACAACGTTTACTATAAATACAACATTGTTTCTGAGTCCATTCCCTCCCAGAGTAAAAATAAAGAACAACGAGTGAATTCATTAACGCCTATATTTAACTACTTAAGATAAAAATACATTAAAAAAATACAAGATATAAAAAAAAATATATATAATAATTTTCAGTCAGGCACACCAAGTAACCTCCTAACCAAACCCCGGAAGTAAACGTTAACTGTTAGCTAGCTTCGAAGCTTTTGGTTACCTTTTGGTATCGTCTTTCTTTAGGACATTTTCCTGAAGCGTACAAGGTTCTTCTGGACTGCCAACACCCTGCTCTGCGCTCATTTTGGTCTTAACTCAACGAAAACTACTTTCACTAACGTTAGGTTTGATATACCAACACTGACCAGAAGAGGATGTTTTGCAATTCGCGGCTAATGCTAGACAGACGCATAGAGAAATTTGATTGGACGCTAGAAACAAAGAGGCGGGACTTTAAAACACGGAACTCTCACTAATTTGTTTGTGTTGTTTTCTGACTGCAAAATTTCTGTAATTATGTAAAATTATTTCTTAATTACTCTGACTGAAAGATTTAAACCCAATTTACATTGTCTAAAACATTTAAGATAAAGAAAATAAAGAATTGTACTGAAAAACCTCTCTATATTTATTTTCCTACTTTCCAGCAGGTGGCGCCATAGACTTTACTAGTTTCTGTCTCACTATGTTAAATTTTGACCCTTTGTCTGCAACAACCCACACATCTTTCTATTAAAAGTAATAGAAAGTAGTGTCAACAAAGCAATGCTGTCCACATTTAATCAGCAGTTAATTTGAACGTATTTTATTTCAGAAGGATTCACTATCTGATATATTTAGATTACTATAAAGCTACAAGCAGTTGAGGATTACCATGGTAAAAATGTTATACTCTGTCGACAACAAAAAATAAATCAACGTTGCTTTGAGCACGCACTGGGGTCAAAGCTATATCTGTTCTATTCACTACTCAAATAAAAAGGTTCAACAAGGACAATTTATCCCTTAAAATGCAAAAAGAGGAAACAAATTAATAAAGTCAACAACGAGGATGGAGCAGAGAGAGGCCAGACATCACTAGGCGCAGACATGGCATTAATGGCATAAAATCCTGTCCATTCTGTGTCATGTTCTAGATTCATTGTTTATTTATTAGTTGTTATACAGAGACAGAGAGTGCAGGGAATGAAAAATTCAGACAAGGAGCATGGCTTTTCCTCTTTTCTAAAATACACCATAACAGACACTGGAGGATAATGGATCATGCATGCACTCGGTGGGTGTGTGTGCCTTTGTGGGTTGTTTCTCCCCCATCTCTGACACAGAAGTAAGAGGCATGTGGTCATCACATCGCAAATCCAGAATGTATGACCTACATTGAACAAAAGCAGACTCTCCAATGGTAAGAATTTTGAAAAGCAAAAAAGATTTATTGCCTAAAGACAGTTTGTTCTCGTACAAACCGTTGTAAACAACTTGCACAATGAAACTTGATCAGATATCAATGTATAGTTCATAAAAAAAGACCAAATAAATAAAATGTGGTCATCTCACACCAAAAGTATGTCACATTGATTATTGTTAAGTGTGTCTTTAAAAGGTCCGCTGGATAGCTCAAATGGAATGCCACCTGACTTCCACTCTGAGGCCATAGGTTTGTATCCACCCCAGGGCAAATACACCACAGTATCCAGTGTGGGTCCTTAGGCAAGACCCTTTGAGGAGGGTGCCAGGAATCCTGACACACAAAACAACTACAAATGCACTGACTGCTTTACAGCATACATCAATTCCCATGTTTCTTATTTTTAACATCATCATATGACATTGTTTCGCCACAATTAGATTCTTTACCTCATCGTTATTGATCCTTCACACAGCCACTGAACACAGAAATGTACTTCAATCCAACTGCAGGCAAGCGGAAGATAAGGATTGTACAATGTTATGCGCTGGTCCTCACGGGAAATGCAGTCTTCATTCAGACAAAACACTACCGCTTTTGTCCACACTGGCCGCCAAAATCGACCAGAACTGATACTTCTTTAGTTTTGCTTTAAATAAACCCCAGGTCAAGAGAAAGAGGATTCTTCACAGTTTCAAAGGATTCTTAAAAATAATTACAAATTAAGTTGCACAATTACATAACAGATAAGTTGGAATAGGCATTGTTTTAACATTTTTGTATTTGATTTATTTTTTACAAACCAGCTTCCTTTAGGTTCAAGCACTTAAATGTTTCTCTGTGTCATTTACATTTTTCTCCCAACCACCAACCTGTTGTAGCAGATTATTGAGCTTGCTTCTAGAGGATTATTTTTGTTTGTTTAAAGACTCCTCTCAATTACCAAATTCTTTCGTTTTTTAGGATGAGGGTTGCCAACAAATACAGATGCAATATGAATTGCTTCTTGAGATGAAAACCCCTTTTAAGGTTTTCTATTTGATGATCTACCAAATCTGACTGTACTGTGGAATTTAATTAAACTATATGTCATTGGACCTGAATCAGACTTTCTGATTGGATTTTTTTTGCAGCCAAACTTAAATACAACTATATGAATGTGAAATGATAAACCTCCTTGTCTGGGCTATCATTTCAAACTTCTGGCTTGTTTGTGGTGCCACCTAGACAGGCTCTTACTTACTGGTTTTATTCAGGTTTATCTTTGGCTTCATCATTACCATTTTCTGATTCATGATAAATATTGAAATTGTTTATTGGCTTGTGGTTGCTGGAATGTGCTTTAGATATAGTGCAATTTGTGGATCAATTGGTTATTTCCACAGCACAATTAAATACCAGTTTAATGAAATGAGCATCTCCTTAACCATTTACATAATTAGATTTTATATTGATGCAAGTTGGCCTTAATTGACTTAACTTCTTGAATCCACTGCCATTATCAAGTTTTCACAGGCAAGGCTAGATTAAGGAAAATGTTAGTCTGTCGACGAAAGCCCGGTTTTGGTTCTCCTTCAGCACTAGTTTATTTTAAGCATGCAGCAAAATAATAATAATAATAATAATGATAATAATAATAATAATAATAATAATAAAATACAACATGACAGTTAATCACGCAAAAAATTACTTTTGTGCACTCGAAAAGATTATTTCACAAAATAATAAAAAAATTAACAAACTGTAAAATCACTCATTAAAAATATTAAATGATGAGTACAGTTTCAAACCATGTCTTTTCCCCCCGCTTTAAACCATGTCTAAATTGGTGACAAAAACGTGTAATTATGAATCTGAATGCTAAAGGAAGAGGATTGAGGAGGCTTGCTAAATGTAAAAATGTATCATTAACAGATTTTTATATACCCGCAGCAGCTCTGTTGTAAAAAATGCCACCAGAAAATGTCTGATTGCGTCTTAGACTGGCTGGGCTTGGTTGGATTTCTTCTGCTCTCAGCCTCCATCTGTTGTGCGCTCTGTGTTGTCTTCTATTTGTAAATCATGTGCTCTGACTCATCTTTCTAATAATTACCTCTATTTCCGCTCTGAAATATATTTTTTTCTATTTTCTTAATATTGTATGATTACTATCCCAGCTTCTCTGACTCATTTAGTTTATTGCCACACTGAAGCATCCTGTTTTCAGCTTTTCACCCACATTCCCTGAGTAACTATCATCTTCTCACCTCTGACAGATTTGTTTATCATCATTTATAAGCCCCCATGTCTTGCTTTTTATCACTGTCATTCAAAGGCGTTTAGTGTCATGACTGTCATCTGGCTGCTTTGCAAAGATGTGGTCCCTTCATTCTAAACTCAGGACCCTAAATAGTACTGCTGTTTGATGAGAGAGACCCATATAAAAGATTTTGATACTCACAACATTGCAATAAAAAACAGTTTTTCATTCTCTAACACACCTTCAAAGTCTTCAACGTACAGCCAGAGTTATTTATTTGAAAGATGCTTTGTAATTACTGGGGCCTCAAGAAGGCGACGATTTGCCATGAATGGCATACAGTTTAAAAAAATATTGCTGTTTTTTGTACTTATAAAAAATGAATAACTATTCAGTATCAAAAACAAATAATTTCAGCAGTATTTGCAAAAAATAAATAAAAAATGTCCATTTAGATTATCAGTCTTTTAGTAATTTCAGCAGTATTTGCAAAAAATAAATAAAAAATGTCCATTTAGATTATCAGTCTTTTAGTACAGTAGTCACTCAACTGAACCTTGTTTTTTCCAAATGCACTTAATATTGTAAAAGTCAACAAGCTATCTTACAAGGTTTTTTGACAGATTTGAATTTAATCAACAGCCTTTCCAATGCAATAATAAAAAATCGGAGAATCACAAATTAAAGAAAATTAGTGGCAATAAAGGTATAAACAATTTTCAGTTCAAAATTAATGGGTGATATCTATTTACATCCCCAACAGTGAAAATAACCTATTTACACTGATTCAATAACCTGGTGTTATTAATGAACAGTATAGATGACAATCCTAACCTGACATTTCTGCTCTTATTCACTCAGTGTACTTTTGAGTCAACCATTAGGATGTTTGACACTCTTTGATTTTTGAATGTATTGTTTACTTTTGATCTAAATAAGTGTATTTCATCACTCGTACTTACAAAGATTTATTTAATCAACATCGCTGGTTTTACTTGCATTCAGATTTTATACTGAATATAAATGATTTTATAATTGTTCTTCTGCATATCCCAAGGTTAAAATCTAGACTTATGATGGGTGATCCACAGCTTTTTAGCCTTTTCTGCATCCTGAAAAAATTATTTTTATGGCCCAGTGCTACGTTTGAAATAAATAAATAATAAAACTAATAAAAAAGTTATTGGCATATGTCAACTGCCCTAATTTTCCTCCCACAATATTATTAGACATTAAAAAGGTTTCAAACATGAAAAACTCAGCAACAGCAAGCAAAAACCAAAAAAGGCAGTACAATTTTCACACAATTTTATTAGCAACAATATAACAGTAAGTTATATATTAGAAACATGAACAGAAACATGTCTGCTGTACTGCACTGAGTCTGAAAAAAACAGCTGGATCATAAAATAAAGCAACTAATGTAAATACCTGAACATAAATCACAATTCATTTGAATAAACACTTCTAATAATATTTATCTTCATAATATATTTCTCTCATACTTCCTTATGGCACTACAGTTGCTGTGCAATTAGCAAAAAATCAGCTTCAAAGATATGAACAATGAAAGCTGCTGTTTGAATCTGTCTGTGTTCTGTGTGCACATTTTATAGGACCTGGGTGCTGTTCCTCAGTTTCAGATGTTTAAAGGGACAGTAAAATAAAGTTTCATCAAGTATATATATATATATGTGTGTGTGGAGGCTGGGCGGTCAACTGTGACAGATATGATCAGTGTCTTGGCCAGGGATGTGTATTATGGCTGTGATTATGCCCTTAAAAGGTTAAATGTATGTGTGTGTTGTGACTTTTCGTAAAGTGCCTTGCAAAAGTATTTAGAATTTGTTGCATTTCTCATATTACAACAGCAAACCTTACTGAATTGAATTGTTATTTTATACAAGAAAACAACACAGTTTTGGACACATTTTTAAATTTAAACATTTTCTTTGTACAAAAATCTGAATAGTGTGCCATGTTTTTGTATTGATCCCTTCTGTTGCTAAAATTACAGTTGTGGGTTTTTTGGGGTAGGTCTATGTTAGATTTGACCCTCTACAACACCATTCTCCTTTGATCTAAACCATTTCATTACAGTTTTAGCTTTTTTTTGTTTTTTTTGTTTGTTGTATTGCTAAACGTGAACCTTAAATTTCAAGCTTATGGCTTTGAGAAATGTTAAATCAATATCTGCCCATATTGAGATCTTTCTGTAATCCCAAAAACCTCACCCGACTTCACGCTCCCTGCTGTAGAAAAACAATCCCCACCTGAATTTCACAATGGGGATGCTGTTCAGGGTGATTTACACTGTTAGATGGTCACCACTCATAGCTTTGGCATTTAAACCAAAACGTTTTACTTTATTTAAGCAGTTTTGTAAACATGACTACTATGTTAACTAAATAAATTATGGCAAACTTAAAAAAAGACAGATCATAAATGTTAGTTAACAATTACTTTGTTTGTTACTACTCTTCTGTTACTAATTCCGATTGAGATTCGTCTCTTGGTAGATTTGCAGCTCTCTCAAACTTTCTGTTTTCAGATGATAGATGGAACAATGTTTGGTGAGATGTTCAAATTTTGGGTGATTGATTTAAAAAACTGCCTTTGTTTTAAACGTCTCCACAATGGCGCCTGTGACCTGTCTGCTGCTTTCCCTCGCTTTCATTAAGCTAGGTTTTTTTTCTTTAATGATCCTTAGCAAAAGTCTGAGGCTTTTACTGAACTATATTTATACTGACAGTAATTTACTAACAGATGGTCTTTAATTAAAAAGCAGGTGACATTTGAAGGCCTTTTGATTATGCTGCATTTTATTTATGAGTATCAGAGTAAAGGAGGGTGAGTTTAAATGTGTGGCAAACGTTTCAGATTTTTGCTCGTAAATATATCAAATATATTTTCCTTCCATGTCACAATTATGCGCTACGTCGTGTTGGTCTATATCATAAAATCCTGATAAAATACATTGATATTTGTGATTGATGACAAAATGTGAAAACTTAAAGGGTTAATAATACATTTGCAAGGCACTGTATATACTCATGGCAATAGAGGAAAAAACAAAATGATGCACTGTTTTACTTTCAGGTAAATAAATAACCGTGATTGTTGATATATTCTACATACAGTAAGACGAAAATGGAAGGCAAAAAGTACAAATGTGTCTACCATCTATTTAATGGGGTAAGGGGATCCATGGAGGATCCAAAAAGGACTCTCCACTCAGTTTCAAATCCCTTACACAGCCGAATCCACTTGAAATCAAACAGTGAATGACCTCGGAACAAAAAATGTTATTCCAGTTGAAAAATCAGCAGTTCAACCATTCTGGAAAGCCTTGTGGTAAATATAAAAACAATCCAGAGCAGGAACTCTCCGAGTACCTTAAAGCAAGAGCTCATTTTCTTCAGTCCACCGACTCCAGTGAGAGAGGGGATAAAGAGACTGAAGTGTGGCAAATTAAACATTTATATGTGCCTTTAAGGGTGAATCTTTAGCCAAAGCATCCAGATATTGGTGGCCATGTACAATGCAAGATGTACATTGTAAACTCCAATGGCTAAAACTTCAGTAAAAAAAATAAAAAATTTCACACTGAAAGGTAAATACTGCTCATCTAATTTCTCTATTCCACATTTTTATCAGTAAAAAAAAACACAAATTATTCAGGTTTGTCATATAATTTTCTCGGTTGTGTCTCTACATGGTATATGGCGTTCCCTTTCTCTTTCACCTTGAAATATTATTGCAACAGCTTCAGGTTTATTAAGCATTTGGATGACAGGTTGTGTTGGAGTATATTGAATTGAAATGTTCTGGCATAACAACTTGACACGATACACGCTCATTCACACAATGCATGCCCGTGCACTCAAATACACTTTCTGAACATATTGTTTTAACGCAAAGCCCACTTCAGAGCAACTATTAAAGTTGAGATTTGAAAGGATTTCAAAAATGAAAGGGAATTAAAATCTTCCTTCAGCCCTTAATGTCTTAAAATACTATGTTCAAAGTTGAAACTATCAAAGAAATCTGTGGGCGGCAGCTAAAAACGTGAACATACCATCAACGTCCTCTCTAATCTATCTGGATAATATTTGAAAATCTCTATAATCTGTTGATATATAAAAGATCAAATTCCCCCTGAGCGTATCATCAATTTGCTGTTGCAGTAATCTGCTAGGGTAAAGAAGTAGGGCAACACGAACTTTATCAGTCAGAAAAAAACAAATCTTATTCATGGATAATTCTAAGCACTTTTAAATACTTAATATTGGAGCAAAAATAGGCTTTTAGACCTAAACAATTTTAGGTTGAGAAGAAAAACTGTCTTGAGAGCCATATTAGTGGTCCCATCTGCAGGGATTCACAGGTTAAACAAGACTCAGGTCCTTTCCAGTTAAGGCCGTACCAGATCCCATAGGCGAATCCCTGCAATGAACCTCCATCTCCGCTGGGCTAAACATCAGTGCTGATGCTACAGCTGCGTGTAAACATTTCCCTCATGGTGACTGAGCGGGCCAGGTTGGGCTTACGATAGTTTGAAATGTGAACAGGCACTGGTAGGTCCAGATCTTGTTGCTGGACGCTGCGGTAGCTGATGCGGTCTCCACCATTCCTCAGTCCCTCTGGTTGGTGATGGGCCTGCTTCAGCGGAGGAGGAGGAGGCTGAAGGTAAAAAGGTAAGTCATAGTGTGTGCATGACGGACAGAAGGTTTGCGAGCGTGTCAGTTTTCTAGCCAAAGGTGGGGTGGAGAAAATGGCGGGGCCATTGGGGATGGAGGAGGCGGCAGCCGTTGCAGCCACAATGTTGTGGTTTGAGTGGACAGGTGGGATGCGGGATGTGACAGCAAAGTCTGGCTCCTCCTCCTCCGACTCTGACTCCTCCTTTTTACAGCAATAGTACTGTAGAGTGGAAAGGAAAGAGGTTGAGGAGAAAAATATGTAGATATGCAGAGTCTTGCAAAAGTATTCTAACACCTTGACCTCTTTACCATTGCAAATCTGATGATTGATGTCTTTTCACATTCTGTTTAAAATACGTTAGCTTTGTTAGATTGGATGAAGAGCATCTGTTATAATTAGTTTTTAAAGTATTGGTTTAGGGGAATTTTTTTTGGCAATTCTAAGCCATTGAAATTAACTGGTTAGATGTTTAGGGTCAGGGAAGGAATACCCGTCACCAACACATTGTCAATTCTTTTACAACTATTAACACCTTTTAAGGAGCCCTGCGGCAGTAAAACATCCCCAGATCATTATGCGGCCACCACCAAATAAGAGACTTGCAGTGTTTTTTTTGCCATAAATTGCATTTTTCATGTAAGGACAAATTGTTTAATTTAGGTCACATTTTTTTCCCAGCTTGTCAGTTTGGGAAGCTGGATATATATATTTTGGACTCACAGTTGCACCATACTCAAACACTACAATATATTAATATTTATAGGTCATAAAACTTTAGCAAAGTATGCGGTTCTAAGATGAAAAAATCAGAACAATTTAAAAAGATCTGAGTATGTTTGCAAGGCATAGCCAAGTAATTTTCTTTGCTACTAAGTTACTGTTTTATACCTTCAAATACAGTATACTCTAAACTATATATTTTCTGCAACCAGCTACCTTGTTGTCTTCCAGACAACTTACCAAATACCTTCTAAGTTCTGAAAGATAACCGGCCAAGTACCTTCTAAGTTTTGGTACTTTACTTGATAAATGCTAGTTGAGTATCCAAAAGTTGTGTAGGTAAGTTTCAGAAAACCTACTGGTAAACTCTAGGAAATGTATCCAATGATTCTGAATGTAAACTGTATTTCTGAATTTATGGGAAAGAAAATAACTACAAGACAGTTAATGTATAAACATTTAGTTCTGGTAAGTTCTAGAAGGGTATCTAGGAATCTAGTGAATTACCAAAAGAAGTACCCGATATGTTTAGCAAAGTGTGGGCTGTATTACACTACAACAAAGCATTGCCATTTCACAAAATAGTTAGTGGAGCCTCACCTGTAGCCTGCAGTAGCACAATACTGCAATGATAAGGAGTAATATAACCGTAGCAAGAATTCCACCAGTGATGACCACTGTCCCGGCTGTCATTCGAATGGCTCTCCATCAACACCCTGCAAGGAGGAAGAGAGGTGAAAGGAGTTAAAGCAGAACCAGAAGAGGAAACGGCAAACATTTAATCAGTAAAGTAGCTTCATTAAGTAGATTATAACTGTGTCTCAACTCAGTTGTGCTTATTGAATTATCTATCAGCTAGGAGGCATGAAATGGAATCATCATGAAAGCGCTGCCCATAATATAGACAGCATATCGGGAGTGGAACACATGCAGTGAGGGAAGGGGGGAAATCGGCAATCAACTTCAGGTCAGCTATAAAAAACGAGACGTCGGCATGACAGCAGAGAAAAGAGGTAAATGCTGTATAGGATGCATGGAAATAAACGAGGGGAGATGGAATAAATGCATATAGTGAATGGACATGAAGAAGAGTGGGTGGGAGAAAAAATGGGGGATGACAAAGAGGAACGGTTAACAGCTGGCAGTGAGAGAACTACTGTAGCAATTCACAACTAGGAAAATGTAGAAGTCGAATGCTGTATTAATTAAGATTGGTTCATAAAACATAGAAAATGACAGCATTACTGTATTATTTAAGACATATTAGGTGTTAATATCACACTCGGTTGGGGGTTGTTTTCTTTTTGGGCTCTTAATCATAAGAAGGTATTTCCACTATCGGTGCTAAGCACATTTTTTGGAAAAGCTACTTGAATTTATAAATTACATTACATTCAAACTTATTTGAGAATTACTGCTCTAAACATCTGAGTTATACCTAACTTATAATATCTGCGGTGATAGATTTTTTTACGTTTTACCATCACTATACCTGCTTATGATTTCTCTGTTATTTAGCTGAAAATGGTAGCCGGTCATATCTTTATTAACAAGAGGATTTGAGTTTACTGAGGAAGAATCAATCATTAAAAATATATCGTTGGACCAACCAAATAAAGCTTTGGAATTGATATAGTAACTTTTTAATTAACTGTGCATTATATCTTTATTAAATCTTTTTATGGACTACAGTACTGAGATTCAGCACACACAGAATGAATCAAAAATTGTAATATCAATGTACTTTTATTATGTTGAGCGACCTAAGCATACATTCTCACCTCTAAAATATATCTGTCCAAAAATGTAAAATAAATCCACCTGTTTTTGCAGTAGCATAATCTTACACTTTTAACTTTATAACAAGTGTGTGTGATGGAAAGACAAACGTTCGTCTTCAAACTTGGTTGACACAGTTTTGGTCATTCAAACATTCATAGTGTAGATCCGCATCAACCTTCTTGGAGGAACTTCCTCAATTAGCAAGATCAAACTATCTGCCTCAGTTTAATTTTATGTCTTGTCTTTCCCATATTGAAAACTTAAGAGAAATGGTTCACATCAGAGCATAACACATAGAAACTCTAAAAAAAGTCTAATAAAAATATATATTAAAAAAATTGTATTGCTAGATAGCAAACAGTGCCAAATATTCTGTAACAAGAAATTCTGTATTGTATTGGATTTTGCATGGAGATTTTTAAAGTTAAAACATTCACACATCTGTACTAGGGGTTTAAATAGCTGTAAAGAGTAATTTGAATAGATTCTTGTATACATTTTATAATTTGTTTTTTGTCCTCTTACTGTTTTTTCTGTAATTTACTCTTTTATTATATCTGTAAAAGGTCAAGCGTATTTATTTGTAAAGCCATCTTGTATCTTAAATGTTTTATTTTTTTATTAAATCTGACTAATTTAATTAGGAGATATATTGTAGAAACCGACACAGATGACAAGGTTTCTTTCTTTGGATTGTTTCCATAACATGTATTTGTTTCTCCAACACAACATCGAGACGTGTCATTCAGTCTCCACGTTGAATAACATGCTATTATGTCTCGAACTTGACAGATGTGGGCAGAGGCCTTTTTGTCTTTACTGTATCGGCTATCTGGAAGTGTCAAAGAACCACACCAACACAATTCAGTCTGGATAATTGCCTGAGAATAAAAATAGGCCAGCAGGCTTGTTGCTAAGCTATGACTCAACAGTGAAAGTCATTGTGAGCAAGCAGAACCATTGAAGAATGGGCATATGTTTAGAAGATAGAACTTCACTGTGTCCGAGATAAACAAGAGGAAAATTCTGTGAAAAAAAACAATTATGAAGATAACTTTTGCTCCAAACATCCCAGAGTTACCGGCTCTGCATTCACCTGCTGTATTACCTTGAAATTACTGGACTTACTTCAAGTAAAAGGATTTGCTATTCAGAGAACTACTCTAAAGCCTTGAAGCAACTGTAACCTATACTGAATTTTTCAGTCGTTCACCCGTCTGAATTCTAAAACTGTCTCCTCAGAGACAACGTGTGAAATTTTAGAGTGTCAGAAACCATATTGCTCATCCACAAACAAAACACCAGTGCGCTTCACACAAGCGGTGATACAGCCGGACTCCAATCTAGTCTGGAGGTCACTCAGTCAAGCAAACAAGAAGGAGCAGCTTGATTTGGCCTCCAAGGATTGTAATTAAAATGTTAGAACGTTTTGTTTTGCCTTGAAACAAAGCAGAAGAGGAAGTTTCATCTCATTTTTGAAGCAAGCAAAGCGTTATTAAAACCACCAACGGCAAGGTTTTGAAGCATGTCTTCCTGTTTGTTTGGGAAACTGATAACAGATTAAGACAATAAGGAACTCATTAGCCATTAGTTCCTATATCAGTAAAAAAGAAGAATTACCGATAGCCCAAAAAAAATTCCATTATTATTTAGGGTAAAATAACATCTAGCATATAATTTTAAAAAAATAAATAAAAGTGTGTACACATTATATTTCAGTCATAAAGTGGAAGGAAAGTGATGCACTGTTTTCAACATTTTATTAAAAACAATCTAAAAGCACTGACTTGCAGGTTTATTCTGTGCCCAACTCTACTCATCTTTCAATGTAATTACAGTTTTATACAGGTCAGGTAAGCTTCATTTTTGCATATCTAGAGACATTTTTTCCAATTCCTTTCTGCAAAATAACTCAACACAGCCATATTTAATGTAGATCATCTCTGAATATAAACATAAGTCTTACCACTAATTCTCAATTGAACTGAAATCTTAACTTTGACAAGACAAATCTATTTTGTTGTAGCAGTGGCTGAAGGTTTAGGGTCACTGTCCTGCAACAAGGTGAACCTCTACCCTGGTCTCAGTTTTTTTTAACCCTTGAAGAGGAGCTCCTCCAGCACTGTCCTGTATTTAGTGCTATGAATATCCTTATTACACCTGGCCAGCTTCGCTGTACTATCAGGTAACCCTAAAGCATAAAACAACCATGTTTCAACACTTTGTCCATGTAGATTCCATTTGATAACATTAACACTTCAGTTTTGAGCTTTATCGCGTCTGGAATTTATTTATGGTTTCAGAGAAAAGGGGGTTGAATAATATAAACCAGACTTGTAATGCATTCTTGCTTCTAACTTCAAAATTCTACTTCTACTTTGTATTGAATAGATCTATTCCACAAAATATTAATAAAATGTATAAAGGTTAATAACCTCAATAAGTATCTAAATGAGAAAAGCAGAAAAGAAAGTCATGAGCCTCTATATAATATTTTTAAATATGTAGAAATATGTTGTTTCCCATGCAGACTATATGCCCGTAGTACAGTAATACAAAACCCCTAAATAGAAAAACTTTGCAACCATTTGCAAACACAGACAGATATTGTTTTAGTCACTGTGCAAGCAAGGCAGACAATCCACATCTCCTGGGACTCTATTAATCAGATCAGTGTGTTAGGGATGTGTTGTGAGAAGGTGACACTGCTAATTGTTTGACCAAACACACACACACACACACACACACACACACACACACACACACACACACACACACACACACACACACACACACACACACACACACACACACACACACACACACACACACACACACACACACACACACACACACACAGCGACA
>JAVLVB010000002.1:5899999-5933657 GCA_032876305.1 Orestias chungarensis
GAAATAGGCAAACCTGTCCACTCAGCTGCTTTTTCAGGGATTTGTCAGGAATGACAAGAGTTGGGAGCAGACGAAGCATAGCAGCGGGATACATGCGCACACACAAAACACCCACGAACACTCACATGCTGTAATTTTAGTAGTAGCTAACATGCTCAGACAGTGAGCTTTGGAATAAATTTCCACGCTTCGATGAAACATGGCAGGGATCACAGCAGAGGTCTTGCTCGGAATAATGGCTGTTGACAGGCTTTCAGTTCAGTGGGAGAAAAGTACACACTAGGTGGTGGATTTGAGTTGCGCACAACAGACAGTAACATGTCTCAGACACAATGGGAAGAGCTTGGTTACAATGGTGGATGTCAAAGAGCGAACTTTACAAATACAGAAACACTCAATGCACTACACAAAGATACAGTACATAGCCACATAGAGTGCTCTTTAGGAAAGTCAGAATCTCAAACAGTTCTCAGAGTTAAGCCCCATTTCTGTAGCTTTACTGAATCAAGCTAGGTCAGCTTTACTGATAATATGAAAATCAATTTACTTGTGCTTCAATAAGTGAATGTGTGTGTCTGACAAACCCTTTCGGCCAGGATGCATCGATTAATACTGATTTAAATGTATGCTTAGCACAAACACTAATCCTCTCTTAGTTGTAACAATGTTTCTTGGTAATGAATCACATATGATTGTAAAGTTTGCTCTTTTCCCTTTAAAATGTTCCACATTATTAAGAAAAGTGCATTTGGGGCTTGAGCAGCAGAGTTAGGTTTAGGTTTGATATTATTACTAAATATTGTTTTTCCAAAGCCACACAACTTATTCTGAGATTGGCTATTGTATATTTGACTGCATATCTGAGGTTTAAACATTATTTGTGTATTTTAAATAGTTTTTTTTATACACCTGTAACAGTGATAGCAAAGAAGGGTTAAGCTTGGTTAATGTATCAAACAGGGTGAAAGGGTTCAGTGTACCTATCTCACTGTCCCTGCAGGGCATTTCCCCATTACCATGTCTGCTCCTTCGACTTTGTAAATAGCCAGAGATTAAGATTGTTGATGTCATCTTTTCACTTAAAATTATCTATTTAGAAGCTATTTTTGCAGATTTCTGGCTCTGTGGCTGAGCGTCTAACTTGATGTTTATTCAGTTTAATTCAAATAAAGTTTATTAATCCCATTGAATAAAAATTCAATGTTGTTGTAACTTGTATTAACAAATTTTCTTCAAAGCGCTGTTGATAAAAGCTGATTTCTGCTCTGACTACAAGGCTCTCCTTTAGCAGTCCGTATTACAACACATCTAAGAAGCGTCTGAATAAAAACGTTGTTATTGTACGACAGCATCATGAAGAGTATGCTAAGAATTAATAAATTAACTATTACAGTGAATCAAGATTTAGGAAAATACAAGAAAATCCTAAAACAATACATATCTGAATTGTGTAGCCCTTACAATATGTAGTGAAGCAAACAAATACTTATGATTGCCAGTTGTTTTTACCTTTTTATTTATTTATTTTACTTTGAAATGTGACCAGCATTAATTTGCTTGTTTTAAGACCCACTGTCAGATTAAAGGTATAGGAGAGGATCTTTTTCAATAGAAAAATTTCAACGGAAAATCCCATAGAAAATGACAGCCAATCAAAAACGACCGGTGGTGAAAAATAACTGTCCGTCAATGCGGAAATAAAATTTACGCGATGACGTATATCACTAATGTCCCCACCCACCCGACCGGTACAATGCCCGCTCATGTTTGAATTCGAGCATGCGCAGATTGTTGTTTAGGAAGTAAAACGTGACGGACAAGACGCATCATTCACCATTGAAGAGAGGTTCTCCCCGTACGACAGCGAAAATGGAAGCTCGCAAGAGACAAACCGTGTTCTACGTGTCAGACATGTTTGCAATTCTGTAATAAGTCCAATTTGGCGCCAGAGGCTGTGGTCCCGCAGATGTAAACAGACTGCATGTGCTGAGGACGTGCGCTCTCCCAATATCAGGGGGCGTTACTGGAGATGAGGTGGCGCATGCGCAGTGTTGCGAAAATGAGAATGAGCTTTAGATCCTCTCTTATACCTTTAAGTAGGATTTTGTTTAAGACCAAAACATATTTATCGTAATTTGACTTTTTTATGTTTTCCTTTCTTTACTCTATAGTTGTTCACATAATAACCCAGTCATATTTTCAAATTTACTGTAAACTTCTAATATACCTCTGGGGGAAATCCTGCTGTGTACTGAACAGGTGGTTTATGCTGTTGTGCCATTTGGCCAATGCCATGTTTAACTCAATTGAAATACAATCACTTCCACATGAGTTGAAGTATGTGCAAACTTGTTTTATAATATTGTTACAATTTTAGGCATTAAAAATGTTTCTTACAGGAAATTGTTCATTTGAAAAAAAACATGCCTTAACAGTCAACTCTAATGACCATCGTAGACCAAGACTGCCATAGTTAAAAATGAAAAAAGAAAAAAAAATTCTTACTTTTAAACTGCTATTTCTAAGAGCCATAAGCTGCTTTTCTATCTGAAAATAAAAATACTGAACACCACCTGGTAGCTCAAGAACCGGTTTTTACTGGTATACTGGCATTAACTTTATCTGCAAATCAGGCTATATATCCCTATGACGTCTCTGTAGGAGTTTAACACAAAGAAAGAAGAGCATAGCATATTTGAGAAGGTTTTGAGGTTTAGTATTAACAAAATATAAATTTAAATAATCTCCGAACCTTTATATTTTCTTATAGAGTGACTTAAAGATTAATATAACAGAATGAAGAAGTCCTCCTTAAGCCTTCATGCATTAATTTTCTCCGCATCATGATGTCTGGCTGCACCAACTATGACTGTATTGCATGAATCTCACTTTCTGACTCACTCTGTCCTTCCGTATTTTCCCAAAATCTTTCTGTGTCCCTGGACCCATCTCTAAGAATAATGACAACTCTGATGAAGAGTGCCTGGCGGGTAAGTCTCTTCCATCCCAGCCCTCGACTAAAACCAGTTTAACACACTCCTCACGCTGACCTTGAATCAGGCACAAGTGAGAAATAGATGAAAGGAGAATTTGGGGTAATGGCTGAAGAACAAGCCAGTAGCTATAAATGTGCTTTCGTCTTCCACATGTTATTGCCCAGGAAACATTTCTATAATTAGTGCTCCTCTGCAAATGACATACCATAAAAATGTTTCTTGGCTTGCATGAATATAGCTCTGAGAAGAGACCTGAGGGTCTCTTCATTTAATTATACAGCTCACTAAATGTCCCTCATCCATCTGAATGACCTCACTGCTTTTCTATACAAATTGCAGACTGATTTAAGTCCAGCTTGCTGCTTTAACCCCAAATGTGCTGTGCATGCACTGAAGCAACAAAGCATGACTGCCCTCCTCCATGTCCAAAACATCATCTATCCTGTGAAAAAAAAAAAAAAAAAACTTTGCTGGGTTTTCATTTTATCCCAATTCCACTTTCAGTAACACAATATTTAATGAACCTCTCCAGATTAATAAAGTAAGGTACAGAACAAAAAAAAATTATAGTTTTTAAAAAAGTTGTATGTTTAAAATAATGTATTGATATAATGGTAATATCCCAAATACATTTGTATTAATTATTTAAAGAGTGTTTATAAAACCTATTTAAATAAACTAACAGGTAAAACTTTAACCAGTCATAAGTCTCCACATTTTGTTTTTTCTAGATGTAGAAATAAGGTCAACTATTTAGTTCTAACTATTATCTCATCTATGTTTATGAGCTCAAATAGCGCAAAAGTGCTTATCTTGTTTTACACCAGAGAAGCTCAGCCTATACAGCCTACACAGACAGTCTGGAAGAAGAACCATTCTCTGTCGCAGCTACTTTTTCAAGTTGCATTCTATGGTGTCTATGGAGATATGGCAGCATAAGTGGTTTGTTTTAAGCGATGTCATTTTTTTCTCTTTCACAAAATGTGTGTTTAACCACAGCTCCTTAAAACATTCAATAGGTCTAGGCTGTTCCTCTGATAAATACTTCTCTTCTTTGGTCTACATTACCAGGTATATGGACACATCTTTGCAGGTTTAAGAGCAATTTGAGATTATATTATATTTTTTAAACTGATTTAAACTTTTTAAAACAATTTCCCCTGAAACTTATGGTAGATTTTTATTTTTTTATGCTGCATTAATCTTCTCTAACAATCATGTAAGACCTTTACATAACAGTAATATTTAAACCAAGATTAGATTGAATGCATGTGGAATCTGTTAACTAATTTAATGACTTCTGATAGCAATTGGTTAACTTTAATTAGGAGTACGAGAATAATTTGGAATAAATACAAATAAATGTTAAACTTACTTAATTTCAACGTGTTTAAAAACCCATACTTACTACTTCACAATTGTTTTCCACAATACACTGAAGTTTTTGATTAAAATGTTACGAAAATGTAAAAATGCTGAAGTAGTATAAATAACTTCCAAAGGGCCAGTATACACTATAGATGAATATTTTAACTTTCACAATGTTTAACAGGACACTGAAACAACAAGAGGTTTAAATTTAAGGTACTTTATCAGTTCTTCATCTTCAGCCATGTCTGTGTAGTCCGAGCTAAAGCATATTTTTCCACTTTTAGGAATTCTATAAAGATAAAAAAAAAATCTGCCAGCTTTTTTATTTATTTATTTATTACATCAAATACAATGAGTTTAAAAAAAATACTGAGTATTTGGAATTCTATCATTCCAAATGATAAGACAAAAAAAGCTTTTAGTTTTAAAATCATCTCAGAATAATTGCATGTAATCACATTATGTCAGTCTGATTGTGAACTTCCTGCCCCTCCTCTCTGCTTCACAATGCTCTACCCTCTGCTGTGCAAATAACACCATTGGTCTGAGAAAGACAGGCTATAATCAGGAGCCGCAGTGGGATCTGAGGTATTTCAGTTCTTTCAATATCAGTTGATAAATTGAGGGAAGTTGCTGTTGTTCTGACTGACTGCATGCTTCAACTTTTGATTCATAAAGACAAACTTTTTAATCTTTAGTTTTTACCCACCAGCTTTAAGGGACTGACTATTTTTGACAGAAGATGAGACATAAAACTATAAGAATCTCAATGAAGAATCTATTCCTTTATCATCTATACATATTTATCCATGCAGGGTGGGGTTGAAGATGAATCTATAGCAGTGATTAGGCGATAGGTGGTTTACGCCCCCGGCCAGGATGCAAATCTATCACAGGACACCTAAGTTATGCAGGAAAACCAACAATGAACACACCTAAGGGGCAATTCAAAGAGATGAAAACCGCAAGCACTCATGTTTTCTGAAAGAAGCTAGTGTACTAATAGAGAATCCACACAGGTACAAAGAGAATATGAAAACTCCATGCCGAAAGACCCCAGGCTTTACATAAATACCTAAATGGATATGAAATGTCAATTATTGTGGATTACTAGGACAAAATTCTGTGAAATTATGAAAATTTGTCTTTAGGACCGTCATTTCAGTGACAAGGATACAACAACTCGAAGGAGCCTTTTTTAGCAAATCAAAGAGTACCGAGTTGTTGGAGGCTCTGCAGAAATAAACACAAGCAAAATCCTTTAAATGGATGTTTTAATCTAGGAACAGTGAAAAACAAACAATAAAATAAAAAAAAACAGACAAAGTTGTGATTGAGATATTTACAACTCGATTAAATGCACCTAAAAGGATTTAGGATTTTTTTTCTCCCCCTTAACTATTAAGGTGGAATTATGCAATCGCTATTAAAAGTTGATGGTTATTTCCTAACAAGTGTTTCTTTAGGAATTGCACATAAGTCTGTGCACTTTCACATATGCAATGTAAAGTAAGCAATGCTCAGGCCACACAGTATAGATGCTTAGTTTATCTCCTAATCAAAAAGCAGGGTAGTTCTGCTAGTGATGGATTCAAGCTGCAAATGTCACATGGAGGAACAGCCAGTGTGTTATAAGTGAAATAGGCTCCTGATAAGAGACTGCATTCAGAGAACAAAGTATGACATATATCATTTATATCTGTTATAATAAAACACAGTTTAAAAATATAGAAAAGTGACTAAGCAACATTGCTAATAGATTAGCCCGTCACTCTAAAAATTTAAGTGTGACCCAAAGAATGCACAAAAACACTTTGTAGGGAGATACCAAATTTCACTCAAACTGCTTAGGCTTAATCAATGCCTTCTAATAAATGGAACCTAAATGTAAGCTCTTTACTATTCTTTTAGACAACACAGTGTTTAGAGTAACTACGCTATGAAACCATTCAATGTTTCCAGTTAGGCATTATTGCTTTTTCACTAGGTATGTTCTAGGAAAACATCTTTTTTTTTATTCATTTCTTTATTATTTAACTTGTGAGCTAGCTTATGTGAACGTAAAAAGGTGTGTAGCACAATGTTTTTCGAATACTTTTTAAGTACCTGATACAAGTTTCCTGAACTTCTTGAAGTTGAATTAATTTCAGTTTCCCTAAATATGCTGCATTCCTTTGAATCTTAAGAAAAATAAGACACGTCTACTTGGCAAAGTTGTTTGTTTGGGAGAAGACTGAGCATGAGGAAGGAGGGTTTTGCAAAATCACTCATTGATTCTTTTTATACCTCTAGGACATGTAACCTGATCAGAATTCCCTCATAATAGATGTGTCCTTTGATATTTCATCCAAATGTGTGCACACATCAAAATACAGCGTACGTTATGCAAGGGAAATCTGCAGGTATACAGCAGAATATCTGCAAGAATAAATGTAGTGAGACCAGAAGTAATATACTGAAGGCCAAATCACATGACTATTGCATCATCCACCAGTGGATTAAAATTTGTGGAGTTTGAATAAAAAGGAAAAGACTTGGAAATACTAGAAAGCATCTAATAAGACTATCTCGGGTAACAACTCCTACTATTTTCCTTTTAACTTGGATTACATCACAAAGTCTCTCTGCCATTGTTTTGGGCTCGTGTTTCCGTTCTGTGGTTTAATATGTTAAATGTGAGGCATTTATTGGCAGAGGCAAATGTATGATCAAATCGGTTCCTATCTTGCCACAAATGCTGTGAAACATGAAAGAATGCTGCATTGAGAGAAATATTAGGCTTTGACACATATAAACAAGTTTAGGCTATCTCTTTTGATGAATATATATCACATTTGAATTAGGATAAAAAGATCAATATACGGGTCTGAGTCCTTCCAGGTGGTCAAATATTTTGGGGAATTAATCAATCTTAGATCACTACTTTTATTTCATTATATTTAAGTATATATTAGGTGCAACACATATTATATAAAAATTGTTAATAGACGAGCCATGTCAATTAGCTAAGCTGAAGATCACAGAGCAGGATATTGCTGGAATGATTGTTTCTTATTGTTAATACAGAAGACAGGTAGATACTTGAATTATGAGGTTATAATCTCTGAACCCAATGAAATATAATCTATCTATTAAAAACATGTATCATGTTCTTTCAACCAGTCTTTCATATTTTGGCCAGATCAATCCAAACCTTGGAATATATCAATGCAATCAAAGAAAAACAAATCTGCTGATGGTTAGGAAACTTTGGTCTACCAACTTATTCAAATAGTGTGACTAAATGAATCTGGCTCCCATCAAACCACTGTGTAATTATAGGTGTTTAGAGCCTTCAAACTTAAATGACCCATGGGGTCATCTTTATAAGAAGGGACATTTTAAAGCCGTGTAAGCTACGTTTCTTTCCTCTCATAAATATGTAGCAGGCCTGCTCCCAAAGGTGTCTTGGATTACAAATTACAAAATATTTCAATGTTACACATATCCTAAGCATAGGTCATAGAATCAAGTGCATGTATTGTCACTACATCTTTAAAATACAGTAACCCATGCATGCAGCATTGATGTGAATATATAATGTAGTACCTTTACACTATTCCACATCTGGTGTAGATATGCAGTTCTTCCTAAAACTTTAACAGCTCCTTCCCTCGTGTTCCGATACTCCACCTCACATATTTTAATCAACAGCTTAATCAGACTGATGTACACTGCATGTTTCAAACTTCCATGGGTTGATTTTCACCACTTTTAGATGTTTTATGGAGTATATACTATACAGCTCAATCAATGTCACTGCTGCAGAACCTAAGGAAGTGCTTCTCAAATTACTTATTCTTGTGCTGCACTATGCAAATGTTCTGTCTTCACTGATGAAGATGCAACTCAAGTCTGGGTTCTGAACAGTCAAAAAATGTTGCAAACTAATATTAAGCCATTTGGGGAAACAATGAAAATATAATTTCCAAGTCTGCTAGATTTAAACTTAATTAATAACCAGCTGCATTGTTTCAAATTTCACAATTTGAATCAATCCAAATGTTTATGTGAGATACAATATATATCCAAAAAGCAGGCATAATATCCTCCAGTTAATGATGCCTGTTGTTAAGAATAGCAAATGCACTGTATGTACAACAAAACATGACAACAACAAACGGAAACATCAGTTTTAAACAAAAAAGGTAAATAAGAGGGAAGCATATGGAACATTTTGAAAAAAATTATAAAAGAAACAGAAAAAAATTATGCACAAAATGTAAAAATATAAATGTTTGAGGGAAGAGAGTTCAAGGTTTAAAATCCAGTGATTGCTTGGGTGTTACCACTAATGGTCAGCGCTCCAGAGGCAGCATGAGCAACAGTATGTGCTGATCTTCAGTTTCTATGACTACAGTTCTATTACCGACTGACATTTTGCCATTACAGTTTCAGTTTTTGAGTGGGTGGTGTATGCTTTTGAAGTAGCTTTAAAAAAAAACTTTTCATAGCTTGCTCTAAGCTGATAAATAAAAGGATTCAGATGAGGAAAAAAATAGGCATGAATAATGAGTTAAAGGGAGAAGTTTATGAATTACCTTTTTTTTTTTTAATGAAGACCACCTGGGTAGCTATCTATTTCAATTTATTACATCTCTACCCACAAAGTAACCTTGCTGAGATTTGCAACTTTAATGTGTCACATATGTGCATACAGAAATCAATAAAAATGATATGCAATGGACATTTGTCTTGTCATTTTTAGTTATTTTTGAGTTATAGGAACAAAAAGGGTTAGGTGTTGTTTTTAAAACAAGCTCTGGGTTCCGTTCAGTTCAGTTTCAAATCATAATACAGCGCAGCCAGAAATTTCATTATGCATTTACAATACAATAATCCAGCCAACATATACCATGACTAGAATATTTATAAAATAAGCTTATTTTTATAAAACTGTAACTATAAAAGATTAAGATTGCAGCAGAAGGTTAACTAGTATCAAATGGAACGACAAAGATGCAATGAAAGATACTCAAGAGGAACTGGATGCAGGGAGACAGCCTGTTTGTCCACGCCCTCTGACCGAAAGCTCTTTATCCCTAGCTCCCTTTGGAGTAAACATCATTTAAATTTTTTTTTTTTACAATCACTCAGGGGATGAGGTCAGCCAACCAATAGATTCTCTGCACAAACATGCATGTGCCATGGTCACTTCTGCCGGGCAGAGCACATCCGTCCGTGCACAAGTGATGAGTGAGCACGTCAGGGTGTAGCTACGAGGGGGGGAAACTATATTGTCGAGGGGGAGAGGGCAAAAGATGGGTGGTGGAGGAGGGGAGAAGGAGGAGTGGGTGGTCACTGTATGATCAGTAAGCAGGCATGTTCCCTTCCCCCGCTGTTTCAATCCATCCTCTCCACATTCACTACAAGGACGACCAAGATATTTAACCCAGTTAGATTAAAATAATTGTGAAAAATTGCTTGTTGTTTTTCTCTTAGAACTATTCAAATCTTCCTCATTCTCCTTCACATCCTCTCCTGATGTATTTTCATCACCAGACTATCTTGGGAATTTGTTTCTCCTCCTGCTTGTCCTTCAGCCCCCCTGTCTCCATCTTCTTTTCTCTGTCATGGTAAACAGACTAGAAGCTGTCAGAACAGCGGGTAGATACTCCACATCTCTTTCTTACACACCAGGGTCTGTCAGATCAAGGTTGATCTTAGGGGTCATCAAGAGTTTATATATATATATATATATATATATATATATATATATATATATATATATATATATATATATATACTATTTGGACTTCTATTACAAATCAATCCTTTTTTGAACCAAATTTAAAACCAAATTTAAGTCAAAGTGAAAATGTACACAAATTATTAAACATAAAAAAGCAATTGCATGAATTTTCACCAACTTAAAGGCAACAGACCGAATTCAATAGAGTACCAGTCAGTTGGTCTTAGTGGTCTCAGACCTGAGTGGACTGAATGTATCTAAAGTCGTTGTAGAATAAAGACCTGTGTTGCAAAGGTCAATTCACTTGTTAATCTGTAATCCTAGCTACCAATACAGAATGAAGACAAAATAACAACCAGACGAAAGGTTATTAAAATGTATATGTCAGGGGATAGATACAAATAAATGTATAAGGAACTGAATGTCCCCCTGGAGTTCAGTTAAATCAATCCTCAAGAAATTGAAAGAAGATGTGTAAACCTGACAAGATCAGGTCATCCAAACATGATGACCCGAGAAACCATACAAGAGGAGGACAATCCTGACAATTACGACTGCATTGGAGGACTTGCAAGCTTCAGCAGCTGCATAAAACTATTGTTACCATGACTCCTACAGTGAAAATTGTATGGGAGATGGACATACTAGTTTGCTAAAAATCATGTGGTAGACTCCATGGTCAAGTGATAGAAAGTTGTTTGTCTGATGTAAACCGTAAGTTTTTTCCCCATCAGAGAAGAACTACGTTAAGACACCAGACACTCCACACCCCCACCGGGCATGTAACGGTAGAAGGTAAAATGAATACAGCACAGTTGCTTCTGTCTGCTAGAGAATAAAGATTTAGAAAAGGTTTTATTTTCCAACAAGACCATAAGCTGAAGCATACAGTAAATGCTACACAGAAATAGCTTAAAGGCAAACAAGAAGGATGTTCCAGAGTTCACATTAAGGTCTATTTGGTGCTTGAACTACTAAAACTGTTCATTTAAAGTCCTTTTATAAGAATAAGGGGTCTCAAGTATCAGCAGACTTCAGCTATTTACCATGCTTGTTCGGAGGGAGGAATTGCTGCAAAGTCAGTAGTTTATTGCAATTGTCTAGGTTTTCTTAATGAGAAAATGTAACTGAACTTGTATTGTCTTTAACTAGGATCAACTTAAAGATGTATGAAGATTATTTTGAGTTTGTCAGTATGAATTACATGAAATCATGAAGTGTCTTAACACGTCATTTGCTTGGAATGGTGGTATATGACTGAATTCAACTGAATGGAAAATTTAAATGACGAGGATCCAGAGCATTTTAGAAGCCTTAGTGGGTTGACAACGTTTTACAGGATTCTCCTGAAAACAACTGCAGTTCATGTTTACTCGGACCCTGTTTCCTTTCAGCCTATTATCTTTTTAGCGTACACAAATTAAAACAGAGTCAGGACACTTCAAGGCATGTACAAAAACAGCTGCATCATTGTTGAGGTTTCAAGTCCTGAAAAGGAAATGGGCTAACCGCCTCATCGTTTTTAATCTCTGGATTACTTTCTTTCTAAAAATAGCTTTTAAAAATCATCAACAACTCAGTTTGTGCAATGCAGCACAGATAAGACAATTTTGTAAAATGTCAGTCAGCAACACTAATGTTTAAACTTCTATATCCCAATAATCAAAATAATTGTATAATTATTTTTTAGTGGACACTACTTGTTTAAAAAAGGAGGAAACCTAAATGGTTCATAAACTAATAAAGCTGAAGGAGAACACATATTAGCAGTGCCAGTGTGGATCACTTCAGCCAAAGGGCATCACATATTTCACTGCTTTCTGCTGAAGGGTGTTGAAACTGAACAGCTTACTGAACTTCAACAGCAGCTTATTTTTGCAGAACACTGCGCACTGTCTCTGTTGTTTAAACATTGTTGAGAAATAATACAGCCCATTATATTTAATTCATTATACCCCTAGGCTTACTTTTGAATCATCAACATTTCATTTTATTACTTTTTTAACTTCATGTATTTCCTGTGACTAGCTGTACTGTAATTCAAACAATAGCTTCTGGGTAATTTCAAAAAGCAAGGATTTCACTTCAAACATGTTGTTTTAATTTCTGTCCCTCCTGAGAGCGGTATTGCAGCCAAGAACCTTTCTTGGCTAAGATTTTAATTGAAAAAGTTCACAAACAGTTTTTTGTAGTTTTTTGTGTAAAGTTTAGGTTAGACTGCTGTATCCTACCATCCCCACAAGGGGTGCTAGAGCCAAGGTAAAATGTTATTCTTTAAATATTTTAACATTCAAACTGCATCACAGCCTTTCCAGATGTGCTTGAGATATAATCTGGTCAGTCATCATCCACGGTTCACAATGTTTCCAAAACACCAAGCAGGTGATGGAGTCCGTCCAGTGCTCCATACGCAACCCCCAAAACCTATGCTGTCCTTTTCCAACATTTTACAGAAGTCTTTTCCCCTTTCATTTTTTATTATAAAACAACTTTAATGCTGCCTGCTTGAGAAGCATTTCCACGCTGCCTGACTTAAATACCTTTAACTGAACAGTTTGGATTGCTACCGCAGCTAACAGTTGGTGACAGAATTTCTGGCTTAGAAGCCATGCGGTTTTGTCAGCGTGTGACTGGCTTTATAGGGAGTACAAAAACCTGTCCCTTGCCTTGATGCTCACTCTCCCATCTGCTTATATGTCTGGTTTGGGCCTGAATTTTATCTTGGTTTCATCAGTGGTGGAAATACTGAAATGGACAAATCAGTGACTCTGTCCATGGTGCTGAACTCTATCTATCTATCTATCTATCTATCTATCTATCTATCTATCTATCTATCTATCTATCTATCTATCTATCTATCTATCTATCTATGCATTGTTACCTTCAGAGATAAGATGAGTTCTTTGGGTCACATCCAGGGCAGTTTTTATTGCTCCTAGTTGACTTCAGTCTTAAATACAAAATAGAGAAAAATGCCAAAAATCAATTTGGAAGATTTGGGACAAAATTGAAAAAAATCTTTGCCTTTGATTGTGGAAGAAACTCTAAACTGGAGGTAAACACAACCCCCAACTGGGTCCAATCCTTTGTTGACTGCCCTTCTTTAAAGGGAAGGAAAAAATTTCCTGATAAAAGATAGAAAGGTCCAGACTTATTTCCTTAATGTTTTCCAGTGGGCGAGCTTCCCCTCAGAGTCTTTTGAGATGCAAAGGATGTTTCTTTTCTTTTGCTCAATTCCAGACACTAGTAGAGAAAAAAAAGATAAGACGAAACAAATAAGCAAACAAAACAAAACACTCCAAACGTAAAGAAAACCAACTGGTTTCTTGCAATAACGACGTTAAATCTGACGGATGTGCTCAGCAGCGCTCTAGCAGTACAGACTGATCTGCAGAAAGAAATAAAAATATAAATATATATACGACTCCTACGCGAACATCCTCATGACCAGCAGCAGCAGCAGCATCGGCAACATGTGCGCTGCACAAACAGCATGGGTGGTAGCGGGAAATCTCGCCATTTCTTCTCCAACGAGCACTTTAGAGCAGCAATCCCGGAAGGTCGAGGTCAGATTTTTGTAGCAGCTTTGCTCCAGGTTGCTCCCCTGTATCTCCTCCGGCTTTTTTTCGTCCAACCTCTCAGCGTGCTCTCTGTGCGTTTTTTTAATGCTTTTGTTGAAGGAGATTAAAAATCAAAGCAACCGCCTGCAGATGAGTCTTTCTCCCAGGATGAAGGCGTCTGTTGCTGTTATTTCCGCGTTGACCAATTAATTCCCGATTCTTCCAGAGTGACGTCCGATACTGCGTGGAGAGTTGGGAAAAAAAAGGAAAAAGCTGCGCTTTAAATCCAGGGGAGGTTTATGACGGTGCCTGAACGAAAAGTCAGTGTTGTGAATGCAGCCAGTGATGCTTTCAGCCTGGAGGGAAGACGCAGAGAGATGCAAAAAACATACCTCCATGCGACTGGAACTTTTTCACCCTTAGCAGTAAAAAAGAAAAAAGAAAAAGAAAAACAGTGTTACAATTTTATTGGTATTTTGTATAATAATATTGGTGCATAATTGTGATATTAAAGGAAATAAAAACCTACTTTAATTTTCATTCATTCATTTAAAATCTTGCAGCTATTCTTGTTGCTGATACCTTTAAAATCGCCCTTAGGCTATTAAAAACAGTAATCGACTGTATGCAATTTAAACTAAGCTTAAATCCAGCTGTTTAAAATAAATAAATAAATGTTAAAAATTACTTATAAAGTATCGAAATAATTATGTGTGTTTAAAAAGCCAGAAGTTAATAGATGACGAGTTTTTGTTACTATGCTGAATCAAGTTATGATATAATTTAAACTGTCAATTTAACCCATCAAACTCAGTGGGCGAGATTAGGGCAGTTTCTGCAGAGCTTCTGGATGGCTGATTAGAAGCAGCAATTCAAGATAACTTCCTTTAAATTATGCTATCGCTTTGGGTCAAATTTTTAATGGAAATTTGGATATATGGATATAACTTTATAACATTGTTTTAACGTTTAGGAAAATGTTAAAAATTGCTGAAGGAAGAAGGAAGGAAAAACATTGCAGTTTTACTGCCAGCAAAATTGAAGTATGAGCAATTCAAGCCCATATATGCCTATTTTAGTCTGAAATATCTAAATTTGTAATAGAGAAAGTTTTAGTTGGTGTTAGTAAGTGGGCAAGGTAATGTTGATCCTGTTTGAAGCCTATAGTAGCTTCTTCCACACAGGATCACAGTGAGCTCTTAGACCTTGTTCACACATCTGGAAAAACAAATACATTTTTAATGGGTTTCGGCTTTTCATCCACACTGCTAACTCAATTTTATGTCGCAAAAAACAATTACTCAAGAAACCTCCTACTAAAGTGCAGATGATTTGAAATAATTTGGTAATAGTGTTCTTGGTGCCTTATATCTGGTTATTGTTTGGAGCATTGAGAGAGGAAAAAAAGGAAATGCTATCAGAGAGGAGCTGATTTTAACGCTGGTTCAGATGCTTTTTGCTTGTCTATTTTTATTTTAATCTCTTTTTGCTCTAATGGTGCACGAGACATGCCAAGCTTAATTCCTTGCAGGAAGTCATTGTGGTTTTTTTGAAGGAGTCTGATTGGCTGCAGAGGTTTTAGTGTTACGCTACTCTGCCCTCTATGAGCTTGCCGTGTTTATTACAGCTCCGTGGTGCAATTTTGTGTGTTTGCGTGGATGAAAAACTTTTTGAAATCAACAGTGTGTACAATTTTCTTTTTTCTAACTGACGTACATATAGTTTTTTTTAAAATTCATGGCCATGTATGAGCAAGGCCTCCAACAGCCTCAAACTGATATTGAATGCATGCTAACTTTTGCCCAGCATTGCATAACCTGCAACTATTGAATAAAGATTTTAAATCTAACAATCGTTGTCCTCTCAGTAGGATTAGGCTTATCTCTTTGTGACATGAATCAATCCTACAAATGAGTTCAGATCAGGAAAAATCCATATTAATAATTAATTAACTTACTCCTGTCCACAGAAGGTTCAGCCAAATTACAATGAAAAACGTCTTCTGGAACAAAACCTCAATCAACTTCCATTAGGAAGATGGAAACATTTGTCCATTGAAAGATAATTTTTCTCCTTGTGAATCCTTCTGTCCCTTTTCCTTTAATTTACTTTGCCTCAAGACCCTGTGCTTTAGTTTTTTTCTCTTTGTTTCTAATATTATCCTACAGTTATCTTCTGGCAACACTCTGTTTAATCCCGTTTTCTCAAGCCGTCTCACCTGAAAAGTCTTTACTCATCGTTTTCCCTCATTATCCAATCCAACACACAACGGCTCAGCTCTCGTATTCGCATCAGAAGAGGAGGAGATTGAGGCAATGGTGAAGGCAGTGGTGTGAGTTTTTACTGCATTCATAATTCAGACTGAAAGAAGTGGAGATTAGAGCACTTTGAGAGTGTGCAGTGTTTAAATATTTATATTAGCAGAGAATGAGATGCTTGGATTGGTTGTGAGCAGGTGTATTCTGCTTTATGTCTTTTTATGGCCATACATGCATGTAAAAAACAGGGTGATCTGGATTAGAGTGGTGATCTGATAACCGCGATAATCACACTATATTCTAACTTCTACTGAATAATATTGTTTTTGTGTGTGTTTTACTGTCCTAAGGTTGTCTAAATCTCCATACAAAATTAACATTATAAAGCAAAAACTGGATCATGACAAAGTCTGGCAAAAGTGGGTCACTGCTATTGGAGAGGCATTACTTACTACAAATACCTCGGTGTTCACATAGACAATAAACTGGACTGGTCTAAGAACACACACACACTGTCTATAAAAAAGGTCAGAGCAGACTGTACTCAGATCTTTCAACGTCTGCTGGACCATGCTGCAGATGTTCTACCACACTGTGGTCGCCAGCGCCATCTTCTACGCTGTCGTGTGCTGGGGCAGCCGGCTGAGGACGGCTGACACCAACAGACTCAACAAGCTCATCAGGAGAGCTGGCTCTGTCCTGGGACTGGAACTGGAGTCTGTGGTGGAGGTGTCAGAGAAGAGGATGCTGAGGAAGCTGCAAAGCATCAAGGACAACACCTCCCACCCCCTACATGCCACGCTGACGGTCTGTCAGAGCACCTTCAGCCGGAGACTGAGACCACCGAGAGTCACCACAGAACGTCACAGGAGGTCTTTCTTACCTGTGGCAATCAAACTGTACAATTCCTCTTCCATCTGCAGGAGGGATAAATAGTAGTGTGGTTATTGTAATATGTTGATTGTGTACTGTACTGTGTTGTATGTGAAATGAGTGTGTCGTGTTAATTGCTATTTGATACTCTGTAACCCTGGCAAAACAATTTCCTCCGGGATCATTAAAGTCTATCTTATCTTATCTTATCTTATCTTATCTTATTAGCAGAGGGAGTCAGGGACACGGGGCACAGCACTGACCTATCAGTTTAAACCAGTCCTTCTTTCCTCATAATGTTCTTTCAGTGAAGGACGACTCAAGACTTATAGATCATACTGAATAGCTATAATCATTATCTTAATTGTTAACCGTGTTAAAAATATAATCAACAAATCAGACAACTAGGAGCACAATCAAATGATGTTTGATGGTATCCTGGATGTCAAACTATTATCTATCCACATGCATGTGGTCACACCATAACAAAGTGAGTCAGAAGGATTAATTGGGATGTACGTTTGGAGTCACATACGATGCAATGATGCATGGTCTAAGGAAAGTGACTTTACACAAGACAATTTTAAACCCACCAGATGGAGCTGAAAATAAGAACAAAAGAGAATATAAGTGAAAAATGTGGTAGGGGAAGACGGATGAAGCTGGTTGGATAGAAGAGATAGAGACTACTGATGAAATGAGGCCCTGCAGGGGGTAAGAGAAACTGGGGACAAAATAACGTGACAAAGTGAGGTTGATGGCTGAGCTGGGTGTAAGTGGATTACTGGTTAATTTAGTGGTTTGGTAGTGACCCCAAATTCACATCAACATATTGAATTCATTTGTAAACCCTATGTGGATAAGTAAAAATTCTCCCCGTAAGTGTTATCCATCAAACTCTTTATATCATGGCCATGTAAAAAATGGCTCAGATAAATATTTCAAACTTCCCAAATAATGTGTCAGTAACGCTTATGATGTTGATATGTGCACTTCTGAATGGAGCTGCAGAAGGAGCTCTCCCTTTCCCCAAACCCATCCCCCATTTCCCTCTTCTCGCCCCTCTTCTTTCTACTCTTGAAGTAACAGCAGACTTTATAGCATCTCGGCTCTGTTTGCTGACACATCAGTAGTGGCAGCAGACAGAAAGACAAGTGTCCCTGAAAGAGAAGACAGAGAGTAAGAGAAAGACGTATCAGTGGTGCAAATGAAGCAAAGAAGAAAAGAGGAAACCATTTGAAGTATCACTGTGTGAAGAAAAAGAACAAAATGATTTTTGTCAAATACGTGGAGAGGGTCCAATGAGAACTGCTCACAGAACAGCTCTGTTTTGTGCCCAAGGGAGCTGATGCTTTATTGCATTAACCACTACAATGGCAGGATTTCTGTTATCCTGTCTGTTGTCCACTCTGATCCTAAGCTTTTCCTGTATGATCCCCTTCTGGATAAAAAAAACTCAATAGTCTGACATCCCTTAAGTGTTTTTCTCATTATATTCAGAGTTGGCCGTCGTTCCACAGAAAATTCGGTATTGAGCTTTTCCTGGAATGGAAAAGTTTAACTCAAATATCTTGGCTTAGTGTTTGGTTTTTGGATTTCTGAAAAAAAAGTGTGATGTGTTACATAGTCCAAGTTAATATTTATGCTGCAGGATGAATTCCTATTGATATGACAAATTCTGATCAAAAAGGACTCTGCTGACCTAATTTGATGGAGACAGTTTGCCATTATTTCAAGTCATATTCATACTGACTAATGCAACTCATCTCCACATAAAACATTTTACGTAATATTTATTTTATTTATCAAAAATATTTAGTTATCATTTAGGTTTTGTTTTTATTGAAAATTTATGAAAAGTGGGACTTAAAAACATGTTGCGACTATTTTTCAATTAAAGAAACCTCTTCAATCACAGGACCTTTGTTATGTCTTGTTTTTGTAATGATATATCACGGTTAGTTAATTGTTCAAATAAGCAAAATAAGTAAAAATAAGTAAATCCATAGATTTAGAAAGGTTAAAGCAGGCTAAGGTTTATGACTTTCTGGTCTGTGCCTAGTGTAGCAAACTTCTTTCATTAAACAGAGCATCTACCAGGATTTTACTAACCTTTCAAACCACACCAGTGTTCCTTTTGAAAACCACTATTGACAGTTTGATTAGGTCTTCTGTAGCCTGAGGTACTGGCTTAAGGAAGATCTAATGCCTTAATGCCTTGTTTACACATCACCTGAGCATCCCAAATGTCATTTGAATCAATGGGGGAGAAAAACAAGACTCTCATAAATATATAATATATAGCAAACATTTGTACAAAAATATAAACATTGTAGTTAGAAAAGAAGAAAAGAAAAAACAATAAGGTTAAATTAGCCCAATTTGATGGTTGTTGATAATGTCCATGGCTGAATTTGGATCAATTAGGGTCTGGCAGACGTGCAGAATCATAGCAAACCCTCAGGGCTTAAAGAACACAATTCAATTTTTCTCAACAAATGTAATGCTATTAGGCTAGATAAAAACAGGCAACTCACAAAGGAGGAGTCTTTTAAAAGGCAAAGAGGTGGACGAGTTTGTAGAGACGCTGCATTTGTGGCGAGGAAAAAGAGGACACCAATAAGTCTTAACACCAGATTAATACAGAAGTCAAAATAGAGTTGCTTTTGAGAAGGTCAAACCTCTTCTAAAATTAGAGACTAGGAGGACAGAAAACTTTTTTTTATTTTTAGAAATACACCTCTAGCTACAGTTATAGAGTTTTTCTAGCAAAAATGAAGAAAAAGTCCCCTCACAGTTAATTTCTTAGCTTAAACTTTAGATCAACTTTGCTTAGAGAGTAAGGGGAGAAAATACAGTTTGAACAGAAAACTTGAAAGTATCTGTCTATTACCATGAGGATCTTCAGGAAGGACCTACGCCTTCAGGACATCACCATCATGTATTTCACTGGCCTGGCTGCCCTGTTGGTAATCCTTGTGGCTTCGTATCAGGCGCCCTCCAGCTCCATCGACGTGTCCAGCCTAAAGCCGAGCACATCCAGTCTCCTGCCGCCTCTCCCCATGCCTTTTCGCATGCCCTTGGATCCACTTGGGAACCTCCAGCTTGCCTGGAACATCAGTTATGCCAGTCAGGAGATTTACATGCAGCTGAGGGTTGCAGAGCTCAGACATGGAGTGGTCCTGGGAATGTCGGACCGCGGAGAACTCACCAACGCAGATCTGGTTGTGCTGTGGGACAATGGAACAACAAGCTATTTTGGGGTAAGAATATTTATCATTATATCTATAATGAATGTTACAAATTAATTAGAGTTTTTGTAAGGTTTTTTTGAAAGCTCCTAAGTAGACGAGCTTTCCCACAATTTCCTGGTATGTGCATGGCTGTGAGGGTGTGGGATTGGCATTTTTGCACAAGCAGCCTGAGGGATAGTTTTGCTGGATGATCACAGAGTCGCTAAAGATGTTATCAAGTCTTCCTAATTGGAAATCAGCCAAACTGCACTAATAGGTGCGGCTCTTCTGGGAATCATTAGCAGATATTTGCATATCAAAGCCAAATCACGTGTTAATTAAGATGTGTGAAATCCCTCTCCTTCATTTTAGCACACACATGTTTTTTTAAATTATTTTTTTAAACTGAAATCCATTTGAAATTTTATGACAATTTGCTGAAAGGAGGGAAGTAGTTATCTTACTACCTTATCATGTAATGCAAGTAAACATCAATTCATATCCAAACAAAATGTACCCTTAATCTGAGAACCAGACATAATCGGATCACCTATTAAAATGTATTGACTATGTCTGCTTAATATTGACCAAACTCATTTTAAATAATTTTTTTGTCTAATCAAACTCTGTCGTTCAGTCTTATTCAGATTGAACAACATCCATTCCAAATGACATCCATTACATAAACCTATAAGGGGCTGGTGCCTATTTCCAGCAGGGAATGGGAGAAGCAGCGTCTACCCTGGACAGTCCCAATCCATTGCAACAGATTGGACAAACAACTATAAACATACACACTTAAAAATATTTTGGGACTGTGAGAGAAAGGAGAACCCAAAAAGAAACCATTCATGCTCAGAAAGACCCCAAGCCAAAACTTTCTTTCTGAAAGGCAGCAGTTCTACAAGTTGCTCCCCTGTGCAGTCAAAATTATAACATTGTAAAAACTACTGAATCATTATTATATAAATTTAATTGCTGGTAATAACTTAATGCCAGTTTGTGAAACTGAACACTAAGTCAACTGTTTATACTTGGTAACTGTGCAACAATCCCTCTTTCTGAGCAGGCATGTCGTAACCGTAGAGAGGCCTGGCTTCTTCCTGCGGAACCATGGTCAGTATAAATGACCATTGGTTTCGATAAGCTTGTAGCTGAGATGACAGAAAAGTCTCAGAGGTGCTTTTCCCATATTTCTAACGGTACAGAAAACAAAAGTACACAAAGTAACTGTTGCTCCATCAGTGAACCCATCACACAAAAAAAGACTCCATACAAAAAAGAGGTGCTGAGCCAGGTGTATTTTCTTGAGAAAGAAAAAGGAAAGTTGATAGCAGTAATAGAATCTGTCCATCCAGGAAGGGGACAGGGCTAAACATGGAACCAGTGAGCCATTTCTTCTTTCTATGGATATTAAACAAGGAAAGAGAAAACACGAAGGTAAACACAGCAATAACGTTGAAAGTCTGTGCATAAAATTCATTCTGTTACAAGCATCAAGCAGGTGTTAACATTTCATTTAACTGGGGACAATTAACAACAGACATAGAGTGATGAAAAACTATGGGTAAAAATGTAATTTATGATGAGATTTTTGTTTGGGTAATTGGAGTAAAACATTTATCATATTTTAGCTTTGTATTCATCACTTGCCATTGTGCAAGCTCTTAAAATATATTTATTTACACATTAAGTGTTTTTCTTTAATTCTGTCAATAAACTCAATTTTGATGAAAAGCTAAGTCATATCAGATGGATTACAAATAATTAAAGTAGTTTTCTGATAATTTCCCGCCTGATTCGAATCGTTTGCTTTCACATTGTTGTCCCTTAGAAGGGAAGATTTACTCGCAGATAAAAAGGTCACTGCTCTGCTGCAATCCAAACACAGACGAAGATATTGCTTCTCAAAAGCAGGTTTTATTACTGGTTTAGTCCAGGTATAATTTGGTTAATTGAAAATCAGCTGATCATTTTTTTCTTTAGTTTCAGAAAAATTCAAAGCGAGAGATATTTAAATTTGGTTACAACAGGTCCCTTTCATCCAATTGCCAGAACATAGCTCAGGATCTTTAACTCACACTGAACAAGCTGTATTGTGGCACGCTTTCCTTATTTTTTCATACAAAATGTACACTTTCTAAACTGAAGTCTTCAAAAATCCATGGAGTGTGTGGGACAGTTATATAAGAGTAGAAGAGAGAAGACAAAAATGAGAGATCTTAGGTGTTATTTTGGACAGGTAGGAATGTGAGAAATAGTCGAGGCTACAAAGCCTTCTGGCAGAGAAGAAGAACATCTAGTATGCCAGGTTGGGGAAGGTTTCACAAACCAGCTGCCACTCTTTTTTTCAAACTAGTATGAACTACTTTTCTATTAATCAACTGAATACAACTGCTGCTATTTGTCACAATTATTATACAATAACAAATGTTTGAGTTCACGTTTTATTCTCATTATGGATATAGAATTATATCCATATCCATTATTACGAGGCAGGATCTCTGCCTCGTAATAATCTCCATTAATCCACCCTTTCACAATGTACTCTCAAACACAAACACCCAGTTGTCTTAAATAGTCTCTGTAAATACATTGCAACATCTTTCCTGAATGTATCTCCATATATATTCCCATTAACTCTACACAGTTTCCCTGTCCCTCTCAAAGGAAAGCATTTTGCTGTACTATGCTGCCACCACCATTGTTTCACAGGAGAAGATTGATGTGCAGTATTAGTTTTCTCTAAATACCAAAAAAAAAAAAAAAAAAAATTCTGGTCAAATCTTACCAGATACTGCTTGTCACATGTTTGCCCTGAAAATTTCATAATTTAATGGCCATAGGGTTTTCTTTCAGAGATGGCTTTCTCTTTGCCACTAAGGCTAGATTTGAGAAAAAACATGACAAAGTAAATCCATATAAGTAAATTTTGTTTGTTTACAGATGTTCACTAAGAGACATATGGGGCCTTCATAAAACAAATATTTATTCATTGATCAATTGATTTCTAAATAAGGCTGGTTGCACTGGATTGTATTTAGACATAGCAGAGTATAGGAAGCTGAATACAAATCCACATTACAGTTTTGAGCAACAAATAGTATGAGCAGGTTTATTTTTTTCTGGATTTCACAGTTATGTACTAAATTCAGGTTTGTATTTTTGATGTCACAATATATAAGAAAATTGAGGAGCATGAATAATATTTTAAAGGTCTGTAAGTACTACGGGTATGCCATCTCGTACAGGATGCATGGAGTGACAGCAAAGGCCACGTATCACTGGACGTCCATCAAAACTATGAGCTGATTGAAGCTAAACAGAAAGCTGATGGATTTTTCTTGCTCTTCAAAAGACCATTTAGTACCTGTGATCCCAGAGACTACACCATAGAGGTGAGAAGAGGCATTTTTTATTTCCTTTTTCATGTTGTGTATGTGTGTCAGTGTGAATTTGAGGTAATATGTGTTTTGGTTGTCTATTCTTAAACTGTGTGTGAGTCTTTTAGGTAAAAGCGTCCTCTTTTAGACCAGGAATTAGATGAAGCCCAATTTTATAGTGGTGTCACAATGTAAAACTCACCCGTTTTTGCTTTTACTTAAATCAATTCTTTAGATGGGACATAGGGTTTAATTCCATATTGCTAGAAAATTGACTGAAATGTTACCAAAAATGAAGAGAAAAAACAGGTTTCAGTAGTACAATTAGCATACTGCTTTAACAGAACCTACTGCAATAGAAGATAAGAAATAAAACATGAGTACAAAACATATATATATAAATAACACAGGATATTAAATATTGAACAATCAAAATCCATATCTGCATAAGTACCTGATTTGTTAGTTAAATATGTTTAAAGCAAATAAATAAGTACATTTATAATAACATTTTTGACAGTAATATATATTTATCACGGCTTCCATGGTGTCACATTAACTACTAAAGCAACCTCACGAAATGATGTGTTTTTTCTGATAAAATAAGATAAGGAAATGAAGGTAAAAAGGTAAGGCTATTGCTTATTCAGTTTTGTTTTTAAAAATCTTTCTTTTTGGACTCATCAGGAAGGGACTGTGCACATCATCTACGGCTTGTTGGATCAACCACTTGCCTCTGTCGAACACCTGAACCTGTCCAGAATCCAAACAGGGGTGCAGAGGGTGTTAATGCTACGTCCTGATACACCCTCACCCTCTCTGCCTTCAGATGTGCAGACGTTGGATGTTGTTTCTTCAAACGTCATCATACCAAGCCAGGAAACTACCTACTGGTGCTTTATCCAGAAGCTGCCTGATAACATGCCCAAGAACCACATTGTCATGGTATAGGGATATTCACATTTCGTCTTTTCATATTTACATGAACAAATATGTAAATTTGTATTTTTTTCTTTCTTTCTTTTTTTTTAACAGTATGAGTCAGTTATAACTCCAGGTAACGAGGCCATCGTGCATCACATTGAAGTGTTTGAGTGTGCACCGGACCTCCGAGAGGTACCTTACTACAGCGGCTCCTGTGACGATAAGATGAAACCCAAAAAGCTTAACTTCTGCCGCCACGTGCTCGCTGCGTGGGCTATGGGGGCTGAGGTATGATAGTAGCTTTACATATATGAGGACTTGTTTATCAAAAACACTTCGAATATTACTTCACATTACAAATAATCCAAAACTTCATGTTTAATAAATGCATTTTTACAGATGGGACAATTTCCCTAAATTTTAGCCGTTTATAAAAACATTTACAAAAATGAACATTCTACTTATGCAACAACATAAAAACAAAAAGATAAAAGTAGAATAATTGTAAATAGTTCCCAGGTTTTAATTTAAAACACCCTGAGTCTAATTGAAATGGAGCATTGGGACAAACTTGGTTTAAGTCCAGAGCTTGCACCTATTTTAAGAGACAAACAAAAGCTCCCACGCGAGTAATATTAAAGCGTCGAGCAGCGAGCTTTAGAATTCTGTAAAGATGTTCCCACACACATCACATCTATTAAGAGACAGTTCATGTGTGGGATGCAAACAATTATTTATAAACTTGCATTTATGAAAACAGAAAAATAAACAGTAAAAATAAAATAAAAAATAGTTTTTTTATTTACATTTTTTTTACAAGAATGAATAACAATAAAACTGTTTAAACTTGTATATGAGAGGCTGAAAAGAATTGTATCATTATTTTTCTTTTAGCCCTGGTTTGAGAGATTAACTTGGGAAACAATGGGACCAAAATTGTTGTTTTGTTGTTTTCTTCTCAACTCTCCAAAAATACGACATTGAACCCTCAAATGGAAAATTTGAAACTTCTGCAGAGGTAGAGTAAAAGGCCATAAGGTGACAAAGCCCTGGCTGAGCAAGTAAAGCAGCCTTCTATCCACGTAAAGCGAAGAGGACAGGCAACGGCGAGGCTGTCACCATATTTCTCTGCACCACTTCCCATTGTATCACAAGTGAGCCTGGCCCCTCTCCGATTGGATTATCTGCCAGCTAAACAAAAACAAGCAGGATGCCTTGTTTGAACCGTGAAGACGAGATTAGGTTGGAAATATTCAGGCCTCTTTCATCACCTTCTCCTAATGCTGTTTTATTCTCCTAGGCAGTGCAGTTAAATGAAAATGTTTGTTGAAAAGAGCAGTAAAACAATAAAAGAGAAATAAATTAATTATAGGGACTTGTCAGTTTTTTAAAAAAAGTACAGAAAGTAGCAAGAAAATGTCTTCAAATTTGTGGATTTTAAAGGGAGCATGAGACTTAAAATCTAAGTAAAGGTTAAAAGGTGAAGGCCAAGTTGAGTGAAACTTTTCTTTTCAAGAAAATTAAATTAAAGGCAATTCTGGTAATTTTATTACTTTAAAAAAAGATAAGAGAGACCAAAAGTTTTTTTTAAACATTGCTTGATTGCTATAAAATGTTATATTTCTATTTTTAACACCAACTGTGAATGAACTATAAATTCTAAGTTATTTAATTAGCCATTGCACTACTAAACTAGTTGCTCAGTTGGTCTCTCTTATGAATCTTGCATGTATTTAATGTGCTTTCAGGCTTTTTACTATCCTCCTGATGCAGGCCTGGCCCTAGGGGGACCTGATTCCTCAAGATTTCTTCGTCTGGAAGTCCATTACCACAACCCTCTTGTTATTTCAGGTAAATACAGAACACACAGGAATACTTAACTCATCCATAAGTGTACTATCAATGGCACGTGTGTTCTTACTGAGTCTTAGCCTCTATATGTCTTAGGGTTTGTTTTTCTAGCCCAAAAACTGCTTTGGTATTTCCCATTATTTATTCATAGTTTCTTCTATCTTTCTATCTTTTGAAAAACAAAATCCACAGCTAACAAACAGAACAAGTATAGCTTAACTTTGTGTTAATTTGTTGTCTTTGGAGCCCTGAGCCTTCAATACCAATTCAGTTATTGTTATTTCTCTTAAAAAGAAAATATTTGTTCCCGCTTTTAAGGGGTCATAGTTTATTTCAGGAATACAGATGTCACAATTTTACAGCAAAGATAAATTATTAAAGCGCTTTAGCAAATTATTTTAGCACCTAGACCAATTCCCTAAAGCAATTTTTATGTATTCCATAGGAGGTGTAACTTTTATCCTAATTTAAATTTTTTAAAGTGCAGCATAAATTTGCCAATACTAATGATAAATAGTAGATCAATCCTAAAACCTAAAAAGGGTACAACTTTATTTCGCCTCAATACTTTTGGACTTTCTGTTATCTATTGAAAGTCTAGCTCTCTTTCCTATAGCTTTAATTAAAGCTGTACATATCTGGTCCGTCTGGATAAAACATGATGTAGTTTTTCCTTTACACAGCTTCTCTGTCTTCACTGATATTAAAAAATCCATCCATCCATCCATTTTCTATACACCCTTGTCCCTATTGGGGTGAGGTGGGTCTGCTGGTGCCTATTTCCAGCTTACAGCGGGCGATAGGCAGGGGTAGGAAAACCCACGCATGCACAGGGAGAAAATGCAAACTCCTTGCAGAAAGACCCAAGACCCAAGGTGGAATCAAACCTAGAGCCTTATTGCTCCACTGGGCCACTGTGCAGCCCTTGATATAAAAAAATCAAGCTGAAAATCAGACATTTCTAGTCACAAGCCAACTGGTGAATCTCAGTTAAACACTCTAAAGTTCAATATGATCTCTGTTTAAAAATGTTAACATACTATTGGATATTTTTCTTTTAACATAAATAAAATAAAATAAAGACCCGGATTTTACTATGTTATCAAATAACCAAGGTCTTCCAAACACTTTTCAGTCCAGGACCAGAAGGTTGACTGTTGCCTTTCAGTCAATCACTGAAAACCTAAACAGGAGAAATTTATAGAAAGCCAAAATGGCTGCAGGAATATTATACTCGTAGAATATGTAAAACACAGAAAGTAGTACATTTACAATCAGTCAAACATGAATGAATGTGTATTTTTAATGCAGGTAGGCATGATTCTTCTGGGATACGACTGCATTACACTCCCAGCCTGAGGCGGTATGACGCTGGAATCATGGAGCTGGGCCTTGTTTACACTCCTGTCATGGCGATCCCTCCGAAGCAGCGTAATTTCTATCTCACTGGGTATTGCACATCTAAGTGCACCTGGACTGTACGTACAGAAAACCTCCATCAGTTTGTGGCATAAAAGCTGAGAAGCTCAGCACCGAAATATTCTTGTGTCCTTGAATTTTTTATTTTTTTATTTGTCTGCCTGTTATCTTTCTAGGCTTTGCCTTCGGGAGGTATCTATGTATTCGCATCCCAGCTGCACACTCATCTGGCAGGCCGTGGGGTCAGAACAGTTTTAGTAAGAGGAGGGAAAGAGATAGAGGTGTTACAGGAAGATAAACACTTCAGTACAGAATATCAGGTGAACGACAGGATATCTCTTTTTATTAATTGGTTGTCGATGCAACAACGATGCATATTTGCAATTATGTTAGTTAGATAGGAAAAAGAATAAAGAAATCCTACTTTAAATGATACCATTAGCATTCTAGGGAGATACTTAGCAGCTGATTATGTTCTTTCTGTAATTAAAAAATGTTTATGCTAAAGTTACAATGTAGAACTCTTTCATGAACTGTAAAGAATAACAAGAGCTCTGTTTTGAGATTTTATCAGTTTATATTTTTCGTTTGGATAAATTTGCCCTGCTCTCTCTTTTAGACTATCAGAGTTTTGAAGAAAATGACACATATTCTACCTGTAAGTATACATTTTTAGGACTTTTTAGTTAAATAAAAATAAAGGAGAGTTTCATACAAGAGTTTCAATTTTATAAGGCAAGCACGGCTGGCCCAGATTTACTTTCTTGCCTTAGATAACCATGCCTCTGTATGAAGGCATTTAGATTGAATGTAAATAGAAGAAGGCTGTAAAATCAGGGATGTGATGGAAAATTGCCTGGCGACAGCCCAAAGAACAGCAACCGTAAACCACAAAACACATTTCTTTTAGACCGCAAAATGGCTGCTAATGTTGCACGCCTAATTATGGTTTGATCCTGCAGGGTGAAGTCCTCATAACAAAGTGTACATACAACACAGAGGACAGAAGCAAGCCTACAGTGGTGAGAATTTTGTTACAATGGTTAAACCCTAATACCACTTTATGTCTCCCTCACATTTTGTTTATTCTGTTCTTATCATTTCCCTAGGGAGGTTTTGGCATCATGGAGGAGATGTGCGTTAATTACATTCATTACTACCCTCGGACTCAACTGGAGCTCTGCAAGAGCCATGTTGACCCTGAGTACCTGCAGAAATACTTCAACTTTATTAACAGGTACTACAGAAAGACAGCACTCTTTAATTTATCAGTAATTTATGTTACTCCTCTTTATTTAATTAAATGAAAAATATTTTCAAGACTGGAACCCCCTCCCCAATTTATCCTTGAGAGGCACTTTAAAATGCATTTGTTCCAAAAGGCAATAAATGTTTTTAACCCAAAGCTTTAGAAATATTTAACATTTTTTCCCAATTTTTGTCTTTTGTACAGACTTTAGTCAGAAATATACAACAGAAATCATGTTTTATATTTAGAACTTTACCTGTTATCTTCAAAACAAACATAAAATGTTTTGTTTTGTTTTGGAAAATAAAGAATATATATTTAAAAAAAACAATTTCAATGAACGTTTTCTCAATAGTTATCAGGCCCACTACATGTTTGCAAAGCTTCCTTGTTTAAATAAAAAAATATGAAATATAACATTTCGAGGATTACTTGTAATGTAACAATTAGCAGAAACATCAAAAAAGCCCCGGTTAAAAAAAGTCACCTTTCTAAAATCTATGGTGAATTACTTTATATTAATATGTTTCTTCTTTAAGGAAACCAAATTTTCAAACCAAATTCTTCCAAAAATGTGAACTATGTGTCTCTGCTGTTTTAGTCTGAATAAAGAAAAACGAAAATCTGAAATACATTACACGCTTGTAACTACCCAACATGAATATCATCAGCTGCAAGTCAAAGAAAAGTTTTTTCTACATGAGTAAAATGGTGCAAAAGCATTACTGTTGAATTAATTGATAACTAGTAGTCCAAACATTTCATCTTGAGGTTGAGTCAGAGGTGAAATATGTTGCTTTTTGTACTTTAGCTCTTTTCAGCTAATTTAAAGAACTGCAATGGTATTTTTAAAATTAGAGCTAAATTTGTTCAACATTAGCAGGAAATTGAACCACAATAGCACAAAATATGCCTAGGATCTGTAGAGGGTTAAAACCCCCCACAAAAGGGTTTATTTTCCTTCAAAGCCATCCATCTTTTCCACTCTTCCCATTCAGGTTCCAGGGAAATGACCAGTGTGTGTGTGGCAATGTTGATGTGGCAGATCAGTACTCTCAGTTGCATTGGGATGATTTTGCCGGAGAAGTGCTGGACTCTCTTTATAATACAGCTCCCATCTCCATGCACTGCAATCAGTCGACTGCACGCCTCTTTCCTGTGAGTCCCCATTCATCAAACATGCACATTTACAAGCTACATTGGACTGGCAAGCAACCAATTACACCAAATCAATGTGGATATGATTTCTAAAGATGAGTCGTGCTTGTTTAACCAATTGCTTTAGTTAAATACAAACAAAACAAACACTCAAGATGACATTCAATAAATCAATTAAATAAATATAATTAAATATTAGAGGAACAAAAAAGATGTTTTTTTAGGTAAAAAATAACTAAACTGAACCATGTGTGGTCAAAAATTTGATAATGTAGGGCCAGATCACTTTTAAGAACCTATTAAACAAAAAAGCTTTCACAGCTTTTGATATGCAGCCCAGTTTGTGGACTTTTCTCAAACTGACATGTTTTTATTAAATGTCAAACTAATGGAAGGGAAAAGGGCTGAAGAGAAGAATATACAAGAAAAAGAAACTAAATAAGTTAGCTTTTATGTTTGCAGTCAGTCTCCTGCAGTATCACAGTTCCAGTCAGTGGTTTCTTTTATTACACATTTCTTTGTTTGTGCTTACAGAACTTCTTAAGTTGATGCAATGCAGCAAATGCAGGCTAGACTTGCTTTAAACGAACAACCTGAGGCTGGATGGCTCAGCCTCGGAGCAGCCTCAGAACGTCGCACACAACGAAGTGCTACTTGAGCATGTTATGAAAAAGTATTTGCCTCCTTAGAGAGTTCCCTCTGTTTTTGGCAAAGATAACCCTAGTCGCTCAAGTAGAATGTCCCCATAACTTATTAATAAAAAGCTTGATAAAATAGTACTACATTTTATTAAGGGTGATATCAATGAAAAAATAGAATACAGTTATGGTTTTATGATTAATTCTTTAGCCTACAATAATTTTTTGTTGAACGTTTTATGGTATCATTTTATATAATGAACTCACTGAATGAAAACAAAAAATATTTAGCATAACCAAAGTTCTGAAAAAAAAAATGATGTGGATAGTAGTGAATCTGCTCTCTGACTCATTCCGGAAAGTTTTGTTCTTGATAGTGTTTAGAGTGCTATCGGAGTTATAAACACCAACACCTTAAAAAAAAAAAATACTCTTCTTGAGGGAGGAGTCGACATGTAGGACTAGTTAACCAATCAGAATCTGACTAGTTGTGACATAAATGTTATGTGAGGTTATAGAGCCGCAGAAAATGTGATTGATTTTCCTATATACTTTCTTTAGACATTATAAAGACTCCTTTCAAAATTCTCAGCATTTTATTACTTTAACCATATTAGCTCATGACGTTTATACAATAGCAGTCAGTCAAGAATTTTAATGTTTATAATGAATTTGTTTTTCTTAGATTGTCTTAGCTGAAACTTTTTATTCAAAGCTTGTTAAGTTTTCATATAAACTAACAGTACACAAACAGCTACAAAGGTCACAAGAACGTGTGATGTTTAAACAATTAGGTTCCACAAAAGGTGAAATTTAATTTGCGTCAACTTGAACTAAATTCTGGTGAAACAGTGTGAAGTGACAGAGAAACATTTTCAGAGGTTATATTTCCTGAATAACATAACATGTCTTTCCTTACCTTTTCAGTTTTTTTTTAACCAATAAACATTTTTTATTTAGGTCTTATTTTAGAGAAATTTAGATAACAATGCATTTTGCTTTTTTGGGAAATAATGTATACCACAGGCTTTTTATGTGTGCTAAAATTGTGTGCATTCTTCAAAGAAGCCTTTGCAAATACCAATAAAGGAGTATGAACTACATAGAAAGCACCTAACTAAATGTTTTACTTTTTTGTAAAATATATGTTTATTTCAGGGCGAATGGGAGAAGCAAGCCTTACCAAAAGTGGTTTTCACCCTACCAAAACATCTCTACCCCTGTGAAGGAGGCGCAGAGTCGTACATTTAAGCCGCTCCGGTCTTAGCAGTTTCAGGACAAGGGACATTCACTGGACCACCACAAGATAAAGAGGAATCTGTGATGTGACTCAGTTTGAATCAAGATGTATCTGTATGTTAGTTGCTAAATAGCATCCACTGCTTACTGTAATTACATGCCTGTTCAAAACCCCCACCGTGTTCAATAGTAGTGCTTACTAATTAATTAGCAATCTTATTAATGCAGTACATTTAAAGGAATTTGCAGAGAGGTCATGTTTTTAAAATCAGAGGTCTGCAGATTATATACATATATAGCAATCAAATGTTTTGAAAAGAAAATACAAAATTCCTTAGTTAAATAACTTTTTATTAATAATCAAATTGTCTTCGACATAAATGACAGGTCTAGATCGACATGAATAAGCTTATCCAAGTATTTGCCTTCGCATATCACATTTGTTGTTCAAAAATAGCACCAAGTAATTATCTCTCCCTCTTTTAGAAAGTAATCTTCTATGCTTAAAATTATGAAAATAATTCAAACTATGCTTAGGGTATAGTTTTATTTCACTGTAAATATGCTATTACCTCAAAAATATTTAGAATAATAATTTTACATTAGTTATAACTTTGTCCTTTACAGGCTGCAGGAAACATCAGAGAGAAGCTAGAGTGATCCAAAACAATTTATAACCCGTTCTGTGACTACTGGTCACATTAGGTTTCAAAGGCCAGGTACCAAATTGTTAATTCACAATCATTTAAGCATAAAATTTTATTAAGAATTTGTTACATGGCTATCATGACTACTACAATCACTCAACATTCAACAACATTCGTTGTAGTAAACTATACTGGCACCATATGTCCCAAAAGAATATGCCTTGATCCTTTTAGGTGTAAAGTTAAGGATACACATTCCTTGGGGGTTGTGGTAATTTTCTTTTCTGCCTTGAAATATAACAATTTTAAATGAAAGAGTACAACAGGAACATGTCATCCATAACCTCCTTTTACAAAGATTCAGGGTTCTATAAAAAATATAATACCAGTCATATTCATGGGTAAATTTCTACTATTGTCATATTTTTTGTGATCTAATGGATGATTTATTACATGCAGAGGGCTAAACAAGGTTCCCAGAAAGCTAGTCTGGTTCCTGGACAACCCACCTAACATGAGAACAACAACAATACATTTAATTTAAGCAAATCTGCTTAACACTGTTGCCAATTTTTGGTAAAAGTGCACATTTCTAAGACTTTAGTTTTTCATCTGCGAGTGAAACTAAAATTAAAACTTAACCAGCAAGGGTTTTTATGAAGCTAACAGAGCAGAATCTTTCTTAATGGAATACCGTGTCCATGGGGATGCCTCATTTTCAAATGTTATTCACAACACAAATTTAACCACATAAAAACATACCTTTTCTTTAACCTTTTTGTGGTTGTGAAGGGCCCAAGGCACAGTTCTAAAGATCTCAAGCAAAAAGCGGGTCACCCACAGTCAGTTTGCTGGAGTTCAGAATATTTTACCTTTTAAGATTGAAGCCTTGCTCTAAAAATGCAGTTTATAATAATACAATCAAGAGAAATCAGAAAATCTTGGGGAAAAAAGATTTGCTTTTAATTTAAAACCAAATTACAATAAACGACAGCAAGGGGATTACTTTAAGTAAAGACACAATCACACATATATACATATATATATATACATATATATATATACATATATATATATACATATATATATATATATACATATATATATATACATATATATATATATATA
>JAVLVB010000002.1:5935716-5959969 GCA_032876305.1 Orestias chungarensis
AAAAATATATATATATATATATATATATATATATATATATATATATTTTTTTTTTTTTTTAATTTTACATTCGTTGAAAGTGTGACAAATAAGGCTTCCGACAACTGCAACAAAGCTGAGGATTGGTGGAAAGGGGGAACGACAATAATTAACTTTACTTTAAGCTCATGCTTTCCAAGACTGATATTTTCATATTTACTCCCTCTTTGCATTTTAAACAAATATGATATATAAATCTTCATTATCAATAAATTACAGGCTTTAACAATGAAACCTGTACAAATGGAGACTAGCCAATTGATGGATGGGTCACCAAATAAAGCCTTGAACTACAAATATATACATAAACTACTAAACCAGAATACTGTACTTTTGCACAATTTTCATGAGAGCATATTAAGGATAATTGGCAAAAGAAACACTTTTTCCCCCCCATTTTACTGATGGCTAAATTGGAACTTTCAAACAGAGGATCTACTGACTCATTGATTGTGAAACAGACGATACGCCTCCTCAGCCCCTCTGCCTTTTGTTTCTCCAGCGTTTCCCGGCCCTGGAAGGGAATGGTGCTCTTCAGTTTACAGGTAAATGCGAGCCCCGCCTCCAAAGGAGTGTCATCGGGCCGAAGGTCAGCATGCCAGTGTCTGTATCCTGAAGAAATATAAATCCAGACACAATAACCTTACACATCTGTTTCTCAAACCAACCTTGTACCAGAACAGATTTTGGGTTGAATCAGTACTTCAGCCAGATTTCAACATGTTAAAAGGTTTCAGTTACCCTTCTCTATACTGAGAGAGTCGATTGCTCTGTAGCCTGAATTAATTATGCCGTGCTTTGCACCGGCAGCCATGACAGCTCGGTAGACGGGAATACAGGAGTCTTTGGGAATGTGGAGCTCCCAGCCGAGCTCTCCGACAAATGACAGACGCATCGCTCGCACCTGGACAACAGACCGGGTGGAAAAGAGGTTTAGAAAGGAGGAGGAAATAGTGTCTAGAATCAAGCTGCAACATTGAGACTTCATTCATGCTCACCCATGCTGAAAGTTATTGGAAAAATTGCTAAAAAAGTATATAGAAATGAATGTGGGTATGGTACGATGATGAGCAAAACATGAAAAAAAGCAAGGACTAAACTACTGACTACTGAGTTAATAGCACAATCCAAATGAAAAGGAAGAAAAATTGGAAAGGAAACAAAAAATTAGGAATGGAAACTTCAACACTTCTTGCAGTTGGTACAATGACAGGAAGTCCATCTGTGCAGTCAGGGATCACTGCAGGCCCCATATGCTCATCTCCAAGGTCAGCATAGGTTAGTACATTACAGCATGGGCACACAAACACAAACACACCAGATGCACGAATCCCTCATGCACAAGCATGCTCATGTACAAACGAGCAAAAACCTACAAACGGGAGCACAACATGAAATTATACAAATATTGTGTACACTTGCGCACCCACTGCTGATGACAGAAGAAAAACAAAAACAGACAGAGAGAGCCTAATGAGCTATGAGGAGGTGCAGAGGAGCAGGAATTAAACTGTCAGCGAGACGAGCCCAACAACCCGCTGGCAAACCACACAAGAGCGTCGCTCGGCACACAAGCACATGCACTCCTGCAGGGATGTGTGAAGATGCACATCCCAATCACCAGGACTTTGCATCATTTACACAAACAAAATTAAGACAGACTGAGGTTGAGTTAACATACAATGTGCCGCTGCATGAGTTGGTAATGAGTGCAACATGGTCTTCTTTTGAATAAAGGTCAGAAGTCATAGGTCAAGTGTACAATAAACTGGATCGTGATGCTTTTAATTAAAAAAAACAAAAAAACAAAAACCATCATCATCCTGTTAAAATAGAGTAATATACTGATAACTAATCATATTTGTCTATAACAATTCTTCTTTATTATTTAGACTTGTTATATAAACCTAGCCAAAAAGTCACAGAAGGAAGTGCAGCTAATTTAACAGTGGTGTTCAAAGTCTCTCGCAACAAAATATTAGACCCATTTTTCTTACATTGATTTCTGTGTTTCGGTACCCTAAATGCCTATGTATAGAGTACATAAGCATAAGGCACTAATTTTAGGTAGATAAATTAAACAGCCTCTCAGCTCCTGTAGCTAGCCTGCAGTCTGCTGCTTTACGGAGAGGCTGCTTGCACCTTGCTGACAGTAGCTTTAAATCTTAGTGTTCACTTTCTTAGCGTAATGGGTTGTGCTTCTTTAGATTTTCTTGTGACAGAAAAAAAATCCAAATCGTAGGGTTTGTTTGTCTTGTAAGCAAAAAAAATAATTTCTCTAGCTGCCTTTTATTGTCAGCTAGAGAGAGTCTGAAGATATTGGTGGGGAATAGGGAGCAGTGAGGCATAATGAAGAATGTTACCCTATGACTTTGTTTTGCATTATGCTAACCTTTTTTTAACTTTTCTGTGTACATGTGTACATTTTTAAAATCACATTACGCCTTGATAGCGGTAATTTCCCAATGCTTGATATAAAGCTAGGTGCAAATATAAAATTTTACATAAATCAACTGAACAGTATTGCAAATAGCAAAAAAACTAGGGTATCAGTGCTTACATCAGACAAAGTGAGCAAAGAAATGTGCTAACATGAAGAAAGGGGGAGGGAGACTGACCTGACATTTTAGACACAAGAAATTTATTATTTTTTTATTCTTCCTAAAAAATAGCTGGCAAATGATCTCTTAAAATCTCTAAATTAATACATTTTCCTTAATGCTGTATGATTGGTATTGAAGTTTTTCACCTGATGTCCTGCTGCGTTCACAAGTTTATGGGAAGAGAAGGGAAAGGCTTCATTGCTCAGGTCTGCGTCCAGAACCTCCAGTAACACTTCTCGGCTGTAAAAGGTACAAAAACAAGCAGTCTCAAACTGTGACTACTCAGTAAATACATTTTTGCCAAAACAAATGTGTTTTGCATGTTTTTTTAACTGTGAAGGGAGATATAAAGTCAGCTACTAAAATTGTTTAAATTACTAAATGACAGATGTACCAAGAAATTAACTGCAAAGCGGAAATAATGAGCACCTAATCATGCTGAAAGTTTAAGCTACTTAGCTATTTTCACATACGGTGAGGTGTTTAAACAGGAAAGCAAAAGATCAACATTGATGCAAGAACCCCTTATTTGTTATTTCTGATGTTCACTCAGGTTGCAAGAACGGAGACTGATGCTAAATAGACGGTAAATAAGAGTACAGAGAAGTGAACCAATTCCAGCCTTTTAACCTTTCAACTTTAGTGATGGAACATGCAGTTCTTTGGAAATCTCAATTAGGATTTACAATCTTAAGGTAATTCACAAAGAAGATTGTATTGTAGCTGAGCTAATCATACCAACTACTTAAACTGTCAACTCTGTTATAAATTCTGCTTCCAGCATTAATAATTAACTACAGCCTACCTCAGGAGATTTTGAAATATCATTTTTTATTAATAATACTCTATCTGCATATACTTCTTAAAGATACATTTGGAATCAGCTAAAATTGGTATAATCATTTCAGATTTGCAAAAACTAGAGATAGAAATTTATACTAAATGTGCATTATTTCGGTTCACTACTCAAATAATACATCTTTAATAATGTATTTGTGAGTTGCAAACAACACTGACAACTTAATTACCAAAAGGCGCTTTTTAGGGCTAGAGGATGTTAGGGAACTTTGTCATATTCTAAATTGCTTCGGTCCTTGACCTATTTGTGACTAAAAAGAAAACAATTGCAATCAGAGGCAAAACACTAGGATTACCTGCTGGGTGGGAATGTTTGCATCAGCATTTATTCACAGCTATTTAAGTTGGTTTCTTTGCACATGTTTTAGAACTAAAACATGTGCAAAGAAGCTAAAATAAAAGGAAATTGCACTATGTTAATAATTTTGAGCTATAATTTTATCATTGAAGAGAGACCTATTATTTTATTTGTAGTGTAATCGCATCTCTCTCAAACAAGCTAAACTGGAATTAAGAGAAAACGTGCAAACTTTTATCCTGGAAACTACACTGCAATTGATATTACATAATGATGAGTCAACAGAAAAAAATAAATAATTTAGATTTGCACACTTGGCCTCGAATGTTTATGAGTGGGAAGACAGAGAAAACGTATTTTAAAAGTTATTTTTTGCATTGGTGTGTGGATATTTGTGGAATGGATGAGGTTATGCTTCTGCAGCTTTGTGGACGTGCCTTCTTCTAAAACGTAAGTGATGAAGCAGATATAGAAATGTGTGGGCAAATGTAAAGCTTTATTTTTGAGCTGATAACATGGACTGATGTTTTTTCCCCAAAACCACGCTTAGGTTTGTCTGAACCTTCTCAATAAAATTCAGAAGTCCAGGATCAAAAGACTAGCTCTAAAGGCGGCTCTTGCTGTTTTCATTTATTTATTCCATTTAACTTTGACTTTTCAGCTGTTCATAATTACCAGAACAAGTGGACGTTCATGATCACGGTGAAAAAGATAAGCTTGAGTGAGACGTAATCGTGAGAGAAAACACCAACACATCTCTGTAAACACATCTTCTCACTACCTAGGCGTTACTGTGATCAATTTACTTCATAAAAGAGAAGAAGGGTTTTCTGTAATTCCTTATACATGCTTTACAAACATACTGTACTGTGGAGTACAAGACAGACGACACAGATGGCAGTCTTGTAAACACAAAGTTAAAATCCACAAACAGAAATGAAGCAACACTTTTAGTGTACAATACTAAAGTCAGAACGGAAATAATTATTTCCGGGTGGACATGAGCAGATCCGTCAGAAAAACCATGAAAGCAGAGACAGGGTGACTCAGAATATGGTAGCCAAGCAGCAAGCGAGGAACTGGGAGAGAAGAAAACCAAGGAGATCTATCTGGTCACCGGAGAGGGAGGAAAAAAGAAACTCAGGAGAACACAGGGTTAGAAAAGCCTCCGGGAAAAAGATATCGACAAATCCCACACAGAGAACAGGTGGACGCACCCTGCAGCTCGGCGAGCGGGGACAAGAAAGGCAGAGGGCAGCAAAGTGGGGAGGAGGGGAGGTGAGAGAGCAGGAAAACATAGATTAGGTGTGCACATAATGAGATCTAGAAGAAGTAAAGTTGGCCTGGCTAGCTCTACGAGTAAAAACACAAAGAGATGCTGCAGGAAGCCAGAAGGGACAAGATAGGAATACCTTTTACGTGCAGCACCATTTTTCAAAAATCTAGTAATAGTTGCCAACTGAAGATAATAGCTTTGGTAAACCACTAAGACAGTTATACATTTAAGACAACATATCCAATCAGAAGAAAATATTCAGTATATCGGCATTTCCATTAAACGCTAAACTATATAATATAATAATAATAATATATAATATATCTATAATATATGTTTACAATGGGAGAAAAATGCAACAGCGGGTACTTTTAGAACAGTTTTCCTCTCTCGGAGTTGGTAACAGTAAAATAATTTAAAAAAGAATAACTCAGCTCAATCTCTGATTATAACTTTTGACATACGGTGACCCCGCCACCTTTTCATTAAATGATCCAGTCAATATTGCTTTTGATCTGAAATTACTTTATCCTTTGCACTACATTACTAAATGCCTACTGAAGCTTTCCCTTCTGGTCTTTTAACTTTTTGACATTTGGGATCAAGCAGCTGATTCAGACCTCACCACAACATCATGAACATATAAAGCGCTTTATGTTTTAGATTATTGTCCAATCATATTTTCTGCTTCTTACATGCTGTCAAAAAACAACAAAACCTAGACTCTTTTATTGTTTACATGCTCATCAATAAATCTGATCTACATTACGATTTCCCCGTTCTCCTAAATGGGTATAAAACACCACCATTCCACCTCTTCCTGTCTTTTCTACTCCCACCTCTTGGGTCCCTGGATGCTGATCATCCCCATGTCTTCAGAGTGGTCCGTCAGCTGGCACTTGAAGCCTTGGTCCTGAATAACGGTTTTAATATGGTTCCAGTTGTGTTCTGCGACACCACCTCCAATGGCAAGGTAGTATGCATCACCTGGCGCAAGGACAGATGGAAGGTTTGAGCAAATTAGGCACAATTTACCCAGCAGTAAAATACAACTTTGAATATCACTCATTTGGATACAAATTAGCACGTAAAGTAATGGAATCTGACAGACTTAACTAAAATAAAACAAATTACTTCAAATTCTGCTCCTGTATATTCAAGAGAGGTAGGTACAATAAAGAGAGCTGCCTTAGAAAACATATTACTAATAACCGTACATAAATGCCTTTTATTAATTATATTAATTTCTTCACGTTTTGACAGTTTTTGGATTTAAATTATTGTTTGCATTAAAAAACAAGGATCACAGTCTGTTTCTCACCATCTGATTCGGGTGCCAGTGGAAGCTTGGCAGCACCTGGCTCCAGTCTGCTCACTGTTAGGTCAGCCTCTGCCCCTCCTCTTTTATTCAACATACAAGTGTACACAGTGGAACCTGAAACATGCGCACACACACACACACACACACACACGCGCGCACACACACACACACACACACACACGTGAAATATTACTACGAAGGCACTGAAGAAGGCTTACATTGACATTTCAAGACTATTCATACATCCTGATCTTTCTCAAACGTCATCAGATTACAACATGATGAAATGTATTGTTTTTGTTGGAATTTATTATGAAAGACCAAGTAAAAAATGTATCGTTTTTTTTTCCCCTCAAATAAAAATCTAAAAAATGACTTCGTTTCTATGTAGCCCCATGCTTCACCTACAAGTTAGACGACAAGATTGTACCTATGTCACATAGCACTTTTCAATCTATCAAAGAAGGTGGATGAAGGTAAACACAAGGGAATTTTTAAAAAAAACATTTTTGGCGGACTGCAAAAAAAAAACCTTTCTTGCATACAAAGCCATCTTAATTAAAAACTAGAGGATGATAGCAAAAAAATCATATATATATCGAATTTTTTGGAAACATGTGCAACATAATTTTTTCCAATGCATTACAATCATGCATTTCAGAGATTAATCAATTACTTTCCTTCTTTTCCAGAAGAACCCACCTTAGATAACTTTACAAAAGTATAGGTGTCATAATGTATTACAATTACGTCTTCATGAAGACATCATCAAGAAAGCCGCCTAATCAAATACCACTTTTACTAATTAAAAGTAACACAAATTTATTACATGCCTTATCTCTTTGCCAAGACAGTTAATGTTTGCAGACTCGCTTAAATGTGATGAAGATGTCATCTTGAGCCATAATTTAAAAAAGTGATTATCCATGTGTCAGCATTGATATCAAAAACAAATGTGTTCACTGTGGATTATTTAATAGGGCTTGGACAGAGATTTACTGCTATTGTCTTTGATAAAATGTTCCGAAATTAGTAAAATCAGGGTTCCCACACTTTTGTTGAAATTATTTCCCAGGACTTTTCCAGGACATTTTCAGGATTTTTTCAGCTGCTATAGTATGAGTACGTTTACCACATAGCACTTAACTGCTTATTTCAGATGCTAGCAGATGCTAAACTGCATTTTGTTGTTCCAGTATTGCTCATAAGGTTACTCTAGTCATCTATGAAACAAGATTCAAGGTTTATGACTAATATCTCTAGCATCATAGTATTATAAAATATATTTATTTCTAACTCTCAGACATAAATATTGCAAGCTATCTTTTCAGTCTGGCTTTTGTGTCATGTCTTACTATTATAGTAAGCTATAGTAAGTATGGTTATCACTTTATACTTATTCTACTTATAAGTTTTTGGCAATTTGAATCCCATTAATTTATGCTAACAACATTGTTGAAATGAACATGCAAGTCTTCACTTTTCACTGCCCTCTTTCCTCATTTAGGCTCAGGGGTGAGCATCTCACTCATAAGATGTTTCGCAGATACACTGGGTGGTGTCGCCATATTGGGTCATGCAGAGGATTGTGGATTGTTTGGGGTCAAACAATCCAGAGAGCTCTGTTACATAGTTTTGAAGAAAGAAAAAAATGGGTCGAGACAACCACTGTGTACAAGTACAGATCTTATTCTGTCACCAACGGATAATCTAAAATTCAAGATTTTAAAGTATTGTATTTAAGTAAAAGATATAACAAGTAAAAATGATTGGACTCATTAATCTGATTAGGCAAAAGATTTTGGATGATTTATTTTTTACCTGTATGTTTGTCCAGACTGTTTGCTGGGTGCAGTTTAGATCATTGCAAATAAGTACTTACATTAAGGGGAGTTATTTTTAATTAAGGAGGGAATTTTCTGAATTGTGATTTAATTTTGAATGGATATAAGGAAAGGCAACGAAACCACTAAGACCATTTAAGACCAGAACAACAAAAGAAAACTTTTCCTTTTTTTTATATCTTTTTATCTTGAAAAAATTATTAAAAATTATGTGGAAACCTATTTTCTCTTTACGGTCGGAATTTTTTTTATAAATCCAAATGAACATCCGTTCATTTATATTTTGTCACATTCATGAATGCAAAAGTGTTTTCACAGGTCTGCAAAATCTAAACAATTAGACAGCTGCAGTTGATGTAAAAGTAAAACTAAATTTTATGCTCAGCCAATTTGCTTGATCAGTCAGGGATGACCTCATCAGATGAACAACTCCAATCATTTTTACTTGCTATGTCTTTTAATACAGTGCTGTATTTAATACTTAAATACAACAGTTAAAAATCTTGAATTATAGATATTGATCCCTTGGTGACAGAATAAGATCTGTACTTGTACACTTTGGTCGCCTCGACAAATTTTTTCTTTCTTCAAAACTCCGCTGCTCCTCTGTCACTCAACAGGAGACAGCGAGAGGGAGAAAAACCTCACACTCGATATGTAGCGATACAGCAATACTCTTGAACTGAAAGTTTCTAGTTTTGGCGCTTGTTTGGAGAAATTCTTACTTGGGTCTGAAAAGTCGGTAAATCTAGCAACAAAGTCATATGGAAACACTGGGCAGCAGTACTGCGCTAAGGGAACATGCATTCGATTGGTTGGTAGCGTCACGTGGGGTGCTGTGCCAGCTAGAAGCTCAATGTCGCCCATTAAAGGCAGCTTAAAACAGACGTACAGGCGTAAAAAGTTTAACCCGTTTGGGTTCACCCTCAAGGCAGAGAGAAGGAGAGGGAGTAACAATTATTTTCCAGGACAACTCAAGCTTTTCCAGGACATTTTACTTGTTTTTGTCATTTTTCATGTGTTTTCCATGACTGGAAAATTGGTCAGCAATTTTCCAGGTATTCCAGGATGCGTGGGAACCCTGAAAAATATTAGTTTTAAAGGAAGCACAAAAAACTAATCATGCATAGATGGTTACATCTCTGCAGTAGTGATCGTGAGTGACAGTGTTGGGGGATGTGGGATCTGTTGGTCTTAAAGTGCAAAATAAACAGAGAGATGGACAGACAACCATCAGGTGCCCAATTTAGTAAAAAAAAAAGGAAAGAAAGAAGAAGACAAACAAGCCAAAGATAAAATTATGTTACCAGAGGAAAAGGAGCTTGGTGATCTTGGCCCATTAGAAATAATCAGAATTTTAGTTAGATTTTATGCAGGAGAAGAGAAAACTGTTGTAAGTGGAACAAAACAAGAAAAATGTTCTGTTCATCTATGCTGTTTGTAAATCCTGTTTGAGAAACTGCGGTTTGTTTTTCATTTTAAATATTAATTGCATATTAGTTTCAAATTAGTTTGAAATTTGATGTCTATTCAATCAGATAAATGTTACTTTGGTTGTTTAAGCTGATAAGGATTATCCTAATTTTCCTTCTTATAATAGATTATTATTTTCTGTTTCCTCCTGAGTGATCACCACCTTATTGTGGTTTTTGTACCTCAGTCAACTGAAGAACTAAACCAGATTTACTTATTCGCACAATAATAAATATTAATCAAATATATAACAATTTAAAAGAATAAATGACACTGAGCAAAATGAAGAAGAAATTAATCTGCCACTAAAGAGATAATTCAACACCAGCTTATTTAACGCCATGTTGCTTCATCATAATGATTTTTGATTGATAGGAATATCACAAAACTCAGCTAAAAGTGTTCAGTTGATCCAAAATGCTGCTGCAAGAGTTCAAAATCTGAGACCTATGAATAAATCATTCATTCATTCATTTCACTGAAGAAATGCTATGTCTTTGGGTATGTGTGCCTCATCAAACAGCTGACAGACTGACCGGGCTTTTTGTTGACATCAGCCGAGAAGAGCCAATCAGCTGCTTTCCTAGCGTCTGGTCCGGTGAGATAGAACTTCCCGAAGTAGGACATGTTAAACACGGCAACGTCGTGTCGACATGAAAGACACTCACTCTTAATCTGAATTTAAAATAAAGCACGAAAAATCGCATTAGCAAACAATTGCCAAATAAATGAATAAGAGATGTTGAACTTTGTCGTACTTTACATAAAACAGGTTTTCTCAGTGCTCACGTTTTCTTACCACATCATGATGAGGAGGAAAGTCAAACGTGTACTCTTTGCCCAGGAGTTGTTTGTATTTGTAGTTCTCATTATTCCTAATGTTGTAAGCTCCATAGTAATCGTAGTCTTTAACCTTTCAATTAAACATACAAACAGTTAAAGGATATCAACACAGACAGTCAGCTTGTGATAATGTGCTTTTGTTGTGTGAGCCTCACAGGAGCAGGCCCATCTCTATTGAACCAGCCGGGTCTCTCCCAGCCATGTCGCTCTTGAAACACACAACCTTGCTCTGTGAGCACCTGAAACAATCAAACAAACACGAAAACAAACAATAATAGCTGAAAATATTGTTAGTCTACTTGTGCGTTTTCAACATATTGGTTTAAAAAAAAAAAAATCTTTCCATATTTTGTAACATTCCTCTCCCATCCACAAACCTCAATTTATTTCTAATTGAATTTTATGTGATATACAAAAACAAAGTATGCATAAATGTAAAATTATATAGTATGACTTTATTTTCTTTCTAGATGAATTTTAAAGGCAGCTAGTTGAGGGGTTTTATATTAAAGGGGACTGAATACATATGCAGGTCAGTTTTTAGGCTTTTTTTATTTGTAGAAATAAATGGAAAACCATGCGTCTGTTTTTGTTTTACGATCCTTAAAATAGGCATTCATGAATGCAACCTGCAACTTTCCCTTCCCTCCTGCAGCTAACCTTCTGCCATAAAATACTCCTGACACTCCATCTCCATCCAATCCACCCTGTCTGCGATGTCTTCCCCATCTTTCTTGTAGACTGTTTGGACAGCGTTCCCCCATACATAAACTCATTCACCTTCCATATCTCTAAACTTTGCACATCACTGTTTCGCCTGTCTTGATTATTTTGACTTTAAATTCTCTTCACTTCATATTGTGCCTTTCCATCCCTCACCACTGACCACAATATCATCTACAAAGATTTTTGTCCATGGAGGGCTAATTTGTTAACCTTTCCATCATTATCACAAATAAGTAAGGGGCTTAAAGCTGATCCCGGATGAACCACAAGCACAAACTCTCTTTCTTGTATAAAATGATGTTAACTGATCAGGAGATCAGAGTTGCTGTAATAATATATTAGTCATTAAGTCCATTTAATTGAGTGTATAAACAGACCTATTAATCAGATGGTTAGTTATAAAGAATCTACTAGAACCAACATTTATATTGACATGGATGGATGGATAGATTATTGCAAGTAATTTTTGCAAGTTGTTGAATTTAAATTAAGTAATTCATTAAGGTTTCCTGATGGAGGAAATTATCTATGAGGAAAAAAAAAATGAAGCACCATGTTTGTTTAGATTTTATAAGCGCAAAAACACTTCCTAATTTTTGAACACAGTTGCGATGAGATATTTTGAGGCTCCCCTTGTTAAAACTGACAGTCGCCCACAGTTGGTAGGTATGTTGTGCTATGCTCTCCCCAGAAAAGGTATCAAGCTGTCCGTCTTTTGCCAAAAACATCCCACACTAAGCTATATTTACCATCTGTGCTACCGAGGTGGAGAAAGAAAGCAAGCAGCCGTGTCAGAGATGACTTGCTTGTGTTCTAAAATAACCACATGCTACCTCCTAAAAGTAGAAAGTCTTATTATTTGAACAGAGACAGCTTGTCTGCCTGGTCAAACCTTGATGAATACCTTCTAGTTAATGTATTACAGCATTGTGCCGTTTAGACTTAGATAATGGATTCAACTGTTCTCTATTAAGTCAAGTTAAGCTATCTTAAAAAACTATAAGCTGACAAGCATCGAGTGAGTGTAACATCATAAATCAAAAGATTTCTTACCTAATTAAAGTTTTAGTTCTTTATGTTAACAAAACAATAAATTAAATCCCATTTCCTGCTCAAATGTTCAAATAGGCCATGCAGAAAGCTTTATGTAGCCATGCAAAGTATAATGGACAATAAAAAAACAAGTTTGGGACATACTCAACTAGATGAATTCATCCATGCAAGTACAAGGCTAAAGTTCCAACAATGAAAATTAAATGGGCTACTATAAAGAGAAAAAAAGTATGTCTCTAAGTGGTTCTTCAATGTCTGAAACATGGTGCTGAAATCCATTAAGAGTTTGTGTTAAGCCAAGAAGAAAAACGAAGCTAAAAAACATCAATGGCTGAACCACTAAAGCTGAGTGGATCATTTACAGTCATGCATTAACAAATACAGTCACTGCAGAGTTACGTTGCATCGCTTAGAGACATCACTTTGAATCAGCCATGAGATTGAGCGGAGAAGGGAAGACAGAAAAGATGTGAGACAACCACACAGAGAGAGACAGTGCTGGTGCTTGACAAGGAAAGATTACCATAAATCTCTGAATATCAAAGATGACTGGAGATTCCCTGTTCACTTAAAAGGGAGGTAAAATGACAGCAAACTGAAAAATGAAATTTCAAATGGGAGGTTTTACCAGACGAGGGAGGTGAAACTGTGAGCCAGCTTTTTATTACTGTCAGTCACAGGCAAGCTTGCAGTAAGGCAAGATTCCTATAAAACTTGTTAGACAGATTTTCCTTCTCAGTTTCCTTTTAGTGCATTTTTAATTTCTCCGCATGTTTTTATACCATTTATATCACCTGTAAAACTCTACAGATTCCGGTAATTCTCTTAGTCTCTCCATTAAAACACAACTTTATTGAACTAAATAGCAACAGAAGTGAGTTTTTAGTCCACCTTATTGAACCTCACCAATCATGTGAGAGACTTTGGTGTTCTTCTAGACTCAGATATTTATTTAGATATACATATCATTCCAGTAATCAAAACTAATTCAATGACAAATCTTATGACCAAGAAATAGTAATACCTTCAAAATCTTGCATGACCTTATATTTCACACTAATGCATCTCTTTATGTCTGGCTGGTTCAAAATGTTGCTCCATTCTATTTAATCCATAAAATTTTAGGAGCCTTTATGTAATAAATCTGTTTTTGTTTCTATAAACCCAATATCTCCAATCAGATCAACACACAAACATTGAATTCTTGTACCCAGACGTCAGCATAAGTTTGAAACAAGCAAGGCAGCCTCACAGGAGAGCGACTCCTCATAAAAGTCACTTTGCTGTTAAACAGTCATGATGAAACCTGATGAAAAACTGCTCTACCTCATGGAAAGGGTCCTTCCTCATGTTGCGGCTGGCCAATGGCTCATCAAAGGGAAACACCACAGAGTAGTTTTTTGCATATGATTCATGGCTTCTCTCTCTGATCCAACGTGTGTTGTCTGTCAACGAACTGTGAAAACGTCTGAGAAATGAGAAAGAGGAATGAAGAGGATGAATGCTCAAATAAAAAATAAAAAAAGTTTATCAGATTTTAATATATAAGCTGTTTATAATTGTTTCTCTTGCAGCACTTTGCTAAAATGTCGATGAAGACACATTTTTATAAACGTTTATATACCTGATATCATATGCATACATGTCCTTTTCTGGTCGGCCATGTATAATCCACTTAGCAAGCTCTCTGCCACATCCGCCTCCCAGCATCATACCTGACAGAAAAAGACAAAAAGAATGAAATGTTAGAATCGTTGTCCTCAAGAGAATCTCAGTGAAGATTAGCCAGCAATTTCGATCAGCCAAATTGTGTGAAACAGGGGAAAAAAAGAGGCATATTTAAATGAGGCAGACAAACAAGAGCATTTAGCACAAAAAAATGAAATCAGGAAGGTCTGACATGTGTCTGTGTTGAGACCCTTTTAAAGTGATAACCACAGATAAACTAAAATGTTAGCAATTCTGAACTGACCTAGTAGATGAAAAGAGTTAGAGACCTTTTTAATACCAGATGTTAAGGCCTTGGATGTTATTTAGAGAACAGAAGTGAACCATCAGCAACATGTAGACCAAGAAACACGGCAGAAAGGTCAGGGAGTATGTTGTGGAGATGTTGGAACACTGGTTAAAATTATAAAACAATATTCCTAGTTTCAAACATTTAAGGGTTTAATACATCATCTCAAAATTCTGGAGACTGACAAAAAGGAACTGTTAGTTTAGCCCCTAAAAAATCTGGTCTTCATTGAAGATTGCCAAAAAGATGTTGAAATAATAATAAGTCTTGCCGGCCACAACCCATGTAGACGGTAACAACAAGTGGAAGAAATTAATTCGGTAAAACAAATTGAAAAATGGAAGAAAAAGATTTGTGACTAACTCAGAAGAGAACTTGGTAGATGTATACCCCAAAAGATGTAACAGCAGTGACGAGTACTAGTTTATGTATTTCCCCATCTATAAAATCAGTTTAAATATGTTAAGATATGTGATTAAAGAGGAATAGATGGAGTTCAGAGACTTGCTGCAATTTCACCTTTAACTTTAGGAAGTAGTGAATAGTGTCTATCCCTGTTAATAACCGTTTGTATAATAAATATTAAAATAAAAATCCACTTTAAAGAAACATTTTTGTCCCCCAAATGCAGCTTCTGTTGGGCAGAGATTTGAAGGCAAATGAGAGAAAACCTTAACGAACAACAGGAGCTCTGTTCCCTTTTCCACCTGCCCTAAGGTCCAACTTGTCACAGAGATGGAGAGAAAGTCTCATTAATTTAAAAAAAGAAAGAAAGCAATTTTTCTTCCTTTGCCGCAGCTACTGTGTGACATATGAATGAGCTGCAGAGGATTGCATTAACCTTGGTTCCAACGTTTGACCCCAGCTCTGAGCACCCCTTGGGCAATCTGACCTCATCATCTACCCAACAGCTGCAGCGTTGTTGGGTTTTTTTCTTTTTTTTTCGAACCATTCGGCAAAGAAATGATGGTAGCCCAACGGTGTAATCCATGGAGTCCTAGAACTGCTGGGTTAATGAGCTGGGCCCCTTTAGCAACCCCCTGCTTGTGCTGTGTTGCCTGTAATTTGCATACACTGCAAGTGGTGCACAATGTGCTCCACGTCGAACGTTAACATGCAGCAGCATTGGCAACAGAGTCCTCGCGTCCCATCCATCTCTTCCCTTCATGGCCTCATCCTTCATCTCCCCACTCATCTCCAGCGAGGGACTGTCAAATCTCAGCCTGCAAGGAAATCTGAACGGCTGGAAAGGCAGCTGGATGGAGGGATGGATTGAGAGATAAAAGAGACCAGGGTGAGAGGAGGACGATGGCGCTCACCTCAGACAAAGTGGTGAGACACAGCGAGGCGAGGTGTCACAGATAAATGTCACCCGAGATAACCGTACTGACGTGTGGGTGTCTGCTTGTAAGCCCTCATGCTTGTGCTTATACTCATCTTGTCAGACAAAAACTCACTTCTTTTACTCCGTTTCTTCTCTGAGTATCTAAGCAAATGGTTATTTATCTAAAAGAGTTGGTGGTATCTGGTTTTTAGGCAAAAAAAAACAATGCACAAAAAAAGCTTTAGGAGTCACTTAAAGCAATCATGCTCTTTACTGTGTGTAATCCTAGGTCATAAGATTTTAATGCAACCTAAGAACTGTAATTCAAATATAAATTAATCCCGGTAGTGAGCACTAAACAAATGTGCAATTCAAACATGTTTATAAGATCTTTCTTTTTAATACTTAACAAATAAACGACTAAAATTACCAAGTGGCTAGTTTTATATTATATTATAGATTACAGGTGCTTGTCATATTTTCATTTGCTTTTACTAATAGAAAGACAAAAAAAATGACATAAGAATAAACTATTACAGAAAAACTACTAACTTTTTTATAAACAACCCGCCCCCTGCAGTAAATCGAACTTATGTCAAAAAAATGGAAAAAAATATAAAATACATTTATTCCTAGGTTTAAAACATCATCCCACTGACTAAAACTGAATTATACTGCAAGCAGTCATTATTGGAATCCATATTTAGAATTCGATGGTTCACACGAATATATCCCAGTAAATGAAGGAATGAAGAAAAACACATAAACTTATAACAGACAACATGGAACATGAAGTCCAAGAAATGCAAGAGATATTTTAAGAAAGGTACTGAGGAAGAATGTTCAGACTATTATTTGCTGCTTCCATCAACTCCAAAAGGCACCAGACAGTAAATCAGCCAATTATACAGCGCCAACTCCATTTACTAGAAGTAAAAGTAAAGTAAAACTAAGCAAAAACACTTACAATAAATGTATAATCTCACACACAAAAATATGAATAAAAAACCCCAAAAAATTATAATGAGTACTGCTCTCTTACAGTGGGTAAGAGAGCAGTGTCCTATTCCTCGGCTTTGCAAAATAGCACATTATCCCGCTGTAAATAGCCTTTTCAGACATTCACTAAGGTCATAAAGGCATAGAAATAACTGTTTTTTGTCTTTGCAAAATCTTTCAATATCATTTAAGAGTTCTGTATCAGTTCACGTTTGTTGACCTCACAGCTATTTGACACAATTCACATCTGACGATTTGCATCATTGTTCAGCAAATAAAAAGCTATTTTTTATGTTTCCTAGTAAAGTAGAGCCCACAATGTTTGTATTAAAAATGTCCTATAATTTTGAGCTAAATTTTTTAAATATTTCAGGAAACAGATAACTGCTACAGCAGCACTTAAATAATTAAAAGAGTGAAACACCTTTTCAGTTAAATTTTAACTTCAAATCAGGTCTAAATTTTAAACAAAAGCAATTAAATCCAACAGTAAGAAGCAATATATAACAGCTATAACATAAGTCTATCTCCCAAAGGAGAAAACTAACCCGAGTAAGCATCATGATATTAAGGTGCCAGAGGGTCGTGGTTTTATACAATAGGATTCCACACTTTACTGTGTGCCCACTTAAAGCTCAACTTTATTTCACTTCCCAGGCTTTTGTCAGAACATCTTGTGTGCTTGACCCTGCAGCTCTCTGCAAAGAAAAGCTTTATTTCAATGGCCTATTAAAGCCCTTGGTGATTACTTCAGCCTTTACGCCTCCTCTCTCTGTCAAACACTTCTTGGATATTGTTATTTTTCCGGGGCTAATGTCAGAGGCTCGGTGAAGAAATGGAGGGACTTGTGTTGTTTCCACACAAACAACACAAGTCACAAGATGGTGTGTGTGGTCTCTAAAAACCTCTCTCATATATCTCTTATTTGTGCCTCTGCGATGTACAAAGAGATATACGTCTAGGTCAAAGACCGTTAAAAGCATCCATCAAAAATTTTGCCTTGTTTTTCCAAGCTTAGCCCTTTATGCTCTTTTATTCAGCATCAGATTTCTTCATGTAAAGTTTCAAATCACAAAGTATTTTAACAATTTGTAGCTTTAAGAGATGGTTGCAAAAAAAAAAAAAAAAAAAAGAACTTTTAATTGATGTGCAACATACCGGCACTATTGAAGCCACAGCCCAGGAAGAAACCTCGAACTTCTGATGCTTCCCCCATCAGCGGCTTATGGTCAGCAGTAAAAGATTCTGATAAAAAGGAAGAGAGTCAAAATTAAACTGTTTGGAATCAAAAACGAGTACTTGTATGCACTCGTTTGTAGCTCAGTAGTTTTGAGCATAAATATAACAGTTACCCATGAATTTATAGAACATACTTCTATGGTGTACTAGCTTTAAACACGTAACCATGCAAATATGAGCTTCAAATAGAAGGATAGATTGAATCATTAAATAGATGGGTTGATTTTTGCAACAGCTGAAAAGACATGTTACGTTCAATGGAAGGATGGATGGTTTAAACAATGGAATATAAAAAAAGGTCTGTAAATATTTCATAGTATTTTGACACATTTCTAGAGTTTTAGAGAGATCCTATACACCAAAGGTATTTAAACGACATGGGCTGAGATGCTTCCAGTGACGCTCTACAGCTGCTGCTATAAACAATTTTTTTGTTTTAAGTATCCTGTGCATCTAATTTAGTTTTCTGTCACCCCCTGTAAAGGCACAAGCCATTGTTTCTGATTGCTGATTTCTGAGGAGTGAATGCTGCAAGTCAATGACTCGATGCTATCTGCTGGGGTTCCTTAGATTGGAAACTTTTTCAAATTGATTTGTTTATGATTTATCTATGATTTTAATAGATTTTCTTGGAAAGTGCCTTGAGACGACATCTGTTGTAAATTGGCGCAATATAAATAAACTGATTCTTGGGTGCAATTCCTATTGTGCTGCATATTTTATATGTTCCGATTCAACACACTTCTTTTTAATGAATGGTTCATTACCAGGCCTCAGTAATAGCAAGGTGACATGCTGAGGAGGTGGTTAAGCCATTTTAATCAGGTGTATCACAGAAAGGACACATTTAAAATCTGCAGGTCACAAGTCCTTAAAGACTACAGCCAGAACTCCTTTGCTTTAAATAAATAATGTTGTGCATGGTTTTAATTTATTCATTTAATTGCCACTCTACTTTAAAGGTCCTTACCCAATCTCAAGCTTATTAAACACTAATCAGGAATTTAACACCAAACCTATAAATAATACAAAACATTTTGACAAACATTTTCTAAATTCATAATACATGTTCATATTTTTTTACATTTACTTTGGACTTATTTATGTCCATGTGAGATAGTGAGTGTGTGAGTGAGTTTATGCGAGTTTGTACCCGGTCCACAGACAGTGGACTTGATGCCAGTCTGTTCCAGAACAGGAACTCTATTCATAGCTCCCCCGATATGTTGCATAAATACGTCCCAGTCCAGGTCAAACAGGCTGAAGGCAAACTTATCACACACCTGGGAAATTCAGAAACACGGGAAATACATACAAAATTTATAACAGCAAGCGAGTCAAACGGGAAAAATGGAAACAGATCATTTTATTCTTGTGGGGTCAGTGATGTATTTCTTTGTTCAGATTTTCTTTATTTTTTTGTATGAAATATGAACCCAGTGAAATGTAAAAAATCTCAGTTTTAATATCTTCAAAACATTGCTTTAATTGGTGAATCAAAAAAGGTCAATATGACAGCCCAGACTTTCATTTTGTCTGATTTCAAATGTTTTGAATGTCGCATGGTTTGACGTATTGTGCGCTTAATTTAATGCCCTTGTAAGCAAGCTATAATACCTGTTTCACTGTATGAGGAAGAGTTGAGCTATGTCTTTGTGCTCCTCTCCAACTCACTGTAAACTGAATCATGCTCATTGTTCATGCATAGAAGCACTAATCTCCTTGCATCCAACATAGATCATCTTAACTAAGATAATCTAAAAGGAATTCCCTTTTTTCTGTGTAGCAGTTTTATCAAACATACTTGAACTCTACTGGAGACTCTAGGGAGTGGTACAGCCTTCCAACTCCCTCCCGACCCATCTGTTCTGGTTATCATCACACTCTGCATCAATTCTCACCGTTTTCCCACTAATTCTCCTTTCTGTATCGCCTGTTTTTTTTTTTCTTCTTCGTCCATCCGCCTAAAACATCAAAGGTACCCTCAGCTACCATACGAGAACAAAAGAACCTGCCACGGCACAAAGAAATCCTCTCAAACATAAAACCGCTGAGGAATATGCAAACTGGCAGGGTGCAGAAATGGAAGAAACTGATGAGGTTGTTCAAGGAGTACGAACGTATCATCACAGCCATGAAAAGGAGATGCCTTTCTAATGTCTGCCATGTAATTGTGAATAGCACTGGTACAGGATTAAGTTGCTTTGAAAAAAACAAACTGACATTTATGCTGAGTGAGTGGCTAAACCCAACATAAATACAAAAAAAGCACACAACAACCCTTCTAACAGTTTTGTTCACTATGATTTTGAATAACAAAAAGACAAAAAACACTTGTTAGTTCAAAGTTAAATAAAAAAATCTTACCCTTTCTAAACCCACTGTAAAGTTTTATTACATTTGCCAGAGTTTATAATGACTGATTTACTTGAAACATATGTTTGATTCATAAAAATACTTTGGGATAAATGAACCAATTTAAGGCTAAACAGAGAAGAGAGCAAGATTTGCTGGATGACCCAGCCAAAAATTATTAGTCAGTCTGCCAAGGAAATATTTGCTGACATGTAAAATAATTATAGTGGACAAAAACTAAGTACTGTTTTAATAGCATCACTCAATGGGTTGGATTTTATTTCTGGTAAAAATAGAAACTTTGATGGTGTAATTTTGTCACTTCAGTGTAAACAAATGGAAGCTGATCAGTTTACCGTGAATGGACCTAAAACAGGATTCTTGCACAAACCTGAGGTATTAGCTTGTTACTATGGAAACGGTTATTTTTTTGGTAAAAAATAAATAAATAGATAAAATAAAAACTAAAATTTGCTTTAGTTTTCTTAAACATTTGTCATGTAGATACGTAAACATCACAAGCTTCTCAAGACTTAAACTTCCAGAGTTTCTTTTTTGAAAAAACAGTTTACAATCTGATTTGCCACTTTAGCTCTAAATGCAATTCTTAAATTGCAACAATCTGCTACAACACCGATATAAATTAGCTCATCATGTAATAGCAATGCAATTAGGCCCTCCATAAGTGCAATATATGTAGTGAGACTTGTTTAATGCAACAGAAATTGTTTAAAAAGGTAATGAAGTCATTAAGAAACTGCAACTAAGTTATTTTAATATCAATAAAACAATTTAAGATCAATTTTAAACCTAGTATAAATGACAAAAAAAAAAAGATTATTTTCCCTAATACTTGAATAGACCACTCATGTGTGTATAATTTACCGTTACTATTGCTTACTGCACTTGTGCAGCACATATGTGTGGCACGTTTCACATGTATTCAGGGTGTTGTGCATCAGATCTATAGAACAACAGATAATATTCTAGCTTACCTCCTCCCAGAAGATGGGATTTTGTTCATAACCACCCACAGACAGAGCGTCACCTTGGAGTCGCAGGTAGACCGATGCGTCATGGTCCCTGACATTTGGCATGTTCTGCAGGAAGTGAAGAGAAAAATTTAAAGGATTCATTCATTACAACAAAACTTTCTCAAAACAGAAAAAAAAATCAATTAAACAAGCTAAGGACACAGTTTCCACATTTTTATTTTCACAAAAAAGTGATTGAGTTTTTCCCAGGTAATGCTGAAAAGGTTATTGAAAAAAAAAAAAGAAGACTAAGAGTGCTAAAGCTGAATCACTCAATAATAAAAGCAAAAATGTAACAAATACTTTTTGATTTTTTTCATTACATTTTCCTCTTTTATTATCAAGCACTGATCAATTTATGTGACACTCCAGTTACAGTAAAATATTTTAGCAAATGTTAAAAACAAAAATAAAATAAACAGTAGTGATACACTTTACATAAACAAAACCATTCAAAAGGTGCAATGTTTTATCACTTTGCTTATTGTATGTGTTTCACAGAAAGTAGCATTCCTTCCTCAGTTCTATGATTTTGTAAGTATATGAAGCAAAAAAACTAATTTTTCTTTTGAGTACAGATAATTAACTAGAGCTGTACTGAAATATGTGACAGATGAATATTTCAACCACTAATATCCAAGCATGAAGCAAAGATCCACCACTAATGGTCGCAGCCTTAAGGAGTAGCTCTGTTATGTTCTTTTTGTAGACTACCATTCTAATCGTCTGGTTATGGATGCTGAGATAGACTGGACTTTTTTTATTTTTAAACAGCTGTTAAGATGCGTACCTGTAACAGCAAGGTGTTGCTTTCATTAGTAGAAGCAGTGTATTAGCATCATAAAAGCTTATATAACACCTGAAATCTGAGCCGAATCTCAGAGGAGTTGGAGAGGACGTGTTGTGGATGCAGAGCAGGTCCAGAGAGCAGAGAGAGAAGGAAGAAGTTCATATCACCATTCATCTATCATAATAGGCAAGGGTTGTGGTCAGACACAATTCACTAAGACTGGCTTTTTAACCACACAGCCAGACAGAGATTTAAAGAGTTGCAACAAAAGCAAATGATGCGGATTAGCAGTGCTGGTGTCATCCAGCATGAGTTACTGCAAAATATCATCTATGTTACCAAAGTATTGAAACTATTAGCATGTATTTACTGTCATGAGACTGTCTTAAAGCAACAGACTTCAATCGGAGCCCTTTTCAAATTGGGTGCAAAAATGCCTTTCACCACTGGACATTTGACCTGCTATAGCATCACCATGCAGTGTCTCTGTAAAGATACATGAATTGAATCCAAATTTGCAAACAAGCCATTTGAATTTGAATTCAGATGTTTTAGGTTAAGATTTATTGCATTTTAAAACTGAATGGCAGTATTTAACTCTCGTGTGCCAGAGCCTAATTCTGCAAAAGCATTTTTTGTGTAAAAACTGTCTGGGTCGCATTCATTCGTCCCAGACTCCATCGACGTTTTGGGTGCAAAACCATACTACCAGCAAGCAAGCTGACATTTTAAAAGCTGCTCACGTCAAACACTGAAAGCCAAACTGCGCTTTGTCCTCTCCCTCCTCTGCACTCAGCTCAGTGTGGCAGCTCCAAGTGATCAATACTGAACACTGTATCAGTCATCTAGGCACATAGATAAAAACTTTAAAAAAAGAGCTCCACAGCAGCTTCACGATGACAGATACAGCAACAAGGCCAGCACAAAGCGCTTGACCTGACAGGTCGCACACTCTGCTGGGAGCAGATTCCCTGACAACATCCGTTTGGTGGGAGGCCTGACGTCTGTGTGCATGATGGAGAGGTAATGCTGCTTAAGCTTCTCCGAAACTATATAACACAGGGAAAAGGTGACAGCCCACCCTGAAACTAGCTGCCTCTGGGGCGATACATGTACACAAACTGCATTAAACCATCAGTGGAAACTGCATAAATATGCTTAAGCAGGTTACAGTCTATGCCTGATGGGTTTTATCTAGCTTACACAAGCATGGCCAATGGAAGCACAAATAATAAAAGATACAAAGTAACCTCAATCTTTTTTTCCCCCTGCCTCACACGCAAGCAGCCTGAGAAATTAAAAGCTGGGATTTCTTTGGTCACAGCGACCCCTGCTGGTCAGTTTTACCTGACACGCAAAACCTTCCAACTCCAAATCAGAAGACGCTATTGGAACGAAGTTTGCAAATATTAAGACAGTTCCCAGACAGATTCTTGTGACGACATCCATGGGGAAACATGTTGCTCCTGCTGGCCTTTCAACATTTATGATTATTATTATTGTAAAGTTTATGGTGACCTACAGGAAATAATCATTAGTAGAAGTCTTACCTGTATGCCCTCTATCCTCTCCGTCACCACATAAGCGTGATGCATTGCAATAAGAGGAACATTCACTCCAGCCATTTCGCCAAGTTTGTTGGCCCACACACCTGCAAGTAATAAAGTTTACCAAAATATTTTGATACATTTACCAACATATTTTTGAAAATTAACGAATCTAAATATTTTTTTTCTTATTCTTTTATTCTTCATTATCCAAAATGTGTTTGAAGGTTTTGAAGCACCGTGAACATTTGCTGTCTGGGGGATAAGAAAAATTTCCCTGAGTCGCACCTGCACAGTTGACCACACAAGGCGTCTCAATAGTTCCATGAGGGGTCTCCACTGCTTTAACCTTCTTTACCCCAAGGCTGTCTGTACGCACTTGGATACCAGTCACAGGGCAGTTCTCAATCACCTGATTAAGACAGGACAGTTTAGTTAAGTTATACTTCCAAACATTGGACATCTGTGAATATTTGATTTAGGATATATATTTATTTAGGATTACCCAGTCTTCTTTATGAGCCCATCAGAGCTAACTAAGTTTTGCAAAAATGAAGGCCTTAAAAGTAAAGTTATGTTAGCAACTTTTACCATGTTCAAATATCTAGAGAGTC
>JAVLVB010000002.1:5960069-5972222 GCA_032876305.1 Orestias chungarensis
CGCCTTTTAACCATAAATTCATGGTTTTTAAATCTAAATGAAAATTCATTTCCCCACAAACTTACTCAAATAAAGCCTACTTAAACCCATAAAGGATTTCCTACGAAGATCAAATAATATCGCAGGTTTTCAAGGTTGCAAGCATTTATATCTCGTGATCAAAACAGAAGACAAATAAACAAATTACTGAACCACATCACCCTTAAATACTATTCAAATGTATTAAAATGCTATTGGTATTCTTCATTTCCAAAACAGGGCAAATAAGCAAAAAACAAGAAAACGTGCAGTTAGTAGATGACCACAAATTACCGTGGCTCCTCTAGCTGAAGCAGCTCTGCTCAGGGTGGTACAGGTGCCTGCAGGGTCCATGGTGCCATCTTTGGGAACGTACAGCGTTCCATACAGATCCTCGACATTCATCAGTGGATAAAGGTCTTTAGTCTCCGCAGGTGACAGAACGTAGGACTCAATGCCATAAACTTTACCAAGCTGGGACACAAGGAGCAGTTGGCTATTGATCATCATTCGGAGTTAACAATTTATACAGTTTTTTTAACCTGAAGACAGTTCTGTTAACGTGGGATCTGTGTGCAAATGTAATTAAAATAAAATTTACAGATCTATTTGCTCAGTGAATTCAGGTGTTTCATCACTTACACGTTGTTGAAAGAAGGAGTCCTCCCCTAGATCTCAGTGAATGCAATATCCATGAAGATGTAGATGGTCCAGAAAAACATTAAACTCACGATAGTATGCTATTGAGATACATTAAAGCGGTGACTTCAATCCAGATTTTCTCGTCCAACATTAGTGTTTCACCTGACAAATGTCTTTCCATAAGAAAGATTAAAAAAATCCCAAAAACAAAGTTCTAAACCTTGTGGACAGGGTTTCCAGAGTTGTAAGAGCTTTTCTAACTGAAAAGGGTAGTAAAAAAAAAAAGTATAAATATTTTAGGCATCTGTGATGTTTTTACTTAAGCACATTTTTCATCCACTATCAGCCACAACGGTCTGCACTGGAATGAACTCACACGAATTTGGATTAAACCGGATTCCAGATTATTTGATATGAAATGAACCTCTTGTGAACTGCTGTGAACTGCATGCATTTATAAAAAAAGCAATAAACTGAACTGAATTTAATCAGGAACAATTTGCATAAAGAGATCAAAGGACATTTATGTGCATGAAGTCATTAAAGAAACTGATTATTCTGCATTATAAGTTTATTATAAAATTTTGTAAAACAAATGAGTGGATTTAACCAAAAGCTATTTGAAATTATTTGAGATCTCTAACTACCAAATGGAATAATGACTGTGGTGAACCATGCCATCTGTACTGCTGTTGGGAAATTTTAGTTAGGACTCAAATCAACATAAAAATCATATTTATAATAGTACATAAATTCTTATATTGTGGAAACATGAGAACATGGCATTCACTTTCCATACCGACATGAGGCGCTTGTATTCATCCAGTCTTTGCTTATTGGAAGCAATGAAGAGTCCTCCATTCTGGATCCAGCCAGTGTGGAGACCAGTCTCCTCTTCCAGGTCTTTGCTGATCACATTCCTGGTGTGGGCCAGGAGCTCCACCTCCACATCACTGGGACGGAGCTGCCAAAGCAGGCCTGAGAGAACCGAAGGCTACATTAGCTTGAGATACAAGGATACTAAGGGGAGCGTTTTGTGAATGAATGTGTATTAATTTGAAGATGGACAATAATCCAATAGAGAAATGTTACCATATTTTCTGTACTATAAAGTGCCCTGGATTATAAGGCACAGTCTCAATAAAGGGTCTATTTCTGTACTTAACCCATACATAAGGCACACAGGATTATAAATTGCATGCTAAAACATGTGTTCTACAAAAAAATGTAACGGAAGCAAAACTTCTACTTAAGTTGAACTTTATTTTGCTATCTAACGTCCTTTGATTGGATGAAAAATGTTAGTCTCTGATTGGCTGGTGGCATGGTTCATTTACATGTAAGTTTGAGTTGCGAGCAAGTGCAGAAACAGATCTGGAGAGACAAAGTCGCCAACGAGTCGGGTGAGCAGTTTGTCAGAGTTGAGCGCGTCTCCCAGGAAGTCTGCGCGACCATGTGGGAGATTTGTTCGCACACGCTTAAAATAATTTTTTCTTCAGAAGATCTGTGCTCTCAAATGGAGTATCACTGCAGCCTCAACCTAATGACACAAAAATCGCGCCATAAAAACGGTTCAACAGTCAATTAAACAGAACGCTTACAAAGTAGCATAACAATATTTTTACAGATTTTGGAACTCAGTGAACACATAAGGCACACCGGATTTTAAGGCACACAGACAATTTATGAGAAAATTTGAAGCTCTTACTATAGTTGCGGCTTATAGGTAGAAAAATACAGTAATCAGGAAATGGAGAACAAAGGACCGTATTATGAAACAACTTTCTCTTTTTAGTTCTGTTGTAGTTACCAGCGGTATGCCAGGTGGTGCCAGCAGTTAGTCTGTCTCGCTCCAACAGAACTACATTGGTCAACCCCATTTTGGCCAGGTGGTAGAGGGTCTGACAGCCGAGACTGCCTCCTCCAACCACCACCACGTCAGCTGACCTGAGGGAACGGCAATCAACTTTTAAATACAGATAAGAACGTATTTGGAATGCATTTGATATAAGACAGAATATCCATGGCTGATGCAACCTTCATGGTTATGTGATAAATTTGAACAAAGATTTCAGACAATTAAGAAACAAACTTTTAAATAGTAAATAGTACCACCTGAAGCCTCAGTGTAACATGTAAAACTCTTGACAATGCACTCAGGCTAACCTTGGTAAAGGCTTAGTGGGTCCTGTGGAAACCCCTTCCTCCTGTTTGAGTGTCTTCTCATAGGGAACGCTCTTTTCACTGGTTTGTTCTGTGCTGTAGGACCGAGAGCTTGTCCGGCATAGTGGGATCAGAGGGGGTCTCAATGGTGACACCAGGCGCCGGACTGCACCCCCCAGGAAGGCCATCACCTCTGTAAGCACAACAGACCACTATTAATTTAATTTGTGTGAACGCAGAATGGGCCGGTTTCTGATTTGAGGGACTACAAAAAATTTTTGTTGTTGTTGTCAGATCGTTCCTGTGATTAAAAGCCCTTTTAATAGGATACAAAGAAAGTTTTATTGTTGTGAATAGAACATCAAATTATACTGCGCAGCCCATCTTACATGTGCTGATGCATGTTGTCACTTGGCTTAAGGAAGAGGGCTACACCTTTCCCTACCATTTAGCTGCGTGATAGGTTTAGTAATTCAGGAATATAAATCGTTAATCTGCTAATACTAATGAGTTAGTTGTATGAAACTTTATAAATGGAAGGAGAACAAATTACGAACAGAAAAATAAAAAGTTTAACTTGAAAACTATAGCATCTATAGAGTGATTATTTTAGATCATAGCACAAGTTTCTGTGTCAAAATAGCAGTAACTTTTCCAACATTACTAAAACTACATGTTTATATTTTATGTTGCAATGGTATTTTTTTACAAGATAATCTAATATTGGTCTACACACAAAAAAAACAACATTTCAAATATTAATAAATAAAGGTCTTACTGCAGCTACAGTTAGCACAAATAATGTGCATGGTTGATAAATATTGTGCATTAACTTACATGCTGTACTTTTATGTGGGAAAAACTATAAAAGACAAGTTTATCTGGTGGGTAACTCCAGAAAAATAGTCAGCAAATAACAGACTGACAGACTAGAAGTTACTATCTGGGCTGAATTCCTGTATTAAGAGATGAACATTTACAGATTGCACACTATCACACTGAGCCAACAATTACCACTCAAGATAAATAAGGGCTGAAAGACGTTTGCATGGTTCAAATCAATCCAGGATTAGGTGCACAGAACTGGGCTGCTCCAGTACAAACACGGCCAGCCTTTATAGAGAAGCAAAGCAAGCAAAGACAACAAACAAAAACAAACAAACAAACAAAAACAAACAAACAAACAAAAACAAAAGCACAATAGTTAGGTTTAACATGCACGTTGCATGTCAAACCTAACATGGTTCAAACTAAGTTATGCAACAAGTTTGACCTATACATATTTTGCAACTTTGCACAAACAAGATTACAAGTGGGCAGAAGGTAGAGGATGAGCGGAGGAGCGGAACCTTACGCAAACAAACAGTCCAAACAAAACAGCCGCGCTGTGACTTCGCTGCACGTTTCCACGTGGAACACTTCCGATCGAGCCCGGAGGAAAAGCCCTGGTTACAAAACAGTCACTGGGCAAAAATCAAGTTAAAAAAACAGAGACCCTGTTGAGCAAAAATGGCCGAATAGTTCCCAAAACGCGATGCAGAGGTGGAGCGGCTGCGTGGAAAGAGCAGCTGTCACGCTGGAGCAACCGCAGTGAGTTCCTGCCAACAGCAATCCCTCCCTTCTTCCTTGCCCCCTCAGATCTGCCCACTGTGCTGAACTCAACTGGTCTTGCATGCAGGGGGAGGGCTGTCAATTTGGAGTCCGCGTGTGAGCTTGGATATAACAGATGAACGGGTTAACATATTTATAAAATGAATATGAATATCAGGACATGCTGGTGTTATTACATGGAAACATGAAAGTCTGACTTTTAGCAAATGTAACTGAGGCGTTTCATAATGAATGTCACAAAAGCTACTAGTGGGATTTTTTTGAATTGTTACCACTCTTTAAAACTCCACTTAAGATTTTGTTTTATTGAATTTACATTTCCAGCTGAATTCTGCTAAAAGAGAGAGATAAGTGCACACATTTAAAACCGATGCATCGCAATATTTTGCCTTGTTTAAGGCCTTCTTCAAGGAATCAAGGAATTTTATTTGTCATCACATCACATGTGGTACATGAGGTGGGACGAAATTCTAATCCCCCGGTCCAGTTTACACCCTGATAGCAATTTTAAATAATGTAATAAAATATAAGACCTCTGCGAGAATAGGATTGGAAACAGAATCTACAATATGGTACTTCGGACATAGCAGCAATGAAAATTCGGAGTGCAAATAGTATAATAAAATATAAAGAACTATACGAGAAATAGGATTTAACTACACAGAATCTACAATATTGACACAGAATCTACAATATGGGACTTCGGACATAGCAGCAATGAAAATTCGGACTGCAAGTGACATATTAATTGACATTTTAAAGCGACATTTTAAAGTGTGATATGAAAGTGAACAGTGCCGGTTAAATGAGAAAGTGTTTTTCATTTGTAATTGTCTTAGAGAACTAACTACGCCTGAACAACCAAGGAAAACAACAGGAAGACAAGGGATAGATTTGTGAGATTTAAAGCAGGGCTGGGCTATGAGAATACAGATTGCTAAAAACAGAGCACTGTTCATTCTATCATCTGAAAATGAAAAGGGAATGGCACAACAGCAGCCCTGCTAACACCTTGGTACAGTGAAGGATCTAGTAGGTAAAAGCTACATAGCCTGTACTAATAATATTTAAAACAGAAAATGTTCATGCGCTCTTCATACTGTTTGATTCATAAATAAGTGTTTTAGTTGGATGTGGGGGTAGCAGCTGTTACTGAAATCGCAAAGACTAAATGAAGCAGAAGTAGACGACCATATTAAACAGCGTGTGAGGTCCGAGTTGTGATTTTAGTTAATAGTACATCATCTTAAAATTATAAACGCCTTTTTTAGACACATGTTTCTGTATTTCATTTAAGTTCAAACATTTACTGCATATGATTTTGCAACTCCTCTGACCCTAATCTCTTCTGGTGTTAATCCCAGAAATCAAGTCACCTTAAATCAAATTAACAACACATGTATTAAAACTGTTGCCAGTCAAGGTGAAACAGGCGGTGTACAGTATATGTTGAGGCTGAAATAACTCATAGGCTTGCTCTGCTGACTTTTTTTTTCATACCAATCTAGAAAAACGTCAGCACTAAAAGCAGTGTATGCATAAGAAACAAAACTGGTGTTGCTTTAGTATGTCCACATTATGAAACCTTACTCCTGTCCTTGCCTCCAGACAAGTTGCTGGAGTCTGCCTGTTTTGGCCATCTGAGTCCACACCTCCTAAACAGCAGCCAATGTGTTGCTGAGTTTAGGTTCCCTCCTGTGATGGGAGGTTCAGTCTAGTTTGTACAGCTTCAAGCAAGACAGGAGCTGAATGTAGAAGCTAATACTGCCTGTAACCTTATCTCGTGTGTATGGTTGATGTGTGTCAGAGATCTACTTTTAATCCCAGTCTAATAAATAAAGTTTCCTTTGAACTTGGCTTCCTGTTGTATAATATATTTCATTTTAAAAGAAACTGAAGTTTCAACGAGATTTACAGACAGATGTTTGGGTGCATACACTAAAGCATGTGTACTCTGGACATCCACATAGGCCCATGCATAAAGTCACTAGACTGCAACTACTCTTCATGTTTGCTCGATTTATTCTAATCATAGATAAATAAGGTCAAAATAACCAGAGAGCTTTGTTTGTTTGCAAAAGCCTCTGGTCCAAACAGATGGTTTGTTTACTAAAAATGAGTCTGCATCAACTCTTTACGGCTGTCACTGTGATTTAAATTTTAAAAGAAAATGGATTTTTTTTCTTTACTGTTTTTTCTGTAACCGTTTACAACGATGAATAAATAAAAGGAAATAGATATATTACATTCATTGATGTAAATCAGTTTGATTTACATAGGACTCCCATATTCTTTTACATTTGAAAACAGCTTGCGAAAAAGAACGGGTCAAACTCCAAGTCGAGTAATTCCCGTTTCTCTATACAGGAGACATCTTAAAGCATTTACTAAGAAAAGAAAAATTATACAAAGTAATACATTGACAAATGCTTTTTCTCTGGTTTATTCAGATTTATTACCCATAACTTTATCTGCGAGCTCATTTGCTTGTGTTTCATTTTTGTAATGATTACTTGTGTGGTTGCTGTTGTCAGGTGTGAATTTTATTTAAGTGGCTCCATTAGAAATATTTAAATTGAGACAAGTTGACATATTTCTGTATTATTTTACAACAACACAAACACAAATGTAATTCTGTACTTCTTTACTTCTTTGTCAAAAGCCTGTTAGGCTTCTTCTGGCATTTTCTGTCACAAGACTTTAGCCAAGCCTGGATGCTTTTTTTTTTAACAAAAGGCTTCAGTCTATATTTCTTCGCCTATAGAGACCTATAGAGAATACTGGAAATTGTTGACAAATGTTGAGGAAATTAAGTGTTTAAGGAGATGCTAGTCAAAAAAATCATCCCGGATAACAACTTATCAAACAAATGACACGGCAGCCACAATGGATTGGCTCTTGACCAATAATGTATTATGAGATCAAGTACAACCTTTTTGCAAACTGGTGCTTTGCAAAAAGGATGCAAAGGAGAAAAATTCAGGAAACTCCTACAAAGGTAGCAGAACATTTTTTAGGTTCATGAGATTCTCTATAACTGCTTTCATATGGGTTTATAAATAAAAATAAAAATGGCACACTGAATTAAATGCCCCTTCAATTAAGAATTAGTGTAAGTGTGCACTGTTTTCCCCTAGTTAATTACAGCTTCCATCCAGATATGTAATATGAAGTTATAACTGAAATTATTTATCATAGTCTCATATTTTTTACGTCATAAAAAACAGGGGTGTGTAGACTTTTGGGATTTTTGTATTACTTATGACTATAATTTGTACTAGGCATTACAAAGTGTTTCTTTTAGATAACACTGTTTTGAGAAAATCTGAGGGTTTCTATAGTCAACTTGAGAGTGTAGGCTCCTCTATTTCCATCTATCTTTCAATTAGTCAAGTCTAAACTGAGCTGTTCATTATTGAAGAGAAAACAAAATAAGCTATATAAGATGTATCGGAGGGAAAAAAAACTAACAGCCCTTGAAGCTGGGCAGAAGAAACCAAAACATAATGATCTTTGATGTCATGGGCAATTCATTGAGACTGGCGTGGAAACTACAAAGTCCATCACCAAGGCAACACTTAAAGACGCAAAGTTACCAGCAACAAAAACCGAGAGGACTGACTGAAATAAATGCTAATAGAGTAGCTGGTTACAGCTGGTTACATTATGCGGAGGTGTGAGCATGCAGGGCTGCCTCTGCAAACATCTTGCCCAAATTTTTTAATGATGACAACAACAGCCGCTTGAATCAGCCGCACAATCTGTTTAATTGACTACATAACACCTGCATTAACCTCATCTGCTTCAACTTTAACCTGCAAAAAGCAGGGAAACAAAGTAGACCCAGCACTAGAAAAACTAGACAAATTTAATTTGTACATTTTTTTTAAAGTATTTTCATACTAAATCAACTAAAGAAAAGAAGCTAATAGCAACAATAACAAAAAGTAACTATTAGAGGACTTGTTGGGGAAGTGGGACTTGTAGTCTTCATTTTAAACCATACAATTATTACAAAAGAAAGACAATTTTCTACTCTTTACCAAAATAGTATTTTTAATATGATACAGTTTAAATAAAAAAGCAACAGATTATATAGGTTTTTGATAGAAATAATTCAGAAAAAACAAAGTTAAACGCCTGAATTCCAGGCCTAGTACAATATCTGATGCGTGAGAAATGGTGCTCCCTTGTGGTAAATTCTGGTCTGTACTACATGTGCAAACTGACACCAACAATATAAATGTAAAAGACTACTTAACCAACAGCACATACAAAACTTTATTAGGTAAAATTTGGTCTGCTGTTATTATTCTAATGTTTCATTTACCCCACATTAAAACCTTAAAGAAGAAAAACAGGTATTCATCAGATATTCAATAAATTAAAACACATGCATAAAAATAAAAAAAATAAAAACAGAAAAAAGCTCATCGAAAAGTTTTATGATAGTAATAATGTAGAAGTTTAGTCAAACCTCATTATTGTAAACAGTGTATGAGATTCATAAACCAAAAATAAAGCATTATAACAATAAAAATAAACACTACTTGTTTCATATCAATGTAAAAAACGCTTGCTATACATTTATAAAATCTTGACTGCCTAATATTTAATTTTAATTTGTAATTTGTATTATTTTAAGATAAAATTTTATTTAACAGATTGTACAAATCAACACTTTTTTTTGCAAATATTACTAATTACATACCCATGGCTTCTTTTATCCATTACTTTCTACGGAGACATTCGTTATACTCTGGAAAAACACATTATTTGAAGAACACAACTTGAACAACTCATAAAAGTTCTGAGCTATCACATGACAGGCTATTGGTGTGGAAACATTAATTATAAAATGTAAAGCTTTGTAACGGGTGCAGTTCTACCTATCAGCAGTCCCACTGAAGGACAAAATAGCTGCAAGATGACTACACAGATCAATTACACAAGAAACAAAATGGCTTTAATCTGGACATACTGTTAACCCTAAAGCTCTGAGATCCGTTTTCACATAATCATTGCAGGCTTATTTTGAACGTGCAATTTATTTCACACCTCAAAGAGGAAGTAAGACTTTTGAAAACACAGAATTGAATGAGTAAAGTTTGTTGTGCAAGTCTCTGCATAACATTTAAAGAATATTGCTACGGAAGTGTCAATAAATAACCCTCAAACGAGTAAAACACACCATCTATAAGAACCCCAAAAAAAAAAAAAAGTTCAGTTCATAGGACAATGAGCATGTCTGGCACATCAGACGCACTAAAAGGACGTCTGACATCACGTCGTCCTCTCAGCGTCTGTGTCTCTGACCTCCCATCTTCCTGGCACTAAAGTTCATCCCTGTATGAGGCCGACAGCATCTCGGGCTGTTGCGCAGCCCCCTTCAGCGTCTTATGGGAGCCTCTCCAGTCGGTCCTCACCGAGTCGTCATCCCACAGCGTGGAGGTCTCTGTGTCGCTCACCCACTCAGCATCGCCGGCGTAGTGACATGGCTGTACTAGAAGGGGGCGCGTGCTGAACCCTTCCAGGTTTCTGTTGGGGAAGTGAGACTTGTAGTCTTCACTGTAAATAGGGAGAGAAAAAATGTGCTTTCAGTTATTTCTCCACTATTCTCATTTTAATTGTTAGGGGAAAAAAAGCGATATTTTGTTTTACATAGAGTACTCTGATTTTTAAATGCTGTTCAGTTCCACTAACTATAAAGGGGAGAAAGAGGGTCCAAAGCGTGGGGTGCAAACGGTGAATAATCTTAGCAGAGCAGTCAAGCATGTCAGTTTTCCATACATGCTGCCCAGTGCTCGTATGGTTTGCAGATCATGCAGCATAAAAAAAAATATTTCTGCACTCAGTTTCTGATTATGAGAATTTTTTTCCTCCTTTGAGGCCTTAGGTTCAGTTTCATTATACATTGCTAGCAAAGAGAACAATCTGATCAAGAGAGGGCTGCTGCCAATAAACATGTGCTTCATGCAAAGAAAAACATGTACTCGCCATCAACAGTTACACATTACTGCACATCTTTTTAAACTAAACCTCACTGATGTATAACCATGGTCTTTACTCCAGCTATTTAATCTGCAAAGTCCACATAAACCACAAACAAGGCTAAATATAAAGCTTAGACAACTAAATTAAAGAATATGCTTATAATTTATGAGACCTGTATTTAGATTTACAAGCCTTGGATAGAGAAAAATCAGCAACACAGTTTTTTTTTATTACTCAAAGCAATGAAAGTGTGCACAGTTTGCATACAGGATCTTGTAGAGGTTTTTTATCCTTCTTAACTTTTTATTTTTATTTTAACTTATTTTAACTTATTTAACCAATCAGAAAACTAAATTATATAGATAGGATTTTATGTGATGGACCACCACAGGGAACAACTCAATTGGGAAGTTAAGGGAAAAGTTACTTGGAGTCATATTTTCAAAATAAAATTTTAAAACCTATGACTTTCTTTTGAATTCAGACCTTATTGTTCTGGAACCTCTAATTCAAATCTATAGCAAACAATTGACTTCAGAAACTATTTTTTTAGTCTGTAATTTAAACTTGCTTTAAATACCCATGGCATGTAAAGGTCTCACGTTTGTTCAGAACTCCCATCCTCCAAGAGTTGAGGAGAAGTTTAGGTTATAAAACAATGTCCCAACCTTTGAAGATCAATTCACAGGGTACCTATCAGTTCTACAGTTAACATTTGTATCTTTATCGAAGAGCAGCAAACTAAAAAGCAAATGTTGAAACAAAACAAACCTTGAAGAGGAAACAGTAAACAGGTGGTAGAAGGTGCTCTGGTCAGATAAGGCCAAAAAAATATTTTGTTTTGTCCTATGCAAGATTTATGTTTTTGGGGAACAATCCTTGTATGTCATCATAAAGGGGGGTAGTATTGTGCTATTGGGATGGTTTTGTTTAGAATGAACAGGGAAGTCAGAGTCAACTCTAAGATGGGTGGAACAAGATGCAGGGTGATCCTACATAGAAACTTTATTCTAGGCTTTAAGATTTGTCAAAGTCCAGTTGTAAATTAACCTGAGAATCTGTGGCAAGAGTTGTTTAGAGACTCTTTCCATCAAAGCTAGCAATGATTTCACCACTTTTTAAAAAGAAAGGGCAAATAGTGTTTATATAGAAATCAATATTAAGTTTTTTATTCATTAACAAAAACCTATATAAAACCATACAGTGCTACTTGATTTTGGTCATTTACATAATATACTTATTAAATACCATTCAAATTCATTTATGTCGAAATGCTTTTAATTATTTTTCAAGGCATTATACATCCCAACTTAATATAAATAATAACTCAAGATAAAACATCTGCTATGAGTAAAAAAACAGAATAAAGGTTTCAAAATACTTACTTGGGATGTTTGTCATACATGATGGGGAGGAATTCATCAACAGGGAGCATCTTAGAGAGCGGCTCAGCGTTGAGCAGTTTTTGGGCTCCCTGCTGAGAGATGGCGTAGGATAGAGTCCAGTACGAATAGTCGGTCACCACCAGGTTCCGAACGTTTTTCACCGCCTCCTCCTTTGCAGGATTTACCTGCTTCCTGCCGAGGTATCTGTGGAAATATCAAGCCAGGAAAAACAGGGAAATAAGGAATCCAGAAGGCACGATAAAAAGCATAACAAAATGTATTCTAAAATCTATTTGACTTTAGATTTTTTTTTTTTTTTTTTTTTTTTTCTAGCAGATAT
>JAVLVB010000002.1:5995681-6017911 GCA_032876305.1 Orestias chungarensis
GTCTCCCCCCCCCCCCCCTTTTTTTCTTCCTTCTTCTGGTTTCATCAGTGGAGGAAAGGACCAGCAGCCGCTCGACGTCCCTCTATTCAAACAGGAGGGGGGATTTTTTTATTTTATTTTCTTACATTAATTTAACAACCGTGGAAAACCATTGTGTTGCACCAGAACTGAGGAGTTTTCCTCGTTTCTTGCACACACGGATGCAGGAATTGCGTTTATTCTCTACTTATATCTTGTTGGACAGACAATTTCACTTTTTATTATAGAATTTTTTTAAGCATTGCTTTTCTGAAACTCTAAAATAACAAGAATTATTTTTAAAAAAGGTGACATTTGGGTAAAAACCCGCAAGGTTAGTCATACTAAAATGACTACTAAGATAACTTTAAAACTGAACAAAAACTGAAAAAGCTGATCTAGAAATGTTGAAATGTGTTTTTAAAAATGTTTTTTTTTAAGTGGTGTTCCTGGTTTTATGTGTGAAGGAGGCTGAAAGTTGAACTACAGGTTGTCACTGCAAGTGCATCCTGTTGCAAAAACTCATATATGGAAATGCTGAGCTAAATATACAGCTGAAAGGCAGATCTAAGCATAAATAATAATAATAATAGTAATAATTTAGAGGTGGGAAAACTGTTTTTTTTATGCGTCATGATGTCTTTCGGGAGGCATGAGGGCAGCCGCAGCAGGTGCATCCATGAGGGGCCCAGTATAACTGCCTCACACGCATGCACCGTTGGTGTGAGTTTATTTTTAATGTCGTTATATTGTGTGTTCGTTTGCTCCCACCCATTCTTTTATGCTGTGGATAAAGAATATGGATACAGAGTCTTTCGTGACTGATTGTCCAAACGCAATTCTTGAGTAAAAAATCCCATTCTGCCCCAAGAATTGTGCATGGACATCTGTTGCTGTAGGCTCACATTCATCATCTGCTGCCGTCCAGGCCATCCAGCATCCAGGACGACCAGCTGGAAGGCCTTCAAGTCTCTGTTTGCTTTGTAACTGTAGCATTTGGAGGTAAGACGCGTATTTAAATTTGCATGGTGTTTACCCAAGAGGACATTCAGGCGATTCTTGGCCAATAAAGTGACGAAAACCAAACACCATGTTTTTTGTGACTCAGTTTCCCTCGCGTTTGATTCGCAATAACACTTTGTCGAATGTTTAATCGAGATTGTTTGTTTTTGGAATGGAAAATATCGACGGGATGCATTGATGTATCGACTGTATTTTGGGGAATTTGGTTGCAGGCTCACGGTGAGGCCTGCACGCAGCACGGAGGCGCACGCTGCTGGTGGCATGAGCCAATCATCCGACACGAGCAAAACAAAATCACACGAGAAAAATCCAAAATAATGCTTAAAAGGCTTCATTTTATATATAACGCACTCTTTGGTCTGCTTTTAAAAAACTGTGGGTGTACAGAATATTATGAAGAAACTAAATCTGCACGGATTTTAAAACTCAATAAAACTATATTGCATCTTCCTATGGAAAGATGCAATATAGTCTCTAAAAAAATTTTTTTTTTAAATAAATAAAAAAATTAACTACTGATATCTTATAATGTCAAACAAATTCGAGTTAATTCGCGTTGGACACTTTTTACACCAATAAAATAAATATAACGTTACTTTACTTGATTTTGAAAAACATGTGTAAAAAATTAAAATACAAAAACAGTAAAACACACATAATTGGCAAAAACCTTTCCAACTTGTCCAAAGAGTAGTATTGATATAATTTTTAAATGAAATGCGACATTTGTATTTTTATTTTAGAATAAATTTGGATTTATAAAATATGTTACATTTTCCTGTCAATAGACTAATTATAACACGCGCATACACACATCTTTAGGCACACACACACACACACACACACACACACACACACACACACTCTCTCCCTCTCTCTCTCTCTCTCTCCCTCACACAGACACACACACACAGATGACTGCATAGTCAGTGTGTGTGTGTGTATTCTAGTAGGACATTAAAGGCTAACCTCTCTTAATACCAGAGGATTAAAGAACAATGTTTGCTCGTGCGCCAATAATGCATTTGCGTCAAAAGGCTGCACAAATCTTACAGTAAATCTGAGAGTTTTGTTTATCCGCGATATTTTAAAGAACTGTGGAGATGTTTCACCAAGTAGAATTAAACATTTGAAATAAACTCAATTTATTTGCACATTTTATGAAGGTTTTGGGGTTTGTTTTTCAAATGTCCTTCGTAAATAAAGGTTTCAAATTGTGCGATAGTTTAAGTGGATATTTCTTGGAGGATAAAAAACAAACAAACTTTAGGTTAAAATTAAAGAAGTTGGACTGTTTTAGGCCACTTAAAGTCTCTCCAGCAGGATTACAATCTTACACAACAACATATGATTTTAAAGTTAAGATGACATATTTTGTAATCATCTTTTCATACTGATCTTTTTTAAATATCAAACACACCTATTGTTTCCTGTTAACATTGGAAGGAGCTGTTTGTTCTGCTGGTCTGAACTGGGCATGCTGGGACCAGGAAGGTCGACTATCATCTCTCCTGCTGAGCAGTCAGCGTTCAGGCTGTGTCCTTAAATAGCAGTCCACTTTTGTGAATTTGCAAATCACAGTTTAGAAAAAAAGAAGAAAAAAAGTAAGACTAAAGACTTGGTGGGGCGCAAATAAAATAATCATAGATAAAATAAAATACAATGTAAATCTGTGTGTTAGTTTTTAAATATTTGTCTTAAAAATTAAAAGGTGCAGTGCAGCTTTGCCCACAGCTGCAGACACGCGTGGAATCATTTCAGCCTCAGTACATCCTGGAGCAGCTGACACACTGCAACACTTGCTCCTTTCTAAAAAAAAAAAAAAAACACCCAGCAGCCTCATTAGCATTTCCTTTCTGTTGGCCATTATAGGCCGTTTTCTCGTTGCAAATCGGACTCCTGACTGCCTTGGGCGCTCAGGAGAGGGAAGCCCGGAGGCAAGACCTCGACCTCCCTCAGTGATGCTGCGCTTCACGCCGCCTGCCGCACACGCAGCCTGCATGGATGCTGCCACCTGAGTGTGGATGCAGAAAGGTGACTATCTGCCCCAGGTTGAGTCCAATCCTTATAAAAGTTAGTTGGGATAACAGATGTGCGCTTTTAACAATTTTATAAGCTTTCAATATGGAAAGTTGCAGAGTATCTTAATTACAGGGGGAAAATTTTTTTTTGGAGAGGCCTCTTTGTGTGAGGTTTAATTAATAAATAAATAGAAACGGTTTAGAAAAAATATATTTTAAATATTGCAACTGGTATTTTTTATATAAGAGCACATTTTAATACATGCAAAACAGTTTAGTAAAAAAAAAAAGGATACAAAACAAATTAGCTTAATGATACTGTTTTGTGAAACCATTTGTTAAATACATTGAATATAAATTTATTCACGAAAAATAACATTAATAAAGTAGCAGTAAACTAAAATGACATCGAAAAGTATACATGTGTCTAATAAATGTATACTTAACATGTTTTGGCTTATTATGGTGTAATTTATTAAAAGTTGAGGACATTATAAAAAATAAAACCATTTGAATAAAAGCAAAAAAAGACCGAGATAATATATATCTTCTACCTACTTAACTGTAAAAACATTTTTTAGCCTAAGATAATTATAATAAATGATAATACAGGAAGGACAGTTCTCTAGGAATGTTAAAGTTTTGTGTGCGACTCCTGTCTAGTACAGCAGTGTGGGTATGACTAGAAAAAAGGCAAAATAAATACATCAATAAATCTTTTTTTAAAACTATTTAATTAATCAATGGAAAAAAAATACACAAAATGAAAGCAATACACATGATAATATTGTTACAAACGACATTAGCATGCAGTGTACTATTTCTTCACATGTAATTTAACAACATTAATTTCGATCTATTTATAAGTCCAAGAGGCCAAAATTAAAGTAAACATCAATTTTCTTTGGCTGCTTTGCTTGTCTAGTTTGACTTAAACAAAACTCCAGGTTTCCAAATACTAACTCTGAAATTCTCGTCATTCCCGCTGAACAGTATCAGCTGTACGCTTCATGATAGCGTCGGCATGTTGTTAGCATATCCAGTTGGTCGAGTCGTTGCTTGTATGTGAGAACAGGGAGAGGCCTGCAAGGTGGAGAGAGGCTGGAGAACTTTTTTATACACATCAAGACGTCAGTGGTTTTTATTTATCCTCCATGCAGAGTAGAAATAAATACAATGTTGTCTTGGTCCTGGAGTTGGTAGTCAAGTTCCGCCTGATGTTGAAACACACAAAGTATTCAATACTTAATGCAGAGAGAAAACAATTGTCTTTATTAATATGAATATATTCATTTCTCCTGTGATCCCATCGGGGTTCAGCCATTGACAAACTTCTCAATTTATTTACACCCTGGGCTGAGGGTGGTAATCAGATGAGTTCATTTCAGAACTGTGCAGTTCAGACCGTGTGTCTGTCTAAATATATGTTCAGCAACGAGACCCCGAGGAAAAGCTGCCTCCACATTTTATTAATCCCTAACTGGCTGGTAGAAAACTCGCAAACTCAATTCTCTGCATCGCAAAATATGTAGGTTATCCCGGAGACTCGAATTACAAGTCCTAATTTCCCTCTGATTCAACGTAAGGATATATGATTTCAGATCAGTTGATGATCCACATACAATAGGTTACACATATCAGGCACCCCAACATCAAGCACAAATCCACCCCACACCATCAGACAGTGAACGTGACTCAGAGCACTCACCATTAGCTCCCAGTCTGCATCGTTGATAAGCACCAGTATCCCCGGCCTCCTGTGGGAAAACACATGGCTTTGAGTCAAATGCTTGCCGTGGGCGGAACACGCAGAAAGGTAGAAAACGCACAATTTTCATCTAAAAAAAACGCCTCCAATAAAAGTGACAATCAGCTTTGATTGCATCACTTATAAATGAAAAGATCAAATAAAAATGAAAGGAACTACCAATAAAAAACATTAGATCTAAAAAAAAATATCAATGCAATCGTTTGCTGCTTTAAGTTCAAATTAGAACTGTGTTATTTAAGAAACATGGACAATGGGAGCTTTTTCTTTGTGTTTATATTAATTCAATTAATGTAAAGAAGCCTCTTGTTCTTCTTATTCAATTTGTTATTTTCAATACAATCAAATGGAATACAAAGTGCTTAATATAGGTTGAACAGCAAAACAGGCACGGTATGCACAAGAAAATACTATAACAAGAATCAGACAAACACTTTAATCTCATATAAAATGTAGATACAGCAATAAAGGCCCTAACAATGTAAAGACAAGACCTTATTCAAGTAATGCAAAAAACTAGCTTTACATATGAAATGCATTTCAAATAACAGTTAATATATCTGTAGGACCTATGGTCAGTTCAGAAAAAAATCTGTATGTTGAAGTAGATTCTAATTTTTATTTAATTAATTTATTACATAAATATACTCAAGAGCTTGTTATAGTTATATATATATATATATATATATATATATATATATATATATGGGAAAACTCCAAGATTGTGTTTGTAAAAATCTGCAAATTCTGACTGTGAAAAAAGATTTTGAAGAAATTAAACAAATTGTCGGCAAAATTCGGGGAGCATAATAAAAGTATTATAATAATGTGACTCACTGTGTAGGTTTATATAAAAAATACAAAATGTATGTAAGAAAGTTGAGGATGGTATCTTCAATTAGGGTTAAAAACTGTCTCCTCCAAACAGACGCTTTTGCTTCTAAAACAGATACAATTCATATGCGTACTGAGATAATGCCAAAAATCATACAGTGATGATCGATCTCATAGTGTTCCTAGCCACCTCACAGATCACCTCTGACGTCAGCAAGAAATGACAACGTGAGGGGAAACCGTGCACAAACACACAAGAAAAAATGGACAAAGAGCTATATATTTTTTTAAACTATTCAAGGACAAAGCAAAAAAAAAAATATAGGTTTAAAAATAGATTTAAATGACATAGTTTTTACGGGAAAAAACAAAAATATATGCAGTCAAAATGTCCAGCCTTAATCTAATCTGTGAGGGTTGTAGGTAGGCCAGCTTCTTCCTCATTTATGGTGAGATGGTGCTATAAATAGTCGTACACAAAGGCAGCTGTAAAAGTCAGCCAGTCCTATCAGGAGGCAGAGAGCTCCACATATACCGACACGTACTGTACATTGGTGTAGTGTTATCGCCTTACTGAGGCCTCCGAACTGAAAGCAAATCATGCAAGAAAAAAAAAACTCTGCAGAAAAAAAATCACAAGCAAAAACAACTGTTAATATTTGTTTTTTTATCAATGTTTTAGTAGATTTGGAGTGTATTTATGCTTCTAATGTGGCCACATCAAGTGTATGTCAAGTGCGCTCACACTGTGTCTCCCTGGACAAAGAGCTCAGGCCGTTCCTTCAGCAGGTTCCGTTGGATCCAGACCAGCAGCTGCTTTATATCCCCTGCAAAACACATTCGTACATTTCCGTTACACGCTCTTTCCAAAAGGTTTACCTTCAGTTGCTGTGTTCTTACTAACACTTGAATATTTCGTTCATCCTTAAAAACAAAAGCAGGAGCTCAACCGTGTGGCTGAAAAAAAACAAAAAAAAACTGATTCATGTCAAACACGAATGCAGCACAAACACATGCAGACGATGTAGGTCGCAGGTCAGGGGTTGAGGGTCAAGGTGCATGGTTCCAGCCTCCTGGTCGATGTGACGCGACAGAGGCACCAGGTGGGATAGGGGGTGCATGAATCTGTTTGTCCTTGTATGTATATTTATGAGTGTATATGTGGAGGAGGGGGTTATTAGGGGGAAGGTGGTCTAGTTTAATGTCCCCAACAGTGGTGGAAATTTAATTGATTTAAAATGGAGAAATAAAACTTAATGATGAAAGACAATAAATAAGGGCTTCTAGTTCAAATTATTGAGTTAAAATTCCACAAAAAGCTTTAAAAAAATTAAGACCGATTTTATTTTGAATGGCCTTTTTTTTTTAATATCTTCAAAATATTTTTTAAGATATCATGTTTCTTCTTTCCTGATAAGAACATTAAATCATTTATTTTGCAGAATTTGCGTTCCCCTTTAAATGCAGGCCTACTCGATTCAGCTTAATAATAAACCATGCCTGCATTTTCTATTAGTCTGACCTCCTCAACAATCAGACTGACCTTGTCTGAACAATAGACTGAACCTCGCTCAGACCGAGCGATGGAAGCAAAGCTTTAAGGAAAAATCCCCACAAAAGCACCAACTATGAATCCATAATGGTAACAGCTACTGTTACCTTTTAACATTTAAAGCACCATGATGGGACACAAGGGTTTCTGATTAGAGGCTACGGATAGATATTCAAACATGTAAAGAAAATGATTACTATAATATTCCTGCCTAATTCACAGATTGGTTTTGCCTTGCTTTACCCATGTAACCCTCCACCACAGGTCTACAGTTGCAGGTAGCCGGAAACACACCCCCCCACACACACACAGATTAAATCACATTCAAGCGACGAACTTGACTGCTTTACGCAAAAGAGCCGAGGAGGTGAAGGGTCAAAACATGGAGAGACGGAGCTTAGATGAATAGAGGAGGAAATGTTGAAGGAGGAGGAGGACCGCAATTCAGGTGTGAGGAGCAAGGTGAGGCTGTTGAGGGAATGTGATGGCAGCTAGGAGGTGGATTACAAGCACAGATTAGTTCACACTTAGACATTTGTTCAAGAAACCCATTCAGGTTAATGTTAAAGCTTGAACAGATTTGGGTTTTATATATATTTTTTAATTAAATGAAAAAGTTCAAAATCCCAAATATTATTAATACTATTGTTTTTTCTTTTAAAACAAATGCCTCTCTGTTGTCTGGAGCTTTGAGGACGACACATATTGCAGATTCTTCAGGTTTCCAACTTCTAAAACTCGGGTTAACTGCCTGTCTGCCTGGTCAGAACTGATGACAGTTTATAGTCGCTTCCATAAAAAAGGATCTCTTTTGCAACCAACGCAGACACACACGCTAACGGGTAGCAAGCACTGAGCTGCACTACTGTGGGCTATAGACAGAAGCAATCACTACAGGCATCATAACTCCTTCCTTTTACCTATGACTATTATGATTTCTCTCCACTATTACATCTTATTCACTTTTACCTTTTTATTTTATCCCTCACACACACACAGACAAAAACTAACCTATCATAAGTTCAGCTTGTTAAAAATTAGATATAACCACTTCTAAAGAGGTTTAATAATTAGCCGTTGGAGGAAATTAAACAACAGCAAGAGGAACAAATTCGCACACCAGTAAAGGTAGAGAAGAACATGAAAAAGGAGAACAGATATATAAGACAGAAGAGGACCTGCGTCACCAGATCCCAGTGCACCCTGGGATACAGCTGTGCAGGAGGGAGGGGAGCGAAATGGTGCCATTTTGATGTTTATTTAATAGCGTAGCCTCTTCTCTTTTGTGAACGTTTTGTCCTGAACCCGTTTTTCGCGTCTCTGTTTCTATTTTATGCGACTACGATGGTCGCATGAGGTGGGGGAAGTTTCCATCTATCTGCTGATGTAAAAGGGAAAGTAAAACAAACAAAAAAAATAGGGCGATCCTCCGACTGTAGCGGTTTTGTTGTGTGTGCCCAAACAAGAGGGGGACGGGTTTTTGTTGAGGGTCATCAATCATTGGTCGGGGTCAAAAAAGAAATACGAAATTCAGAACCAATTATATCAACCTTCACCGTCCCCCCCTGGTCTTATAAACGCTCACACCCCTCAGACATATAGAATAAAAAACATGTTCAGAGATTCCAAAGTCAGCCAGACTCTCAACAGGGCTTGCTGTCATTTTTAAAACCACTAAGCTTGGTCAAATTAATAGCAAAGTGTTTAAATAACTACCCTAAAGATTAAGAATTTTAAATGCTATTCAAATAGAAAAAAAAAGGAGTGAAACAAAAGCTCCTGACAAACACAGAGATCTACAGGTCAGTCAGCAGAGGAAGGTCAGACATTCCCTGCTCTGGTCAACTTTTGTCTCTGTGCTGTCGTGGTAACATCAGCACCCTGCATGAGCAGCCATTGTTTAGCTAAATAGAGGAGGACAGTATACTTCTAATTTGTCCAGCACACAAGACTTAAATCCAGTAGCAAACTCATATTTTGTGTGTGTATATATATATATATATATATATATATATATATATATATATATATATCTTGTGAAACCCATGTTAAACATTGCATAATTATTATTATTTATTTTTTTTGCTGATGAAATATGATATTTTTGGCATTCATAGCTTTTCAGCTCCTTTTAGTCTGATGTAAAAGAAGTTCCCGGGATATTAATGAATAAACAGCATTAAAAATTCATATGTCTGGTGGGTAAATGTTTAAACAGGAGAATCTTTAGTTGTTGACACATAAAGAGAAGATTAGGAAAATCCAACATAAAAGCAAAGTCAAAAAAATACCTATTTGCAATTTGCTGCAAGTCCTGTAGGGAACACAGCAAACTTAGTCAACTTTCTTAGTCAAATGAGAATAAACCTTTTTGGCTCAGATACAAAACTCTACGTTTGATTGAAGATTAACACTGCTAATTACCCTGAATAAACCACTCCCATATTAAAACATGGTGGTCGCATCTGAGTAGATATTGAAGAGTTAATAAGAAAATTGATGGAGCAAAACAGTGCCTGGAGAATTTCCCTGTTATTGACAACAAAACAATAGAACGGCTTACATTTTATATAGTAACGTGTTAGGAAGACCCGGGCAAAAGAGTAACTCCGACCTGAGAATCTGTAGCAGAACCACAAAATTGTTGTATACAGAATCAGCGGTTCCAGCTCAGATGTCAGTTAACTCCAACTTAATTTATAGAGACAATTCAAAGCAAAAGCCATCCTAAGGCTGAGGTTGAGTTAAATCAAGTGAATTTCAGTTACTAACTAGCAAAGTATTTACGTAGAAATGTCAATGGTCAACAAACTTCAAGCCGACTGATTTCTCCTTATTACCAGATAGGAAGCAATAAAGTAATAGTCTGTTTAGATGCACAATATACCTGTACCAGTTTATGGAAGGAGAAACAGTGTCAAATATCAAAGCCAGGTTTGTATGTGACCTGGATGGCTTCTTCCCAGTTTCAACTGCTACACTGTGAAAGGTGATACTCACATGGTTCGGACTGGCTTGGTAAAGTCACGTGATGTTCCTTGATACCATCAAAAAGTAATTCTGCGCCTCCGCTAAATACAAAAGTGAAAAAGTTGTTCAATATTAAAAAGGAAAAAATGAAATGGACAGAAAACTCTAACATTTATTTCTGGGTACATTTTTACAGTGGATAAGGAACAACAAAGGATTTCAATTAGATGTTGTGTATTGCTGACTGAATATGGTAAATTGAAATTCAGCAGAAGAGGAAACAAAGAAGCTTCTGATCTACAGTAGGATCTATCAAAGCACATGATTAAAAAGTTGAGTGGTAGAAAAATCTGTGCTACAAATCAGTGTACAAGGGAAAAAGATAACAACGGAATGAGAGGATTAGGAAATAAAGTCTTTGGGTGAGATTTGTAAGCCGTGACCCATACTTAGTTATGGGGCCGACAGCCACCACATACAGACAGATCCAGAGTATGATAGGCTAGAACTTTTTCAATTTGTTAATATTAATTTGAGTAACACAATCAATTAAACTATGACTTATATCAATATAAATATGCTGCCGTGATCATAATCAATTAAGCAAATAACAAAAAGAAGGAAATTCAAATGCAAATAGGATTATTGACTACTGCTGATACCCAGAGTCGGGACCAAACATGGGGAGGCTTCATTCCAGTTTAATGCTCCTAAAATCTGGAACAGTCTTCCTGAAGAGGTGAGACAGGTTTCAACTCTGCCGTTGTTTAAATCCAGGCTGAAAACAGCCTTATTTAACTGTGCATATAGCAACTGAGAATATTACTATTATTTTAACTTCAAAGTTGATTTTATTGTTTCACTTTCTGCTCTTTTTTTTTCTATGTAAAGCACTTTGAATTGTCTTGAACACGAAAATGTGCTATACAAATAAACTTGCCTAATTTTATTTATGGGTCAAATGATGCAGCCACATTCTTCAAAGGAAAAAACATTTCCGCAAAGGCTTTTTCATATTAAACATGGTACCGATTTGCTTAAACAGATGTCCTCATATGTTTTTTGAAGTTACCACTAACACATGTTTTCACTTTTACCATGTCTCATTTATCATGTCAGGTAAGAGCGGAGGGACTGTAAATACTGACTAGAGAGACGTGACTGTAGGAGAGCAGCGAAATTATTAAATATGAATCTATAGTGCATTACATTCTATTTTCTATTATTTCCTGCGTCCTTACATGTGCGTAAACTACACGGTTTACACGGCACCACTGTTTCCAGAGAACCTGTGAGTGCGTGTGGTTCAAGAAACTAAAAACACAGACCGTAAATAATCGCGACAAAGTTTGAATTTACCTACCCAAACTCCAGCTTAACGGCAACGGGAGCCGCCATATTGTTGGCGCATGCAGGAAGTGATGAAGGGAAACGGCGGAAGTAACGTGCTCAGTCGGTGCGTCGTAACCATGGCTACAAATATGAAAGGAAATTCAAAGCTTTCAGTAAAAAAAAAAAAAAAAAAAAAAAAAAACGCTTATCTAAAGTATTTAAAAGGTTAACAGCTTTTGAACTAAACGTTATCAGTTCTTACTATTAATTATAATGAGCATAATTATAAAGATAAAAGACAATAGACCACCTTTGGGTTGATAATAATACGCGTAAAGATTAATAATGATGATTAATAATAATAATATTGATTAATAATAATAATAATGATGATTAATAATAATAATAATAATAATAATTTTATTATTGTTGTTGTTGTTGTTGTCATTGTTATTACTATATAACACAAAACTATAATTATAATTATAAGGTATAGATATCATCCTTTAAAAAATCCTGTAAGTACAAAGTAAATAAAGAAAATTCTTTAAAAAAATAATTTTAAGAAAAACTGTTTCATTAGATAACTGGGTTTTAAGAAGTTTCTGTCTGGGGCAAGATTGTTGGTTTGCTTCAGCTAATTTATTCTTACCAAGATATTATCTTCAAAACCACAGGTAAAGGTTTTTACTACTACTTGTAAGACAAAACATCCTTAACTCTTCTCCCTAAACATGCAGTGAATCTGAATCATAGCTTTAAGTTTTTGTTAATGAAGTATTGGGAATTACGGAAACATCAACAAAATAAAATAAAAAACTTTCATGGACTGGTATATGATATGATATGAGGAATTGTTTAAGACGCTGGGCATTTTACCACAACAGATTTCCAAGCTTTGGTATAAAAGGTCTTTTATGCTATTCTACTTAATTTGATTGTTTTCACCTAATTAAACTTTATTAGATGTGACATGAACTGGCTAGTTTAATGTAAAGCCCTCAAAGATTAGTTGTTGCTGTAATTTGACAATCTATGTATGTAACTTTAGACATACATAACCATTTTCCTTACTGTCTGTAATAAAATCAAATTAAACCTCTTTTTAGGTCAGTAGGGTTAAAAAAATTCTTTCCATTGCCAGAATCTCAGAAAAATGAAAGATATATATATATATATACCTATCTCAGATTTCTTTTTGTAACAGTGTATAAAGTCAAATATTCACCTACACTGATTTCCATATGCTATTACATCATTTAAGACTACACTAAAAACTCTGTTACCCGTTTACATTAAAGGAACATAAAACAAAAGTAAAAAACTTACAACTGTAACTCTACCTACTGAGTTACATTTTGATGTGCCACTGTGCAAGGCAATTAACCCCAATGTGCCTTCTGATCTGCGTATCGGTTTAATAACACTATGACTAGAAAAGCATTATGTAGGTCAAGAGCTTTTAGAACAAAGCGAATTGTGGAACATAAGTCATGGTCGATAAAAACTTCTAGCTAAGATACAAGCATTTTGAAAATGCTGCTACAGAAAGTGAGTGTTGTTACCAACTTATGTAATGGCCTTGTCTGAATTGCTAATCAGTTAATATAAAGACATTACTCAAAAAGCAGCATTGATAAATAAGATTGGATTTAAAGTTTACATAATTACAAATGCCCTAATTTTTTTGAGACATTTAGCCTGGGAAAACTAAAATTAAAGTGTGCCAAAATTTCCACTATTACGAGTGTTCATTTGCATATTCTTGCTGACAACTACAATGTTGGTAGCATCATGTTGGAGGACTGCACCTGTGAAATAGATGGCATAATGAGCCTAAGTACATAACCAAATTACTTTAAAAATTAGTTAAAGGAGAACAAACCTGTGTTTTCAAGTGTCCATCACAAAATTCTAAATTCGATCCTGAATACACCAGTTCTTTTAGGAAGTATATGTTTTTTCATGGTTAAGAGATGTTGAAATGAAATAAATTATATGGAAATATAAACTTAATATTTCATCATGAAAATGTGTGATTTGTTTTACAGTGGAAGTTATCATCCCGGTTAGGAAATCTTAACAATTTTTTGATTTTTCATCATTTTTTCCCAAGCATTACATCTTGATTGCCATCCAATATTTTCCATTACATTTTTCTGATAATTTGGTAAATTGTTTTTAGTTTTCTATAATGACTTTTTGACACATTTCCCTTTTATAGCTGTATTGTTTCTGTACTTGCTTTGAATTTTACTAACAAAATATTTCTTTTTAATCTTTGAATTAACTCCTTGTATGAGGTCTGCAAGCAATATGATGTTCCTGTAATCTCATTCTCAATAGATTTATTAGATTTTACTTGATATGGGATGAAATATTAATGACTGCAACCACTTAAGTTCAAAGCATGAAGAGAATGACTTTGCAAAGCGAGCAGAGGTATGACGTAGAACACCTCTGTCCACTCAGTTCTTCTTATGCACATTATCATTCATCCTACAGAGAGTTTGAACCTCAGAGAATCCCAGAGATGAAGCGGGAGTTGAGACGGGTGGGGGTGTTGATGGTGTTGATGGTCAGCAGTTTGAATTGCAAATCTGCTGCCTTCTGTTGGCGTTCACGCCAAAGCAGGCCCCTTCCTCGTCTGTATTCATGTGTTAATGAGGAGCAAGCGCAGACAGATCGAGCTGGGGCTGGTGGGGGTGAGGGAAGGGTGAGCCATTGGTGAGGAGGCCTACTGACAGCTGAGGCTGCAGTGGAAGTTTTGGAAAATAATGAAGACATGATCATTTTGTCTTGGTTTCCGTTGGAACCAATCTCGGATGACGACAAAGGGATAGAAGGCAGGATTTATCGCTGTAGGTTTCATGGATATGGAGTGAATTGTCCTAGAATGAGCCTTCTATGGCTGGATGTCATGTCGCATTTGCTAAGCTGCGCGGAGGTTCTTGCACTTCTTCAGTGGAGGATGCTTTACATTTCCATGTCATTTATTTATTTTCAGTAATCTCTTAACCATGATAACAAAAAAGTATTATTCCTATTTTTTATCTTTTTTTAGGTAGTTCAACCTTGTCTGATATCCACAAAAACTAAAACAGTAAATTTACATCACTACTCCGCTGCCTGTATCAGCTATAAACCAGCCAAGGTCACACATGATCCGATGACAATGACCAACATAGCAGATTAGTTTAGGCAGAAGGTTAAGGGGGCGGGGTTTAGGGAGTGAATTGATCATGACTTGCTGGCAGGCTCCAAAGATCTCTGGTCTGTTTCCATGTGATAAATAAAGAGCTAAAATTAACACATACCAGGATACCGAGGAGAGAGAATCCTCTTAGAGATTACATCAATAAGATGTTACACTTATGGATCTGTATGAAAAAAGGAATAAAAGAAAATGACAATATCCTATTGTCTGTTGTCACAATACATGTCATCTCAAGGCACTTAACAAGAAAAATCCTTTCAATTGAATCATAACACATTCCAACTGGTCCTAGTATTCAAACAATTCATCATTTTCTGTTTGCTATTAAAATTTGTTTATAAAAATCCAATCTAAAGCACACGACAGACTGAAATGTAATTATTGGCATGCGCCATTCATCCTTCTTGGACCAGCGTGCCAAGACAGTAGATGATAGATTATGCTGTGTCATTGACTTTGCATCAATCCTTCATACTGAGCATGCATGGAGTGACAGTGGAGAGGAAAAACTCCCCTTTAACAGGAAGAAACCTCGGGAGTTTGAGAAGACAGACAACATAAATAGACGCAGAGGAACTGATGTAGCCTGTTAAACTAAGGTAAAACTTCATAGCCGGAGAAGGAAAATGCAAAGTTGCTGGCAGCACCATCTTAGCCGATATCTACACACAGAAAGGAGTCAAACCTAACAGAACACCACACCTTCCATAGAAAGTGTAGTTTCTATAGAAAGTAAAACATCGGAAGAAAACAGAAAGTTTTTTCCCAAACAGTTTAAAAAGCAGGCACTGATACAGATTGGATAGTAGAAGAAGGCAGTGGAACAAGGAAGAGTGGTTAGATTTTCTAATCCTATAGCAGCATAATTGTAGAAATAGCTCAGGATAAAAACCAATTAGGATAAGAAAGGAAGAGGTAGAACCAGGTAGAAGGGTCTGACCTGAATTCTCTTAGCCTGTGATTCTGAAATAATAATGGCAGATTGATTTAATGTTGGTGATTTCACTAATCCAAGTGAGATGAAACTAGTGCCGAAATCGGCAACCTCATCTGCGCAGTTCCCAGGGGAGGTGGTGAAAATCCCCAAACTCTGAACGCTGCTGAATTTTTCTGGTAGATACTGATATGTTGCAGATTATTATTAAATAAAGGCGAGCCGCTCTCTCAATTTTATTCACCATTGTACAAAAAGCCCATTGAAGAGACCGGAAGTCTGACCGGAGAAAACCGGAAGTGGGACGTTTGAAGCATCTGACCCTAAAAATGGGACAAGATGTACACGTGTCCAACTTCAATCGTTAGATGCAATTTGGACACTCCAGACACGTTTGGTGTGAATGCAGGATCAAGCTGGGAGCTGGTTTTTACAGGAGCCTGATGACTAAAAGATCTGCCTCCCATTGTACTTTTTTAAATTTTAGGAACAACCAATAAACCTGCTACCTGAGAGAGAAGAGAAGTGCAAGGAACATATGTAGTAATCATATATGACACGTTTTTTATTTTATTACTGGAAGTCAATTTAATGCCATCCAGTTCAAGTGATTGACAAAGCGGTTTCTTTTTTCAGAGGTTCTGGTTTAACGATGACAAATTTGGTCTTGTCAGAATTCAAAAGAACATAGTTTAGTGTCATCCAAATTGTTGTCTCTAACACATGCCTTCAATCTAACTTAGCAATTATATTCGTCAGGATTTCTAGATACATTGGATTAAGTATCCTCTGCATAACAGTGGACATTTTCACCATGATGTCTGATGACTTTACCATTGGTTCCAAGTACGAAACTGTGGTATAAATTGGTGGCCCAACAGAGCTTTCACTCTGTTTAAGTTTGGCAACTGTACTACATGAAAAGGAACCTAGAATTCTTATTATTCTCCTCCATTAATTAATGTTGTTCTAGCTTGGCAAAGCTAAATATTATATGTTCAAAGTTAATATTTTTTTTCCAGGTTACCTGAAACCCCTCTTGAAGTCAAGAGTTCACCATCCAATAATAAAGATGGAAAAGATTCTTTCACAGTAATAATGACATAGTTTGACAAAGTTTTGTTTTAGGTATGGAGTACCTTGTTAAAATTAACTCAAAGGTTATTAGAAAGCGGGATTGGGTTGGGATATGGGTCCTGTTAATGGACTGATTTTTGTTGGCTCCACGCTGATCCTTGGCTATGTGCTGTCTTTTCAACAGCCCAGACTTTATATTTTAGACTGGTGCTTCCAAAGCTAAAAAAAAAGGATAGATTTAACTATACTATAATCAGTACAGAAGGCAGAGTATTAGATAAACATATTAACCTGTATAAAAAGTTATCATATACAGCCAGCAGTTTTATCGTGATTTTAAATAATAGAGAAAATCAAAGTAATTAATGTATATTTTTTAATTTTCTTTAATATAAATTAAAGAAAACCACCAATCCAGTATGCAGCCTCCAACAGGTTTTCTACTCCGATTTTTCTCAGAACACCTTTCCCATCATCTGTCCCAGTTTAACAAAACAGTTGAAACAGCATAATACTGCCACTGCCATGTTTTTTCATAGGTATGCTGTTCTAGTTTTTTTATTATATTGGGAATTATTTAAAAATATTTAGCAACTAAAAATGAAACACGGACTTTGATTAAGGAGCTGTTTAATAAAGCTTGGGGTGACTAAGCAATCAAAGTCAAACAAATACTTAAGGATGATCATACAAACACATAGAAAAGAGAGACATTGTAATACTAACACTACCACAAATACATTTGTATATGCAGGCCAAAAAGTTGGACTTAACGAGCCAGACATCCTTAAAGTTTTCTCTAAACCATGGCTTTATTCCCATCAAAGCTTTCGGATGTTTAAAGTTGAAAAAAGTTGGTCCGTAACTTTTCGCGCTTTAATTTTTGCACAATTTTTACCTGACATCTTTGCTTTCTTTCATAATTTTCATGATGGTGTAATTTTCGCAAATATTACAACACAGCCATGTTTTTTGTTTTTTTCAAAAAAAGAATAAAAAACCAAATGTGCAATACCCTGCTCTTTAAGAGATAACATGAAACAGTATATAAAAACAGCAAAAAATCCTCCAAAGGCTGTGATATAGTATATCTCTGAACTTGAATGCACACATTTATGCTTAAAACTACCTACTACACTTATACACATACTCACCATCTGTCTATTCTCTCTCCCACTGTGTTCACTATGGCTCTATCTGCAAAGGAATGTATAAGCACCCATTTGATAAATGCATATTTATTAGTACACTTTTCTATGATTTGTCTCTTTTATGCATTTTTACCATTTAAAACGCAAACAGCTGATTAGGTCAAATCCAAAATAGTACCAAGAAACCAAGAAAATATTAAATGTACAAAGACAAGGGTTAATGTTTGTTGGACAACAAAGGCTGCATCTACACTTACCTGAGGGGAGATATCAATTAAGACTGGGGGAATCAAAAGGAAATGCCGCCATCTACTGGTCTTTATTGTGCTTACACAAAACTGGATCATAAAACAATTTCATTTGTTAGAAATCCAACCTCTTTTTATTATGACTTTTTGAAATTCAACTGGTTGTAGTTTTTACTGTGTTTGGTTTGCTGAGGTTTCTGAAGTCTACATTTAACTAGAAAACAGTAATTAATATAGGACTAAACACAGACACAAATCCTACCAGTTGGTGAAACAAAACAAGTTAAACATCATCTCAAAATAGGAAATTTATGTAAACCTCTGTCTTTCTCAACATAACCTAAATAAATCACTCTGTCATAATAAACTATGCATGGTTTTCATCTTTATTGCTTTTACACCAATATGACTAAATGTTTTAAATTTATAAAGCTTACCAGTAAGTTCACAATTTGAAAATAAAATTTCACAGAGATCAAGTGCTGCCAATCATACAATGTATAAAACGTTTAATTTAAAAAACAGTTGAAATTGGCAGAAAGTAAGCAACAAATTGGAACAACAAAGATTAAGGATAGGGATTAATGGGCACCAATGTATATTATTAACCAAATTTCTGCACCGACAACTCCATGTGACCTTCAGATTATCTTAAACACAGTGTGTAGCAAGCTTCTTGGAATAGGGTTTTCTGGTCCTACATCACCTAGGGAAATGGAAACTCCTAGACTCTAGATGAGAAGCATGTTCCTTGGATTAAAGAACCACAGCTTTCTGTCTGGACAACAAACAAATGAGTTGAGATCAGGCTTCAGCACTTAGATCACAGACCTTCCTTTCAAAACCTTAAAAAAAATAAAATAAAAAATTTGGAAGGATTGTGAAAAATCTCCATAAACTAACCCTTGTGGCAATATTTGCTTTTTTTATGTTTCAACCTTATTATAAAAAAATGACATTTTAATTCATTAAGATCATATTTAACATAATTATTATTATTTTTTACTAAAACAAATGGATCAACATAAATGAACGTATTAGTTGATCAGTCCGGCCTCAAAGTGTTTATTAAATCATTTAAGTATTTTTCTAAATAAACATGGAAATGTTTTTGAAGCCTTTGTTTCCTTACAAGTTTACATATTGCCCAAATACATTGATTTTAAATCACATGAAAACTGAGATAAATATTTATAATAACTCTATTTATAATTGCTTTTTATTTTATTTCATTTTGGTTCTGAACAAATAAAACTCATCCACACAAGCAATTGTTTTATTTGAAAAAAAGTGAATTGTTATGTACAGTACAAAAAAACATGAGATCAATCTGGAATCATTTCTAGATTTTTTTTTTTTTTTGCTTATTTCATACAAATAAAAGCATTTCACATCACCATCAATGATGTCAGTGAAACCTAAACCAGTAGGTATCCTCTTGGTCACAAAACAAGTAATCTGTCTTTATTCTTTATTTTTTCCCCATCCTGACTAAAGTGCGCTCCCTACTGTTGGAAGTGGCACATGGCTCCAAATCTGATCAGGGATCTGAGCAGTATCGAGGATGGAGTCATGGAGGAACTGAAGGTTCAAATACACAACTGTGGGGTTAGAAAGAACATTTTCATAAAAACGTTGATGTGAATTTTCATTCGGCCTCCATTTATCTTTTTGCAAAGTACAAAAAAAAAAAAAAAACTATGATTCCTTAAATATCTTGAGGGTTCCCAGCTGAAATGATTGCATAGCTCCGAGAAGTGTCTCCAGCCCTCTCAGATCAGTTTACGGCAAAAAGTAAGGCCGGCCATATAAACACACTTCCTGGAAACAAAACAGACATTCCAAGTATTTTAGAGCTATTGCTTAAACACAAACGGATAAACACACAGCCATCATTCAAGCTGAGCATAAATTAACAGTGGCATCTCAGTAAATAATATTATATCCTTTTAAGATTAATTTTGTTACTGTAACTGAATTCAAAAAGTGAAACTCAAACATTATGTAGTGACAAACAAAATGATATGTATTTCTGTTGACAAAAGTCAATGAGAACAATAATGTTTAGTTTCGTGACCAATTGAAATACCAAACAGTTACTGAAACTTTGCACTGAAACTAAAGGAACTTGGGTTCTGTGGCTCTACTTTTCTCAAAGATTTTGGTCAACTGAGCAGTAGTCCTTCGTCTCTTTTGCACATGTGAGACACATTTAGAGCGATATTAATCTGCAGGATCTGATACTGCCAAAAACATGTTGGGTATGGAGTACAACAACTTTGCTTGTATCTAAAGCACTTAACACATAGACAGTTTGCCTCTGCGGATACAACTGCAAAATATAGAGCTCAGGGCTATGTATGACGTTTCCTCTTGGGGAAAATACCATATCTTTGTTGCTTGTGGGCCACAACATTTGTTCAGCATTCCAGGCTGTCTATCAAAAAGCCACACACTGGCTGTGATTTTTGCAGATCAACTCAAAGCATACGTGGTTTATGGATGTTTGTAACTCTCTGTGTGTCAGCTGCCTGTCAACATTTCTCTTTCACATTTTCCTTTCAATAAATGTTCCATAGTCCTATTTGGATGAAGCAATCGGCAAGCAGCTAGCTTCTCTGGCAAAAGTGAATAGTAGATTGACTGAATTCATTTTTGTTTTTTCTAGGTATGCCACTAACTCAAAGCCCTTTACTCTAAAGTCACATTCACCCCAGCAAATTTAAGAATGTGAATACATTTATACACCAATACAAAAATAGTGAAGAGTTTTGCCCAGGCCGGTTTAAAGGAGGCAAAATTAAACTAGAATCAAACCCACATCCTCCCAATCAGAGACCATGATACAACATGAACCAAAAGCCACAAAATGACTCCTTGTTTGCTGGGTAATTGACTAGTCTGCAGAGTCTGTGGAATATATCTTGTGAGCGCATGAGTTTGACTTTTTTAACAGGATTACAAAAAAAAAATTGATGTTCTAATTTATCAGTTATGGACTTAATGATTTACCATCCCAAGTCTCAGCACATTTTCACAGATTTTTTTTTACACTTGGTATATTTGAAACAAGTGTGCCTAAATTGTTATTAAAGCAACATTTGACTTGTAACAACATTTACAGCTGGAAGCATCAATAATTTTTGCAAGCTTAAATTGAAACATGCTCCTAAATGTTCCAAAATAAGTGAAACATTGCTTTAATTAAATGTAAAATGCACACAATCTACATAAAGTCTTTTTTTTGTGATGCTGCTTTTGGCTACTTCAAATATATTAACCAGCCAGATAAGAAGAAATATCCCAGTGTCCACAAAGAGCTTTTCCATTCAACTTGCATTACATGTGCATTTATTAATGCATGCCTATTACATTTTTCATTGGATTCAATAGGATTGCTTGATACATATTAAATGAGGTTTTACTAGCAGGGTTCCCTTGTGATGGGCACTAAGAGATTCTTAAGAGGCTCATGAAAAAATGACCACAGTGTGTTGATTACCTCTGAAAAAAAGAATATATAAAAAAGGATAACCAGAAAAGGAGGAGCAGCCTTACTGATGCACACATGTTCCCACTAAATAGCTTTCCCTAGGATTTAAATATTTTAGTAGGTTAGTCCTCAGACAGGAACACAAGATTTTTATTCATTTTTCATGTCCAGAATGAGTGCAAATTATGTTCTAAGTAACAAAACCTTCATCTGCACTTGTAGCTGCCTCCTCATTCATTTCTGCTTCTATCACGTCCTTGTTGTCCTCTTGAAACCCATGTCTGTCACAAAATAAAACCAAACCACTGACAGTGGTAAGTGCAACAAGAGCGTTTTGGCGATTTCAAGCCTCAGGGCAGATGCTATAGCTCACTGTGGCGCACAGGAGGTTCCAGTTTGTGAGATAAAGCTGTGAGGACTTTGTCGAACTTCTCGTAGCGCTCCGATTGGTTGCCCTCAGAGCCGCGGCTTCCCCAAAGCAGACGCATCTGAAACTCTGTCTGGAAGACCTCGTGTATCTCAGCTCTCTCCTGAAATCCTGAAAAGAAGAGAGTATTCTGTGAAATGTCATTGTAAGCATCGCTAATGTGTG
>JAVLVB010000002.1:6018011-6055902 GCA_032876305.1 Orestias chungarensis
ATATATATATATATATATATATATATATATATATATATATATATATATATATATATATATATATATATATATATATATATATATATATATATATATATATATATATATATATATATATATATATACCACAAAGTCAAAGAAAACTGAAGGAATGAAAACAAACCTTCAGAGATTCTGGTACTAAGAAAAATGTAAATATTATTAGTATACTAATTATTATTATCTATCTTTACATAAACGCGCTGTAACTCCATTTGGATGTAACCTTATCTTTTTCTGTATCAAGCTCCTGAAATGAAATTTAGATGTAATTGGCAGTGTTTAAATGAAATTAACTTGCAAGAGTAATCTACAAAAGCGTTAAAGAGTTAAAAAGATTGTAATGTCAGTTTTTATTTGCTTGTAATGCACTCGTAGTTTCCCAGTTGTTGCATTCATAAAACAAAAATCCATTAAGAGCATTAGAAAATGAAACATGTTGTAACAGTAACAGTTTTCTTGGATAATAACTGATTTTTTTTGGATCAATGAGTTCAACAGAAAAACGGAATACAAAAAGTCTTTACACCAGATAAGGGGAGTTGTGACACATATAATTTACAGAAAGTAATCAGAAAAATCAGAAAAAGAAGCATTTAATTCACATAAAACCTCGGACCCATCTACCATCTTTTTAAAGGTCAATGTGTATGTCTCACCCTGCAGTTTGGTCTCAGCAGTTGTTTTGTAGACCTCCCCGTGATGTGCAATGGTACGGGCTGCCTCCAGGTGGTGCATGACCACATCTACTCCGGCCTCTGAGCTCTCCCAGGGCTCCAGTACCTCCCCGACAGCAGCGCCGCGTTCCAGTAAAGACAGGATAGGCAGGATGTGGGGGAAGGTGGTGCTGGACACCACACTTGATTCTGCAGAAAAAGGACAAAGTTGGAGTTTGAGGATGAAATCAAGATGATCTCTCACCAGACAGCCACTAGGGGCTCACCTTTGCCATCGTTCATGTTCTTTAAGAAGGGTTTGAGTTTCTTTTCATACAGAATAGCACCCTCTGTATGTCTCTGGCGTAAAGTCACCCATGTCTGCTCCAGGCGGGAAATCTAAAGCAAGCAAAGAACAAAAAATTTAAAGCATGCTAGACATTCTACCATAATGGAAGCGTTTTGCATTCTTTATTGATGGCGATGGATCTTTTACCTGTGGCATCTCCAGGGCTCTCATCACAGCAGCAAAGCCATAGATGTTTCCAAGGTTACTTTTCAATTCGGCTGCCAATTGGATGGTCTTATGGAGCAGGGCCGCCCTCTCCTCTGTACTTCCTGTACAGCCGAGCAGGTCCACGGCCATAATGATGGACATGGTGTAGAACCTGAAAATTAGTAAAAAAGCAAAGTAAGGTTATCATGGTAAAACATAAGCATTACAACAACAAATGCCAATGGATTATGTGGGATTTTATGTGACGGACCAAGAAAAATCACATATTCGTTGTTTTTACAAATAAATAAATAAAAACAGAGAAGCACACATCACTGAACCCCATTTACTCTAATATGTCTAAATAAAGTCTGGTGTAACCAATTTATTTTACAATAGACGTTATTTCTGAACGTCACATCATCCAAAAGGGATGTATGGATTAATTGTCAAATATGGCTGTCTGGAGAGAAGGCAGGTCACCAATCAGATAAGCTGCCAGGAGGCATCTATAGAGATCCGTAGTTCAGGTGTAAAACCTTTCGACATAGCAACCATTTATTATGCTCTTCACACATCTATACACATTAGCCTTACAAGCATCATGCTATGCTCGAGGAATTTTTCCCCAAGCCGTAACAGGAAAACTTATGAAGTCTGATGGGAATATGAATATAAAAATCCCAGAGCAATAATGGAATCATGAAAGGCCTCAAATGACGGAGATTAACCTTCCAGGAGGATGACAAACATAAAGATGCAGCCAAGAGCGACAACGATTGGTTTAAATGAAAGCATGTTTGGATTGAAAATTAAATAAACCGAAATGTATTACAATATTTTTGCTAGACACAAAAATTGGTGCACACAAATGCTGTAGATCGAATTGTCTTGATGTGACTGTATAGACATACATTCAAAAACACATGTGTAATTACTTAATAGCACTTCATAGTTACTGTCTACTTTGTGTTGGGCTACCACATAAAATCCCAATACAATTATTACAACCTTAGGGGGGAAAGAAAAGTGTAGAAGTACCTCTCCAGCAGGTCAAGTCTCAGCTGATGCCCGTGTGGTAAAGTCAGTAACTCCAACCCTGAGGACACTCCCATCATCCTCTGCATCTCTGCTGTTACACCTAATATTCTAGCAACCTGAACGAGAGCAAAAAATATACATGTTTTATGATATTTGCATTTTCTTGTTTGCACCTTTGATTTTGAATGCTAGCTTGTAAGAAAATTTGTGTCTGTGTTTTCAAACTTTTTGCATCTGTGCATACCTTGCAGTCTGCTAGGGTGATGTGTTTGGCTGCGGTACAGGCATCAACCTCACCCAGCAGCTCTTTGACTCTCTTCAACACCGACATCTCCAGGGGCTTATTTTCAGCAGGAAGAAGGCAAGACTCATACCTGTGAAGGGAACGTTTCAAGGACTTAGGAGATAATGGACCAGGACAGGACTCGAGGTACAGAAACTGCTGCTACCAACAATGTAGAGAAAAGTAGTGTTGGGGTTAATACAGCGGTCCAGCTTTGAGTATATCAGAACCTTTTAAAGATTAAGATGTTAGAAATACACCGGATTTACATACCTTACAAGATAATTATCAAGAGTTTTATGAAGACAAACTTATGTTAGTATTTTTTGCATTTAAAGAACAAAGGAGAGCTTTTACTTCTTTCTTAAAATGTGATTCAGTGCATAAAATATCTGTAGTTAGCTTCCTGTCTTAACTGTTGTTTACCCAGGGGTGTTTCTGAGATTTAGCAGAAAATTGTATAGGGTTATACTTAGATTTTCATTGGTGCTGCATGCTTAATTGCCCTCATGTTTAGTTAAATAAAAATACAAAGCCAACTTCTGACAAACTAATCAGGATAATTAGTCTGGAAAATTGTGAAAGCTGAAAATAATATGTGACCGATTCACTCTGGAAATTATTAGAATGGCTTATTTTTGACCCATTCATTTAAAAAGCATTCTGTGTTTCTCTCTTTTTGAAAGATCTTATTTTTGGAACTTTATTGCTTTGCCAAAATATGCTTTAAAGTAATTTACAACATGGTTTGTCAATATTCACAGCCCTCTATTTTGTGAATTGAGATATTCTCTTTCCTAGTTTTTCTGATCAAAGAAAGACAACAACCATTTTGCCTATTATTCCAAAATTTCCCACTGGATGTACCTGGATGGCTGGAATAACGATGTTGACTCCACCAATGGGGCGCTGAACTTCCCAAGTTCTTCCCTGGCTTCCGCTTTCCTTCTTTCTTCCGCTCGCAGCTGCTCTACGTAGCTCTTTGCCGGGGGCTTGGGTGGCCCGGGGGGGCAGGGTCTGAGGTCACAGTAACTTCCTGCCGTCTCGGGAGAGTGAGATTGGTAGGAGGAATGATGGGCAGGTGAGGATTGTACCGAGTGAGAGGTTTGTGTGTGATATTCTGCAGGAGGATCGCCGTCCGAGGGGCTGAGCTGAGGGTCACTTGAGCGACGCATCACAGGGGAGGGAGGGACAACAGCCAGGATCCGTCCCCCCGAGTGGGCTCGCTGCCTGGCGACTGGATGAAAACATACAAGCTTTCATCTCACTGCCGAAAGAGTCTGTCTGATGGCTATGTATTATTTATGTGTCTAAGTCTGTCACTTACTAGCACTGTACGCTGGAGACAGCGGGGTTTCTCCAACAGGCGACAAGGGGCAGCGGTATTCCTGAATCTGGTCCATGCTCATCGCACAATTGCGCATTGCGTCTTTATGGTGGTGGATGGTTGATGGGCTGCAGACAGGATTTTAAAGCTTGGTTAAGATGAGCCTTTGACTCGTTAAGGGTGTAAATTATTATTCTATTATTTCTGAACTACGACAAAGGAGAAGCAGACATGAGTTTGATAAAAAAAAAGGACAAAATTAAATAATCTTTGAGACTCACAATCCGATCAAAGATTGAGCTTCAAAAACTAAACAGGATTGGTTTGCATTTGTTTTCGGCCCCTTTGTACTCTAACAAACTCCATCCAAAGTGCTCACAAACCCACTGTAGCCATGTACCTAAACTAAAGAACATTTGTTAAAGATTTTAGTCTCTAAAAATATAGTTTGTGCAAACATTTGCAGAGAAATGTAGTTTCCCTGCGAGTGTACTAATTCAGAAAGGAGTAAAACAAATGCACACCACACCTTTGTTATTTGTTAAAAAGTTTAAAGACGATCCATTCTTATTCTTACACTTCATAATAAGAATACAAAACATCCAAAATCAAGTATATAGAAATGTATGGCTACAAAGTAACAAATTTTTTTTTTAAACGTAACAAATTGTTGACTTTTTTGAGATTTCACACCCACAAATTGTCTGCGTCTCTTTAGTACATTCATAAAGTTCAAAACAATCTTGTGGTGTTTAAAACTTGCGTGACTGGGTGAAGAAGTGAACTATTCTCATCACATAGGGGAGGTGTTATAGGTGTCTGGGGAGTGAAGGGGCGGTGGGAGTGGGAAGGGACCCAGTACCACATTAGTGCAAAGCATCAACACTACTGTCACACAAATACACACAACCTGCATTTGGACATAGGTTCCGGCTCTGGTTCTGGTGTTGCCACTGGTGTCTCAACAGGACTGGGACTGTCTGAGTCACTGATTATGTATGTAACATAAACAAATCAATAAACATTTGTCCAAAATCTGCTAAAATACAAAAAAAATAAAAACAAATCTCTGCCATCTTCACCTGTGAGGCATCATCTTTTCTGTTGTCAGCCCGTCAGTCATAGTCACGCTGCGTCGTTTGATGTATGCCCCCCTCTGGCTGGACGGTGAGTAGGCGGAGCCATGCTTACTGTTGGACAGGGCGAAGGTTGCCTCCAGGTAGCGCAGAGGTAGAGTCCTACTGACGGGACAATAGATGTGGGCGCCGCTGGACTGGGAGACAGCTTTGCGCTGGCCCACGTAAAAACGCACAAGCTCCTGAACGGAGTCAAAACTGTCTGACTCCAACATGTACTGCACCTGAGGAATGCAAAGAAGAAGGGTTTTGTTTTGAACGCCTGATGGAACGTTAAAATATTTACGCAAATGTGTAAAGCATATTCAGTTTCTAATTAGCCAGTAATAAATATACAAGAACACTGCAATGATCTCATAGCTGCTAAAACACTCAAAGAAACAATAAGTAGGAATGCCGCAGGTCAGATTTTAATACCAGCACCATATTAGCAAGAGCAACAAAAAACAATAAACAAACAAAGGACAAGTATAAAATGAACTAAGAAATATTGTTGTGGTAAAAATTTTTTTTTAACAATTTAGTTAAAAAGGCAAAAGTCTTGCTAAAAAACAACAACAAACAAACTGAAGTTTAATCATTTAGATCAGACCAAACATTTCTCTGCCTGGTGCAACTGAATTATTCTACTGATATCACTGTTGACTCAGTAAACAGAATACCAACAGAGGTCAGATAAAAATTGCCTTAAATATCCTGCTAAATATTTTTAAAAGTATCTCAGATTTTAACTGGACCTACTTGCAAAGTAGTTATTAGTTTCAGGGCTAATTTGCCCTACTATTTATTGTAGGAAATGTCTTCTTTTAAGTCCTTTACAATGATCCAAAGAAGTTAGGGCAGAGTTTCCACACTTTTCTGCAAGTTAAATGTAATAACTTCTAGGATTTCTACCTATTTTCTTTTACCTCAAACACCAAATGAATAGAATCCTTATTTTATCTTATGTATTCTGTTGCTTAATGGCTGCTAACCAAAGTTTTAGACAAACTTCTTCTTTTCAAACAGTTAATGTGAAGAAAATGTCTTAATTAACAGATTAATGTATTATTAAAAAATACTGGGAAAAACGTAAGTTTGCTTGGAATTCTTTGGTATATGTCATGCATTAGTAAATTACTTGATTTTTGGGGGGATTTCAAACACGCTGGCCTCAAACTGCAGTGCTAAGAGGCCAGTGACTTACTATTTCTTAATGTGTTTTCCTTAAATGCACCTTAATTAAATAATTAGGTGATTATCAGGTCAAGCTGTCTGCATGCCGAAGAGCTAATTTTGCAGCTTGAATCAAACACATTGGACCAGGGTTGCAACGAAAAGCTGCATGACGCCGTCTCCCCAAGGGGTGAAGTCTAACAACCCAGCTCCAATAGATGTATACATACCTTAGTCTCATTTGATTTCACCAGAACTTTGCTGATCTTAAAGTGCAGCACCTCACTGTTCCATCGACAGGTCAGAACATAATCGCCAACATTGGTCAGGGAGTCACGCACAAGGAAGTCGCCGTTTCGCAATACTAGAGACTCAGACACCTAAAGAGGAAAAAAAATTATCACAAAGTTTTAGTAGAAAACAATGTTACAAACAGAAGAAGAAGAGAAAACTTTGCTCCATCAGTAACAGCCTGTCTAAACAATTTGTTTCTCACCATTTGAAAGATGAGTAGCTGAATCAAGAAGTATTCCATATTTTATAATATATACTCAGGAATTTGTGTTGCTTAACTAACATTAACTAACAAATCTAAATCTGTGGGAGAAGCTGCACAAAAGAAATCCCCCCTATAATAACCCTTTAACTTGTTATTTAGGGAACGGAAAATAAAATGAACCAGAGGAGTATGCTTTTGTAAAATAGCATGTGAGGCGACTGCTTTTGAAAGCAGATGGCAAAAAAGTGGTGAATTCTTTAAACAATCCATGAAATATGCAGTGCAACAAAGCTGCAGGGAAAACAGTGTCCCAGACCAGCAGGAGGCAGCACATACACAGATCAAAGGCCTGAAATTCATGCAAAGGCTTTTTATCTCCCCCAGTGCCCAATATGATTCTGTTAATAAGAGTAGGTTTGGGATTGTTATACTTATAGGTAGATGAATAGTTTGAGGGGGAGAATTTGTCAAAAAACATAAAGGGAAAACTTTATGACTTCTTTTAAACAATGACGGAAGATGGAGGAACATATTTAAGATGGAAGGATGGGATTTAGGTGAAGGGTGTGAGCAAAATAAAGTTCTCTAATTAGAGTTTTTGTGAACTGACCTGGGGATTCCAACAGAGTCTAAACTGGGAGGAAATCCTTGAATAAATTAATGTTTTATGTAAATTTATGGAGGAGAGACGTGCACATGGCAGACACAAATCTGTGTTTGTGGTTGAAAGAGATGCAGGTTGATCAAGAGCCAGACATGTAAAGTCGATAAAGAAGTCCCCTTCACGTGCGCATCCAGACTGTCTGTTGGTGTCTTTGTCACCAGCTGCGAAACTCAACTGCGTACATCAGCAACATACGCAGCTGTCTGTTTGGCAGAGTCTCCCTCCTTCCGAACACTAAAGCAACTGCTGCCGAGCTGTGACAGATGATGGGATTCATTAATCAGCGTCGTTCTGTGAGTAAACCGCCTAAACTGCGCTTTCAAAGCCAGAGATGATGTCGGAGTAATCACTGTGCTAATACTGCAGCTTACGAGCACAAGTGTATCTTAATGAACTATGTGTTCTGAAGAAATGGCAAGATAGAGCTCTGTTTTATTTGTGTTGTTATTGGGGTATTATTTAGATTTGTTTTCTTGATTGCAGCATTAATGCGTTTTATCAACAAAAAAATAATCAAGCCTAAAAAATTCCCAGATAGCATTTCAACTTTTACGCCTCTGTTAAAACTCTAACACATTTCCCCACACCCAGCTGAAAAACGCATAACTTTGTTAGTATGACTAAAATCAGTCAATGTCTGCTCATTTTCTCTTGCATATCTGATCTTTTCCTGACAGTGACAGTAAAGAGTTAGCAAGGTTTCACAAAATGCTTTTTTGTACAGTAATTACTGACTGAAGAAGATATAGTAAGCTATTTTCAATATCAATTATTTATATCAAATGCAATCTTTTAAAAGTATAATTAGATGAATCACAAAATGTGTTACTAGATATTTAAAAGGAAACTGTATTTTCTATGTCATGTTAGACATGGGTTTTATGCGATTTAGACTTCTGCTTTATTTCCCTTGACAGTTGGGCCAATTGGTTTTACAAACAGATACAAAATGTAAAAAAATATGAAAGGAGAAAAATATTACTTTCCATACCTTTTGCCCTCCAAAATAGTGTTGTCAGATTTATTTTGTTTACAGCCATAATAACACTTTTTTCCCCCCCTTGGCTGAGCTTCACGCATGGTTTCACATGCTTTCAGGGTCTGATCTGAATAGATTTGTGAACAGCCTTTTTTGTTCTGACCTCCTACATCATGTGATGAATCAGATTTATTTCTGTATTTTGTGTAAAGTTCTGCATACAAACATATTGTTGGGTAAATGTGGTCTTTGAACTGTAAAACTTAGCTTTCACACTAATCACTCATTAACATTATATCTTAAAGGTATAGGGGAGGATCTTCAGCTCATTCTCGTTTTCGCAACACTGCGCATGCGCCACCTCATCTCCGGTAACGCCCCCTGATATCGGGAGCGCGCACGTCCTCAGCACATGCACTCTGTTTACATCTGTGGGACCACAGCCTCTGGCGCCGCATCGGACTTATTACAGAATTGCGAACATGTCTGACACTAGTTCTGTAATGCGCAAATTCAAACATGAGCGCGCATTTTACGGGTCGGCTGGGTGGGGACATTAGTGATATACGTCATCGCGTAAATTTTGATTGCCTGTCATTTTCAATGGGATTTTCCATTGAAAATGTTCCACTTAAAAGATCCTCTCCCATACCTTTAACATATATTGTGTTTAAATAATTCATTTATTTATTTTTTGTTGTTTTTGACACCAAAAGTCTGACTGACCATGTCCCAACACATTCACCCCTTGTATATAAAATGTTCGTAATAATAAAGGTACAGCAGGTCACAACAAAGACAGCTGAGAAAAGCAGGAAAAAAAAGGTATACTTGTTTTCACATCACAAGCATTATTATTGATCTTTAAGGAAGTGTTGGTTAATGAATCAAAAGAACACTTATGTGGAAATAAAAAATCCTAGTTAGAGGCCACATCAGCTGAAACATTAATTTAGCAAGAAAGAGTTTGGTCCAATAGGTCTAAGCAAATTAAATCTCGGCTGTCCGATTTTAGCCACTGTTTCCCATGTAGCTAAATCATGATGATTCAAGAATGTCATATACAGCCTTGCAATACAGTTTTAAAAGCATATAATGGTAAGAGATATTAACTAACACTTCCAGAATTGTCAATTGGTGGATTACCCAATTTTCCATGTAAAGTGGATAAAAAGAAACGTTGTAGGAGGACTGAGCAATCTCATCTGCTAATGTTAGGAGCAGCACGTTGTGTTAGTTCATTTATAGAGTTGTCAGACGTTGATGATTACAAGTTAAAAGAGGAGAGAATCCGGATGGAACAATCTACCTCCTGCAGCTTTTAGATGCAGTCTAAGTTAAAAGTAAGTGACCATGCTACCCTAAAGCGTTTGGAAGAGTTTTAATCATGAGGTTGCAGGATTTACACGTTGAAAAGACTATTGATGCATTTGCAACAATTGAACTAAAACGTCTATCCCACAAAACAAATAAAAAAGCATTGTAAAAAAAAAAAATTACCTATATGTGATACAAAATTGATTAGTCATTATTATATTTGTCTGGACTGTTGATGAAACAGAATTTATTTATATATAAAAAAAACATAATAGTTTAAACATTTAACTAAACCCAGTCTTGGATTTTGTAAAGTCATCATATTTTTATGGCCGCTTTCTTTTTTAATGATATGATATGATATGATTTACACTGCTTTACTCTGTGTAGTACAGATACCTCTCTGGGTATGTATCCATGGTACCAGCCATGGCTCCTGATGTCAGCAGGGCTCAGCTTCAACTCCTCTTCCAGTTCTTTACGAAGTTTCTCAGGAGGAGACTCCAACAGGTACTTCTCCTTTGAGAACTGTGACAAATGACAGATAAAAAAAATGGCATCAGTCGATGTTTAAACTGGTCACATGCAATACTTACATGGAGGCCTATAAAAAGGCGATACATTTATGTACACCTTAAAGACCACAATTGCATATTTGTTTCAACAAATATGCATAAATATCTGAATAAATGTTAAAAAAGTAATGCCTTCATACAAACAGTACACAGTACACAGTACAGTACATAAAAATGGTTCCTTAAAATTATAACAATTACACAAAGCACACATTTGTGCCACAGATGGCAGAACTGCAGGGAAGTATTTTACACAGGAATACCCACATCCAGCCCAAATCCCCACAAAAGCTGACACACCAGAAACAATAAACTAAGCATTGACTTACAGGGGAATAAGTTAGTCGGTTGGTTGTTCAGAAACATACAGAGACCCAAGTCTTAGACATTATTGGTTGCAACAATGCCACATGCACAATACAGATACTTACAATTTCATTTATGCTTGAGATGCAATAATAAATTGGGGTCTTGACCATAATTGGTTAATGTTTAATTATGATTTGCACCAATTGTTGTTCGGTCATTCAGAAACTAAACAATACTATCTTTTGCAATCAGTGAGAGCATCACAGATTAAATGGCTCCAAGTTGCTCTCACAATAGCAGAGAAAAAGCTAGTACTGAGACAAAAAACACATTAATAGTATGAGTGTTGTGCTTTATAAAACGATGTCGGAGGAGGGCACAGAGATGTAAGAAGCTAATCTTCATGACATGTCCGATGTGTCTGTTATTCAGGGTGCCAGTGAAAAAGTGCAAGATTTTCAACAGAAACAATAATGCCAAAGTGATGCAGCACTGTTGCTCTGTTTTATCACATTGAGCCTTCTGTCTGATATGGGACATGCAGGGTCTGGAAATATTGGCATCATATTGCAAATCCCTGAGTAAAATCCTAAAGTAAAATATGGTTATTTGTGCACTTTAAACTGCACTGAAAGCTGATGAAAGATCAGTTTAGACGTTTTGAGATGTGATCATTTTACATTCGTAAAACCGTGTTTTACAACACCTGGTCTCTGATACAAGCAGCACCATGATATCACCTCTGATTAGCATGCAAACAATTTCTGTTGTGGACTGAAAAAATGAACGTTTTGTTATACAGTTCTTATATATATATAAAGTTCTTGAAGAGAAACAATAATTTGCCTAAACCGGTACATCTTAAAATTTTGTTTAACAAAGGACGACTTAAAGAAAGAACTGCCTCAGGTTTACACAAAGAGATGTTAGCTATTTGAGTCTGACTTAGTAAAAGCTGCAGAGGTTCAGCTCATTAGGTGTTTTTTCTTCTTCTTTTTTTGCAGTCAAGGCTCAGGAGGTACAGCAGTTCATCCACTAATTGAAGGGTCGGCGGTTTGAACTAGAGCTCCTCTAGTCCACATGTCAGAGCGTTCCTAGGATGAGCCTCAATTATAAACAGCCAACTTGATAGTGTACATGGCAGAAGGGGCTCTCTATGTTCAGAACAAGGCTTTGTAGAGTAAGGCTTTGCTGATCAATAAGAAAAGAAATGACTTAATGAAACTTATTTATAAAAATAATTTTCTGAATTTTTTGCACACAGTTCATTATAATTCGATTTACACGTGTATACAAATAATAATAAATTATCTTGTCTTCAGTGGAAATAAATCTTTTTTTTTTGCCCAAGTGTTTTCTGCATTAGAAAATTGGGAAATCCATAAATGGCAATCTATAGCCAGTAAACAGACTGATGATTGTGGAAAGATTGAGTTCAGACAAGTAAAGTAACATAATTAATGCACAAGGCACTCATGCAAAAGTGTGAATGCACACACACACACAAACCTTCACAGATATCTGAACCAGCATAAAAATCCACAAAGGAATGAAACAAAAGCGTCCTGACTCCCAGGAGGAATGAGACAAGTAAACAGAAAAAAAACTAGTAAACAGCCTTGTCACTAAGGATTGTCTCTTATTTCTTGTTAATGTTTGCTCTGATTCAGTTGCTCTTTTTTCACAACTGGTGTTGCGCACTGACTTAGAATGCTATCAAATAGAAACACTGCTCCTTTTTCCAATTCCCCATCCCGGATAAAGTCCTGGCAAGATTGTTGTCATCCTTTTAGGGGCAAAACAAAACATTATGAGTAAGGATACGAAGGCATAATGACCCCTTTATGTACAGCGTGTTCATCACCTTGGTGCACAAGCGTCCACATGTGATGCGAGAGCCAAACACGCAATCTTATCTTCTTCAGGTCACTGCGAGGAGAAATTATTAACTTTCCCCTCTCCTCTCTCCCCTCTTCTGTCTTCTAATCCTCTAGGGAGGATGGAAGAATATCACCATGGAGGCCAGGTCTCCCAGATTACATTTAAGGTGTGTGAGAGTGCGTCTGTGTGAAGGTGAGAACAGGCCAATAAAAGCAAAAGGGTCAAGTACGCAGTTATTGCTTTTTTCCCCATCTCTGTGGAAACCCAAGAGGGGCCTATTATAGAACTGATGCTCAACAGTGCAGTCATGATTTCTGGGTGCGTGTGCACGCACATATATATTTATATGAAGGGTTATGAAGAAAATGTATCTGTCGACATTAGTCTGTACATGACAGGTTTCATGAAATAGGCTGACATTAAAGGAGAAATAATGATAAAAACCAGCATTTGCTAGACAACAAAAGGTGACACAGTGGTCATGTGTGTTTTAGTATATTAACACAGCAAACCCCTACACTATTTCCAATCCTTAAGAAAAAAAACAGCAGTTGATGTTGTACTCTGTCAGCACTTATGTAGTGTTGTTTCTGCAAAAACATGGTTGGTACTTAAGTGTATGTCAAGCAATGCCTGAGAATTTTTCTTCACAACCTTTGACCTTCTAGAACAAGATCTTCTCTCAAACAGGCACGTTTGACCTTTTACTTTAAATATATCTAAATTCAAAGGTTGGTTCATGCAAACAATATCATGATAATTTAGTAAGTAAAGTCAAACTTCTCTAGTGAGGTCCATCTCGCCTTATTTATCTAGTATGTACAAAACTTCAATGTTAGGATATTAGATGCATTAAATAAGCTCAAATTTATTAATTCGGTATTTAGGTTTCAAAATGTTTTAATTTGACCGATATATTTTTTAGGTTTAGAAGTTTTATTAAAATCTTAAAGTGGTCAAGACAAAGTCGGAGATTGTAATCAGATTGAGAATCTGTGGAGGGAGCTAAATAGTAGGTTGATATAAAATAAGTCCTTGGCTCTCAACAACTTTAAATTCATTAACAATTAAGGAAGATGTTCAGTTATTACAGAAGGGTTTGAATGTTATAATAAGTATAAATACTTTCCAAATAACAAAGAGATGGTTTGAATTCCCTTCATCTCTCTCCTCTCTTTGCTTCTGCTCTGCATCTACTAAACCTCCTTTTCAACTCACCAGGAATTTGTGGTTTTGAATTTAAGTGTTATTTCAGCTTTTATTTTTAATTTTGAAATGCTAAATAGAGGAATTAAAGTAATAAAACAACAAAAATCCGAATGTCAGTCACAGAGCTACGTCAACATGCTGCTGTTGTGAGCTGCAGAATTGTATAATTTTAGATTTCTATAATTCCCAGGTCAGCGTTCTGAGATATTTGAGACAAATCGGATCTGAAATATGAAAAAAAAAAAGCAGAATAAGATAAGAAGCAACAACGGTTCTCAAATGCTTTGAAAGAGAGTAAAACATCTCTTTCAGAAGAATATACTACTCAATGGCAAAATGGAAACTAGGGGAATAAGAAAATGGGAGGCGGTGACAATGACTAATGTGATGTTATTATTGCACTTACAGAGACTGAGAGGATACCCTTTCCTATGCTGACTGCTTACACTCCATTTATTTCTAGGACTGTACGTAGTTATTTGCCGCTGGATCTGCCACTGCCACATTTTCTGGCTGTTTTTGCCCTGTCCAAACATTTGTTCCAGTGACACAGAAATTCAGCTGGCAGCTTTTTGTCTCCACACAAAGATTAACTTGTGATTGGGCTAAAAATTGTTAAAGTAACACCGCAGGGTTGAAGCTTTCTCACCCCTTAATTACTTCATTAATTTAAATTACGTTCATTTTGAAATCAACTTAATTTTCAATGAAAAGGAGGAACATATCATAACACCAAAAGTATCTTTATATATTTTTGTGAAGTTGAAACTAAATAAAGCCACATACTTAGACTGACTCCTTTATGTATACTCGGAAAAAAATTAGAATGTTTAAAATCTATTTTAATTGAATACAAATATAAATATTTATAGTTTTTATTGCTGTTACATTAGTTAATTCAGTTGTCGTTTTTAATAATCAGTTGCATCAAACAAGGGCATATGCACAGTTAATTAAATGAATATATTTTTGCAACAACTATAGGTCATAGTTAGCTAAAAGCATTATGGTGAGACCCAGAAAACAGTTAAATTGACATGAAAACATGCAAGATGTAAACAGGAGCAGGGACATAGCAAGAACGATGCATAAAGTCAACATCAATACATCAGACATTCAGGCAGACACAGAGACAAACAGACAGACAGACAAAAGCAACTCGTTAATGTAGACAGAGAGACAGACTTAGAGGAAGACAGGTAGCCCATTAGCAGATGAAAGGGAGTTTAGGCAATGTAGCAGCTGATGCAGGACTTTGTTCCCCCAGGGAGGATGAAGAGAATGGAAGTGATTGGTGTGTGTGTGTGTGTGTGTGTGTGTGTGTGTGTGTGTGTGTGTGTGTGTGTGTGTGTGAGCACAGTGACAGGCTATTTTGGTGTGGTTTTTTAACAAATCTTTATGCATAGTTGCATTTCAGTGAAAGCTGCAAGGATACATCCGTTTTTTTTTTTAAGGTACATAAACGAAAACACCAGCGGGTAAGAAGCCATGACAAGAGGTCTGGCAGGTCATCATACATGTGCGAAAATAAACTAAACATAACACAGTGTTATCCACCATCTAATTTACACCAACATTTACGTTAGACTACTGTTCTCTGCAGACCAATTAAGTGGTTTTGTTTCAAGGCTTTTACACCTTCTGCAAGTGAAAATTGACATCACCATCTCTCAAATTCATGACGAAAATAAAACAAGGTGCCATCCTAAATGAAAAATAAATGAAAGGGGTGATAATTACACACCATTCTTGGGATGTTGTGAGTGTGTGTGTTACTGCAGGTTCTGGTTATAAGCTCTGTCCAGTTTGCCTAAACTCTCTGTTGGGGCAAAATTGTAATTAGAAATCTCAAAACCAAGTCTGAAATATCAGGCTTAAACTGAATTAAAGCATTTTTAAAGGTTAGATCCAGGATTCTTGAAAGCATCGCGACTGCCAATCAGCTGTTTATCAGCAAAAAAAAAGTATTTCTGCTAATATAGAGAAAATAAAAATAAGTACAAAATACACAAGTCATTTCTAAACCTGTAAAGCTCTTATGAATGTATTAGAAAATGTGCGCTTGATCATGTTTCTCTGTGGGAACAGGTAAAGGGTTAAAGCAGAGGTCTTATCATAGAAGACAATCCTTTTTGTGTCTCTTATGTGTGCTTTAAGTATTCTTTTAGATTGCTGTAGGAACAAATTTGTTTTGTTTTTTTCAACTAAACCCAGATTTCTTTTTCTCCTGATCTAGCCCTAAGTACCAGCTAAGGTTATTACCCTATCTAGTTATGTCTTTTCTCTTTACATTTTTGTATAGGACTGAAGAGCATAGCAGAATATGATGATGAAACTGGTTTAGCTAGTTAGTTTTGAAAAATATGACTTGTTTATGCACACTGCAAAACACAATGTTGCATTTTTTTTATAAAGCAAAGTAGTTTATTTTTAAATTCTCGCTGTAAGAGCAAAATGCCAAAGGAAAGTAACTAAAGGAATGCAAATCAGGGAGTGAAGGAATGGGGGACAAGTGAAATGGAAAATGTTTAGTAAACTTGCAACAACAGCAACAAAACAAAAATCCAGCGTGGATTTACAAGTGATAATGTAAAGTAAAAAAGGAAGGAATGCATTCCAACACGAGCGGCATCAAACAAAGAAGAGTGTCTCTCAAACAGACGGCTGCGCACGGTTTTAAGTCCAAGTCAGAATGTTTGGCCTCTCTTTATAAGAGAGTGGGGGACTGCCTCTAACCCGGTTGTCACGGTAACATTTTGAGCCATGGTGGCAGTGAGCGGGGGTGTGTTAGTGTGGTATGTGTGTGTAAATGGGTGGTGGGGGTGTCCGCCCAAACACAGCTTTAAGGCCAAAGGTTCAGTTCCCAGACAACCTTCCTGTTCGTTTATCTGGTTTCTCCTTCTCCTATTCTGTTCAAACCTCTTCACCCAGATGTCTTTTTTATCCAGATCTCTTTTTAGCGAGTGATAGAGACCTGGATTACTGGTATGAAAGACCACTAAATCCTCGTATCTCCAATTGCAGCCTAACTTACACACAGTGGTATGTACACGTTACAGAAATGTTTGTGTAAATCCCTGTTTAATATCACTAATTTCAGATTGTTGTAATCCCACTGCTCTTGCCCCAACCCTGGTAGTCTTAAATTCACATCCAAGGCATTGAATGGCATTTCCTGTAATGTTACATCTTTTTTTATTTTTCTTGGCAAGATGGCATGCATTGGAATACAAAACAAAATTCAGTTTTAAATGATGCATTTAATGCAGCTTCTATTTCAAACTCAAGACTGAATATGGAAAAGTATGATAGTACAGTGAACAGTTGGAGTAGGTACCTTCAAATATGGGCAGGATAGTTAAAAAATGATCTATTGATAAAAAATGAGTGTAAAAATCTGATAACATGTAAAGCTATTCACATTGTTCGTATAAAATATTTTTAGATCTTACTTAAATTATGTTAAATCTCTTGAACTTCAATAGCTGACAGAAGCTTACATCAGGAGGTTATAGGAGGATTCTTAGTCATTTTGCCCTTTTATCATTTAATAGGTTCACATTTTGTTGCTTTGTACCTGACATTTTCAAAGCCAACAAATATGCCTCAGAGAATCACTCTTTTTCTGAATGACAATGTGTCAGTTTACCTACTTTGGCAATCTATTATCAACTTCAAGTCTAATATAAGGAAATTTGGTTTTAGTTATCCAATTATTGATACTGCAAAGAAAAGAAATGGCCCAAATGCAAATCAGCGCCATAAGTTATATGAATGAAGTATAATAAAAAAACCTTAAAAAATATCAAGCAATAAAATGTTATAATAGATCAGACTTGAGCTCTTTTAAAGTTATTACGGTCTATGTATCCTCAAAAATGTTTTTCTGAAGAGAAAAATAAACAATGATAAACAATGGCAATGTATTTGTTGATAAATATGTTAATTTTCCTAAGTGATAATGGATATTTAATGGTAATTACAACAAAGGAAATGACATGTTATAAAAAATGCTTCAAGTGTTATAGCTGTTTAAAAAGTAAACTAACCAGCTCAAAGGATCTCCCTGAGAAAACCCACCAACATCCACTTGTTATAATCAATCTTTCTCTACAAAAAACTGAACAAAATTAGGTGATGTTCTGTGCAACACAATTTTAACTACAACTATCAAAGTCAGAATTGTAACCTGTGATAGTTTTACACTAATTAATCAGTGTAGATGTAGATTATAAAATGTAATAATGGATTTTCAAAAACATCTACAGTTAAACCAAAGTAATATTTTTATTTTTTATTTTTTGTATATTCTGTACATATAGAGTGCACACATAATGTTTTTATACTGTGATGAAATCATAGGTCCCCTGAAATATGGGCAGACAATAGCTTTTCTTCAACCAGCTACATAAACTAACACTCATTACTAATGAACAATTTATGGTACTACAATAGTAATTAAAAAAATTACTAATAACGTAAACTCTAATCTGACAACGAGCAGTTTTTTCCCCTGAAGTGCCTCCCCCACAACTTGAAGTAGTCTGTCAGCTGAACAGATGCAGATTATAAAAAATTCATCGCCTCCCATCGTCTCATGTGAACACACTTCAGGAAAATAAAATATAACCAAACAAGAAAAAAGTAAAGAGATAACATAATCTGAAATGTCCAAATTGTTCTTTATAACCATGTCACAAAACTTGACATATAATACCAAAAAACCATTAACAGTGGTTTGCATTGGGGAAAAAAAACCTCATTATGATTGAGATATTCCTGGCACTGGAAAAGACAGATAAAGGTAACAGCTCATGTGTCATTATATCACAGCATATCAGGAAACAAACTGGTTTCTTCTGGGTCAAAAAAATAGAGAGGACTAATGGTACACACTCAGAGAATGTTAGGGTATGGGAGTGATAACAGTGACCTTCTTCTGTCATTAAGAATGAATGTCTCCTTCATGTACGTTCACGCAGGGGGTCCACCCCTGGAGGCAGCTGGATGCTAATATATTATATCACTATAGACACACAAACACACATATACAAAGCTCTGGTGTAAGCTGTCAGTCAAGCTGGTATCACTGTACTGACAGACAGAGGGTGGACAGGATATGACATACAACCAAACCTCCACTGAGACTGCAGGAAGTCCCAGTTTCAAAATTACATTCATCTCTTATAGTTCACCTTTTTATGTCCCAGTGTCCCTATTCAATGTCTTCTAAAAGCCCTTAAAGGGAGAAAGTATAAGCGACAATGACAGTCAACAAGGTGGTGTAGGTGAAAGATGGAAAAAAAGTAAAGTAACAATAAATGTTGTTACTCCAACAATCAGGGGAAAGGGCAGAAGCTGCTGAGTATTCTGATAGAAACAACCCCGGGGAAAAGAGGATTCACTTCACAATCTTCTCCTTCTAAAGTTTAATTGCTGCGATATTTGCAAGTGAGCCTGAGCAATCAATATTCCTGTCAACTCCCTGTCTTTTCACCTCATGAGATTGGCTGAAAGTAGCTTTCGTAGATCTCTCTAGGTAGCGATATTTCTATAGTTCTTATCTAAAAGCAGCAGATTTAGAATTTGCAGTAAACACAGAATGAAATAAGTGTTTTATTTGCATTTCTCCTGAAGTCTGCACAACTCTCATCCTCTTGTGTGTGTGCAATTTGGATATGTGTGCACTGGTGGAAGAAGAGACCCGGTGCTCAGACTTACATTAAAGCGTATAATCAACTCTTGCAAGTGCTGATATGTAATCTGACATATTTTATTTTATGTTTTTAAGCAGATCAGGTAATCATACAAATGTTTTAATATTAATTGAACTTTGGGATGAGCAGGGACGAGATTTAATAGTAAGCAGGTCATAAAATAAAGGATTTCTAAAGCTAATTAATAATATTTTATTAATGATAATAACATTTGTCAGTTATAAAATATATTACTTTTGCCTAATAATGCCCCTCTTGATGCACATATGCTTGACCCGATATACAAATCTCTCAGTATAATAATCTTAGTTAATATATCAAAGCTTTATGGGATTTACACACAAAACACACTTGTGACATGTTCTTAGCGCTTTTATGCAGAAAAGGTAAAGTAAAACAATTCTGACATACATAGAACAGTATCGAGAAGATGATATGAGTCATGTAGTCAGCTTGGAGTGGGCTTCTTAACAGGTATGCCACTTATAGTAAATAAATAGCTGTTTTGGAACAGGGTTGCCTTAATTAGATTAAAAGTGAATATTTCTTTCTTTTTCCAAACAGTCATTTTTTTATCGAAAGCATAGCGGTGTAAATTTTTTTGGCCAGCTAAGTTGCTGTGCGCAGCAGTGGAAGGTCAGCACAATTTATCCTCCTTTAAAGATCAAGAAAATTGTGGTCACACAACCTTTTTTTTGTATCTTTTTAAAATTACTTTGAATTACAAGGTTTTTAGGAATGTTTTGAAAACAGAATCCCCAAAAATCTTAAATGATTTTTACATTTTACCACTTTACTGAGTCAGATGCATCGTATGTTTAGAAACAATTTAAGACTCTGACCTGAATGATGTTCTTGTGGATCAGCATGACTTAAGCATTTAGAACTATTGTAAATAATTGCAGTTTTAACAATGCTAAAATCCATATGTCTTAATAACACAATAGTAATGATAATACACACAAAATAGTCAAAACGGGAGATTCTCTCAATATAATCATTCATTCTTTAATATCTGCTTTCCTTCTCTGATTTACTTGTTTACCTGCATTTTGTTTCTGGCTTTAAATTCCACTAAAGGTTTACCTGTTTTGCTTTTCTCTTTCCTTGTCACTGATCCATCACCCGGGGATCATCTATCAACACTTTGATGAGAAGTCCATTACCCAGAGTGAAACTTAAGTGCGTGCATTATGGGTGTAGCTGTCATCGTGGTAGAAGATGTATGATGACAATCAGCTGCCTGAAGGGCTAAATGTCCTCTGTGTGACTGCTTTGCGCGGGTCTAAGGTGTTTATTATCAACATCATGCAGGCATCCACATAACTCACAGTGGTGATTGAACTATTTTCTTTTTGAGTTCGTTTATTTCGTTGACTTTAAATCTGAATTTGCTCATAGCAGATACGGGTTCACTGAGAAGGAAAATGGGAGGTTGGGTAATGAAAATAAGAAAAGCAAGAAAACAGGTTCAAACTTTTCATCACACTCAAACACCAAAAAAAACCCACAGAAGCAGAGCAAGATTTAATGAGGTTGGGGTAGTAAGTATGACTACACTTATTTCCCTCAGCTCCAAGCCCAATGTCTATGTGCTAAGCAAGCCTACAGGCGCCACACCTTTTCTCCGTCGAACACACGAACACATCATTGACAGAAGTAAACATAACTTTCCCCAAAGCCTCCGCACAGACAGAGCTCTCTGTTTTAAATCAACTTTACACAAGCATAAAAACAAAGAGAAAACACATGTAAAAGAAAAGATGGAGAACACACAAATACCTGACAATAAGCGAGATGACAGGGTTTTTATTTCACTGCACACACATATAGTTATTTAAATAAGCATCGAACATGCCCCAGATATGACGCAGTGACTGATTAGAGATTACACAGATTTAAGAAATTATTTCTCTGGATTCAATTAGACACTTGGTTCATCGTAAATCAGATAAACCTAACACCAAAATTAGGAGAATTTTTTTCAATATGCTGGCCTTCATAAGTAATGAGACTTCTGGCAAAGATGTGCACAAATCCTTAAAATTTACTTCTGATTTTCGGCAAAATACTGTCACAATTAAAATATTAAGTTAAGTATTAATATTAAGCAAGTTAATTAATTGGAAAAAAGAAAAGTTTTATTGACAAATTATTGAAACAGGTTTTTTCTCTCTCTCCGACTATGTCACTGTTTAAAATTGGAAAGACCAAAGGATATGCCACTAAAGTAAGATGTGTGTTTATCTTTAAAAAAGAAATGGCAAAAAGAACATACATATGTGCGTCATAAAATGATTAAACTTATGTAACTGTGACTAACAAGGAATCATTTTTAAATATTGTGACAATGTACAATTAAGAGGATGATACAGGCGACAAAAAGATTCATCTCTAAGGCAGGGGAAACTTGTAACTGTTGTTTTTCTTTTGCACAAAGTCCCCGATGACTATTCGTGAGCATTTGGATCTCTAAATGTATGCAAAGAAAAGAAGAAACAATATTTTTAAGAAGCTAAAAATAGTATTGGCATGCAGAATTTTCACATATATAACATTAACTAATATATCCAAGTAATAGCACATATTATTAAAAGGAGGACAACTTGTTTATGACATGAAGCCATAATGGAAAAGTAAAAATGAATGGAAACCAAACTCTATGGGTTGCACCTTTGTGGCTACAAAAATGGCCAAAAACTGTAGAGCTAGTTTAGAACGTTTGGACAATTTTTCATGTGAAGAATTACAGACCTCAAGTGCTTACAAGTAATCACTGAAAAGAGAATAAACAAAAAAAAAAAGTATTTTCTTTGTAACATTTGCAAACAGTGTTTCCATTAAGAGATATGCAAAACATTTGAACACGGAAAACACTATGCACCTTACTGAAAATGATAGAATGGAAATATACCAGATTATGGATCAGCCCCCCAAAATACAAAACTTATCTCATATCAAACCAGACAAGAGGAGGTTTTGGCAAACAGCTTTAAAAACTGCGTATTGACGCCAAGCCTATTGATGATATTGCAATGGTTAGTCAATACTACACATGCCCCAGCTGGTGTTTCTCTAAGAGAGAAAAATGTTTGGGTGTGTACACGAGTGTGAGAGAAAGAGAGAGAGGTTAATGCGCCCTATGTGTGCATCGCTCCGTCATGTGCAATGAAGTGTACAATGAAGAGGAAAACCTCGGTGGTTGGGGGTAGTAATTAAGCATTGGGTTCTATTGTAAGTGGTCTCATGGACAACTGGTTGGGCAAGTAAATCACCAGCTACTCAAAAACAGATTCTGAAGCAGAGCTCATTTAAGGCTAACGCATTTAAAAAGGTCAGGGAGTTCATGGGATCTCACCGTCTAAAACTACAGCAATTAGAGAAGAAAAAACGCAGCATTTATTTTAAATGCTACTGTTAAACTCTAGCTAGGTGCACGACAACTAACGATACCATGGGTGAAAAGACAAAACTCAAACTTTGAGGACTCATTTAAGGATCTCATTCAAATCAGCCTCTTATTGTAGGAGATGAATCAATTTATAAATAAATTTTCTTAAACTCATACTCAGACCCAATTGATATTTATCGACACTAACTGGCTTCCTCATCTGTCTTGTTAAATTTGGGTAGAACTTAGAGTAATCAGAGAGAGATATGGAGAATGAAGGATTTGCTGTCCAATATATTTCTTCCTACTTCACTGTGCAGCTCATACTTCACTTCACCGTCTCGTTGTGCTGCAATTTATAGACGGCTCGAAATGTACACAAACGTCTGACTCATCCGCTGGCTTTCCTTGACATTACCGCTTTATTTTCCAGCTCTCCCCTCGTCGGGTTCCTCCATCTACCATCCTTTAGGCAAACACTCCAGCCTCCTGAGAGGCTCAGCTCTGATCCTTTCTCTGAACTTGTCGGTTTTGTTTTTCCCACACATCTCTTTCTATGACACATACAGAAGAGAAAACAGGTTGAGGTAGGTCAGTGGTCTCATTTTCTATTTCTTTAAAACATCAGGGCCAAGAACTCTAAAATTCAATGTCATTCTCTTCAACAAAATGCTCCTGTATTTCCTTTTTTTCCCATATGTTAAATTTTTTCTATGTTCTGTGTCCTCGCAATAACTCTGCAAACCTACTATCCCTGCAACCCGTCATCTCTTAACAACAAATCATATCATTCTCCTCTCAGAGCATTTTCCCTCAGCTGGGATGCTGGTGTGTCAATGTTAGCGAGTACATTTCTTTTGATGTCATACCACAAGAAAAGCTTCTCACTGTTCCATTAAGAAAAGAGACAGAGCAGAAAAGGTCACAAAGGACAAAGGGTATGTTCTTTAAAAACATGTAAACTACTTCCATCTAACCTTTATATACTCTATGCATCTGAATTGCAGCTAACCAGTAAAAGTAAAATGGAGGAGTAAACATGATTTATAAAGTAAAACCTTTTTCAGACAAGCACTGTTGCTCATTTATCCAAGGATAACTGAATGTGTCTGCATAGCTGCATCTGTGTTTGGCTTATGAGCTACTTTTAATTAGCGTCTACAAATCACATCATTAGTGTTCTTCTGATTTCCCTGAAATTGTTAATAATTTTACCCGAGCCAAAGCATGATTGAATTTAAAACTAAACGGAAGCAAATTATGTAAGATTCAATGTTTTATGTTTAACACAACCTCAAATAGCAGCATGTCAAATAATTAAAGCATTTAAAACTGTGAACAAGATTGAAGAAAGTTAAGGTTATCATCATATTTTACCTTGTAGTGTAAAACACAGCAATGGTCAATCTGAACTGTACCCCTGCATCCTGATACACCAAACCTTACCAAATATTAGGAGAAAAAATATTCAAGAAATAAGCTAGCAAAAAATATGTAAAATATCAAACTGCAAGTTACATTCATTTGCCCTTTGGTAATAATGTCTCCCCAGAACATCACTTGAATTAATGATCAGTGGAAACAGTATTTGTCAGAAAAAAAGGAGGTTGCCGCTTTAATATTGCTTTATATTTCTAGATATCCTATCTCTTTGGGGAAGTTGCATAATGATCTTACAGCCGTCTCATGAGAGACAGCTCTGAGTAGTTAGCATGATTAAAAATGTCTAAACTTTATTGTGGTCAGTTCAAAACCATACTTTTTTTTCGAGACATTCAGAAGCAAACTTGCTGATGTTTTAAGATTATTGCTACAGTACCCATGTGAGCTTAGGTTTAAGTTTGCAAATGAAAGGTCAAACATCCTCCTTGAGGAATATTTCGTAGGTGGCAGAATTCATTATTCCATCATTTACATTGTCTCGTTTCGAAGAAGCAAAGAAACCTTGGATCTGTACGATGCCACTATTACACCTTGTGTTTTAAAAAAAATACTATTATCATAATGAACCTATTTTGGTAGACCACCCACTTCTTGTTTAAAAGTTATTTAAACTTACCTATATTTGTGGACAATGGCTCTAACTTTGGTCGTCTGGATTCCAAAAAAACAAAAAACAGACTAAACAATGTCAATGACTTTATTTCTATTGTGTTGTTAAAAGTCTTGAAATCAAATCATTATGTGCTACTTTTGAATCCTAACCAGTGTTGAAAAAAAGGTTCAATTTAAGTACTTATTTGAGTTTGTGGTAGTATTTCAGAAAATGTTGGTCATATGGTGAATTTATTGTAATAGTCTATAACATTCTCACTTGAAACCGACCAACTTTCATGGACCTTCAGTTTTCTCTGCACCACTCCAGATACAGAGTACTGTCTCTTTAACTTTAATTGAGGCTGGATTCGTTATTTTCTGTTAGAAATGGGACCCGCTATTTTAACGCTCTGGTGCAATTTATTAGTTCAGTTGGAAAAAACAGCTAACCTTTAATTTTGGCAGCTCAGATAAGAACTTGTGATAAAAAAGACAGAGGTTTTATTGCCACATTTTTAATATAAGAAATATGAATGTAGTTTGTGTACTAAAATTAAATCTGGTCACTATAACGTATTTTTTGGACATTTCTGCTTCTCTAAATTTCCCTCCTGAAGCAGGTGCAACCCTGTAATTTCTGCCTCTCTGGGGCTGTTCATTAATAGCCAATTTTCTAGTTTTAAGGGGTAAAAGGTCATCACTTTGATAGATTGAAGGTCTCAGACCAATGCACCCATACCATACACAAATAAACATACAGATTTACTTGTTGAGGTTTGGACATAACAGAAAGCATTAAAAAGCAACATATGAACACCTACCGCATATACACATGCATTTGACATTTCCCATTTAGCCAAGGCCATTACTATCCACACCAGGGCCATGAATCTCAACAATGACAGGCAATGAAGGGAAAAACCACAAATTCGAAAAACATTTCTCCATGCAGTTAGAGAAAATGTGGAGGGAAAGGCGAGGAAGCAGAAGCTGAGCGACACAGCAGTGGAAAAGAAGTAGAAAAAAATGGAGACTGATGAAGACGGACAGTCGTGGCAAAGCTTGCTTATTAAATCTAACAACACAGATGACGTCCTGTTGAGCTATTACTTATAAATATTTCACTCTTGCTTTTTGTCCTTCATCATCCTATTAGATAAGAGCAACTTCTAAGAAGAAGGGTATAATAGTGTTAAGCTAAACTTTAAACAGGAATTTCTATTAGGGATCAATAATTCAGCTTCAATATTTGATTTCTTTTTTGTTTCACCATTGGCTTTGTTGGCGACCAGCTGTATCCTCGTTACAGAGAACAGACACATACGGTGACACAGCATCTAATTAATCGTTAATTAATTAATGGGTGAGTGACAGCAAAGGAGTAATGCTCTCTTCAACTTGAAACTTTGCCAAGACACAAACACAATGCAGATTTGTATGCTTTTTATGATTAAATAAACCTTTTATGCTTTCATTTTCTATTGGTCACATTGTTTATGATTAAAAGTGCCTTGAGGTGAGAACTGAGGGATTAAGATTAACTTCAAACCTTCAAAAAAGCTTAAATGCTTAAAAGCTTAAAATTATTGGAAAAGAAAACGGTTTCTAATTAAAAGATAGTTCATTTGGGATTTGTCTGACTTGAAAGATTTATAGTGTTCTTAAAATGGAATATTTATGTCATTTTATATTCAAGATCACCACTTTGTATTTCTTAGAAGAGCCTGTCTTGTTTAATTTGGCAGTTACGGGTAATACATTAAACATTAAATCTTTTCTCCAAAGGCAGGGTAACAACATTGACTCCCTTTCTAACTGAATTTAAGAGAAAACAGTTGTGCCATGTCTTGTATATTTGCTAAACTCCTATTACATAAGCAAAAACAACAGGTGAGAGAGTTTAAAATCCAAACGTTAAAGGGACATTCTTAACTCCTATAACACCAAGTAAAGAAAAGTTAAAAATTTATTTTGAAATAGTTTAATCTAATTATATAAAACAAATTAATAATTCATTTTTCTTTGAATTAACAGACACATAAAAAGCTATTACAAACTGAATACATACTTTGTTACGTAGCTTTTACACATTCTACAGCATCAGTGCATGTGGTACAAATAATGAAGAATCAGCTTGTTTTGTAACTTTCATTTTAAATCTTCAAAATAAAAAATACAACAATTATTTCTACATTGATCTTGAGTATAAATAATAGTTAAAATACAAAGGACAGGGATGAAATAAAATAACATTTTAAAAGTAAGACTACAACAGATATAAAGATAAAAAATGCAAGCAAAAGAGGAAGAGAGGATTATGAACGAGGCAAACAATCAGAGTGATACTAATGTTCAGTAAGAAAATCTTTGATCCCTTGGGTAGACGATAGATGTATACAAATCAGTTAAACCTTTCCCTGACAAGAAAAAAACACAAACACACACACACACCTAAACCGACAGGCTTTTTCGTTAACCCGGCTGGCAGAAAGAAGCACACCCAGCAGCTGAGATGCTATTGGCCAGAAATGATGTCATCTCTTCATGGAGGTTGAACAGAAAACCATACAATTGGCTGGCTGAGAAACAAAGTAGGAAAGTGCTGCTGAGGTATCAGTTCCATTCATACTGATGCAGCAATGAAGCACATTTTGTGTGTGCTTGTATGTGCATGTGACCACTCCCCGCTGAGACATACAGAAGGAGCCATTAGGGTTGCGTCCATCATTTGGAGGTCCAGGGATTACCTGCTGGGATTTTCCCTAATGGTCTATCCTTCTGTCTCACAGACACACACATACACAGAAATGTGTGTGCACACATTTAGATGTGTACGCACACAGCTGATGGGGGGTTGGGAAATGGGTGTTGTCTCCTGGTTGTTACCAAGCTGTTGTCATAGTGATGCAGATGGAGCTTTTTCGCGTAATCCAGGACCCTCGTTTTGCAACGAACCACAGCGTTTTTTCATTAACGCTCGCGTGTGCACACCTTTTAGGAGCTGCAGCTGCTTTCAAGGTAGAACAGGAAGCTGACATTGTGTGTGGAGGTGGGCGAGTGTAAACACTCCCTGGAGAGCCATTAGGCACATCCGCCAGAGATGCTCATGAGAAATCACAATGTGGTCGTCTGTTACAGTGTGCTGCATGTGCACCCACATCCATCCCGCACCTCCTAATTACAGATCTTCCACCTGCGTTTATCTCTCATTGGCTTCACCTTTAACCTAAACTCACTATTTTTAGAGTATGATGTCAGATGTGACCCAGCTCTGCTTTTGTAACTCTGTCACTTCAATCAGAAATCTAAACTGGGCACTGAAGATATATACAGAAACAGATAGTATCCTCTGAAAGCCACTTAACCAAGCACAATAATGCGGTTCTTCAAGTCCTGATATAGAAAATGAAAGCCTTGCAGCAAGAAGCTTTCTGCTTGTGCCTTGTCCATTACTCTCTTCTCTCTGGAAATGTCCTTATTACACTATCGACACAGAACCACCATCTGTTTCTCTATGTTTAAACTAATGACTGTCACTAAAAGCCTGTCACCATGTGCACGTGTGAGCTGGGGTGTCCAAGCTGCATGAATTCAGTTTTATTGGCAGAAGCATAAATCTCATCTAATCTAATTTGAATGTAATTATGCGCAACAAAGCTATCACATTTCAGTCAATATAATCAGCCTAATCTCTAATCTGTACCTCTATCTGATTGAAATAACAACTTCGGTCTGCTGTATTAAACACCATGACATGTTATCAGAACCTTCAACCAAATTGTAATCCCATTTGATGTTTACATCTGTGTGCCAAGTTTATATATCTGTATTTTTGCTGTATTTTTTTCTGGAAATAAGCTTGTTAAATAAAATGTTTGAAATGTAAAATAATTTCCCAATAGATGTTCGGATTTGTCAAACAATATTTATTAAAGAGGTTTCAGTAAAGACCAGCAGTTCCATCCATGTCTATATGTTGCATTTTTCTGGCCCTTTGCACATGTGTGACCGAGCTACAGTCCCTTGAGTAAGTGAGTGTGGGAATTGGACAAGATTAAGCAAGCGTGTGCAAGTGTCTTCAATGCCATTCTCAGCTGCTCACTGCAAATCACCCCGAGACGCTTTAACAGCCTCCAGGTCTTTTCATAAAGCAAAATGGTGCATTAAAAACCCTGCAGAGGTCCAGGGCCTTCGGTAACTCAAACCCGCTCCCCCCAGTGGGATTTACTGTATTAGAATCTTAGGAACACTGGATTGTTGAGAGGGGAAACATTAACGTAAGGAGATGTGCAGGAGACGATGTGCTTTGCTCCAAATATTTGGCCTTAACAAATATCAAATGGTTTTCTTTTTACTCTGATTTTAAAGCCTTTAGTTTAGCTTTGTCTTTTGTTAATGTATCCGTTAGGGAAACTAACACTCTCGCAGATTATGTATACTCATTGTTATTCGGCCTACAGAAAGCAATTCAGGATCAGAGCATGTGTTTAGTTGCGTCTTTTTTTTGTTGTTAACATTAGCCAGTAAAACCCTAACACCTCTCCAAACCCGAATAAAGATTACTCTTTGTACTACTGGCTCTGTGTTTTTGCTCTATTTCCAAGAATTACCCAAAATTTTCATCCTATGTACTGATATACAAAGCATGCCTTTCTCATTGCTTCTGTGTTTAGCTGTGTCTTTCTGTTATGTCGCTTATCATATTCTATATAATATTCTAAACTTTTTCCTTTCCTATAGAAAGTACTCAAAAGCCAATTCATAGTTATGTTTTGTATCTTGTTTTGGCTCCTTTCTTGTTCTCCAAATCCTCCAATGCTCACACCAGATGGATTCCCAAACTATTTGCGTTTGGCTTCTTTCTTATAAAAGTGAGGGGTTCCTTTCCCTTGCCCCCCAAATGTATCCTTTGGATTGATTAGAACTCTGTTTAATTTTATTTTTAATTCTTTACGCTGTAATAATTTTAATTAGGGTAAAATTTTTTCATGTTGTAAAATGATGCTATACTTTTTACATCTTAACTATATGGCAGGTGCTGTGTTTAAGGCCTTTTTGGCCTTAAACACAATAAAATACAATAATTCTGAGCAGAAGGCCTAACTTTGTGTTCAAACAATAAGCATCAAAAGCTTGACAGCCCAGCTCCTATCTGGTGGAATGCCTATTCGTTTCATTCGGGAGAACTGAGCCTTTAAACTTTCCGACAGCCTTATGTCCAATATCCTCTGTGCTCTGCGCAGGTCTGGAGAGGTCAAAGATGAAGGGAGCGAACAATTGGCAACCTCCTGCTCCAAATCCCCACACCGCGCCAAACTGCCTCTCAGCTGTGTAATTGCTTTAGTAGGAGTCTGGTGGAGTGACTTCAGAGGATTCTATCTCACACACAGACTTTTTAGTAGTTTGAGTCATTTCTTAGAGTCTGGTTGCGAAACAGAGATGAGAGACAGTTCTAATCATTCATAATTCCTTGTTAAAGCTTGTGAATGGATGTAAGACATGCAAACAATGCCACACAGCTGTTTTTAAATACTTTAAAATGCATTACACTTTTTGTAGACTTAAATTATCTGTATATTTTAACATGTACACCCTTTAAAAGTCCATCAAACAAAAACAAAACAATAATATGAAACCTAACTCTGGCTACTGCAATAACCTTTCGAGTAATGATGCCAGAAGCAAATATCTTCAGTTAGATCTCGTCTGAAATCACCATGCATCAATTCTTTCTTGAGTATAATCTCTCCAGCACTAATCTTTGTCGGAGCTAAGATTTCAATCTGTTCAATTCCCTTAGCAAACATGTCAAAAGTAGCAGCTTACAGCCTCGATGAGTCATATGTCAACGTACTCTGTTAATTCACATTTTATACATTCACAAATGGAAATCATCTGTTTGCCTTTTGAGGTAACCTTTATCCTACAGTAAAATGAACCCAAAGGTCCACTTAACTTTGACTTTCTTGACTTCCAAGGCCAATAGGAGGAGTTAAACAGCCTGAAGACAACATATGAAAGAGAAAAACAAGTACTGAAGAATGAATTACCAGTGGACTTGTTACCGTTCGTCTATATGGAACTCAATATTTCCTGCATTGGTTTCCAATGAAAACCTTTCAGCAAGAACGCATCCGGTTTCTCCTTGAATATTGTATTACATAATATTTATGATATTCACCCAGCAGAACGGTTTATGTAGGAGGAGAGCACGGCCAATACAAGTTTAAACACTTAGGTTGGTAAAGGTAGCATCAAACTGTTTGATGTTTAACTTTTAAAAGAGTACCGTAAAAACTTAAATTCAGAGCATTAGTTTTGGTTTTCTTTATATTTAAAATTTCCTGGCTCTGTCAAAACTGCATTGACTTGAGCTACTAAATGTCCATTTAGCCTATCCAACCAAGCATTATCTATATTCAAACACCATAACTCAACATTTCTTTTTATGTTATAAATTTGTTGTTTGTCTTTTTTTAACTTCAGTGGCTTCTTACAGTATATCCTACAGTAATCGTAACATTTTTTAAATGCAGGTTTGATCTAATTAATTAAATCCCTAATTTTAAGACTTGTCTAATTTAATATAATTTCTCTTAACTACTAAAGAACAAATTATTCATAATATAATAACATAAAACACTTTAATTGCTTGATCATATAGTCAAGGAGTTGCATATACTTAAAGTAACAAAAATACATTAGAGAACATAAGTAAATTGAATATACTTTTAAAAAAAATATGGATCAGTTGATGAAGTTTTTTTTTTTTTTTTTTTGTGTGATGGTTGTCATGTGTAAAAGCCTGTTTAACAAAATCTAATGAACTTGAATTAAATTTGAAACTCTTCATGAAAGCGTCATCTACATCTACACCACTCATGACTATGTTTTTAGCAAGTAAAGAGTTACAGGAGTTATACTGCTGTAAAGTCCAAGATCTCATTAACAAGACGTCAGACTGGATGGTAAAGTGTGCAGAGTATCTGCTTTGACAACAGGAACAATGCAAACCCTTTTGTCTCCAGTAGCTATGTGGTGTACAGGAGTTACCTTCAAATATCATTCAGTGTAGAGTGTAACTAAAAATAACTATAGAGTTTACAGTTTATTTAAGGGTACTTTGTTTCAGTTTTGAAAAAAAAAAAGTTTATTATTGACTGTATACAACAACACTGAAATGTTTTTAAGGTTTCAAAACCGTTTCATGAAAAACTGAATGGAAGTGATGTTGACATACAATTAGACTATTTAAAAAAAGGCTTAAATACATGTACAACTTTAGGGAATTTCACTTTGTTCTTACTTTCAATTCCTCAAGAGAAGCCTTTTCTTTTTCCATCAACTCTTGTTGCGTGATCTTTTATCCAGTAGCTGCATTTGCATAAACAGGACCAAAGAATATTCCCATGATCCCAAAGGCTTTTTTAGAAAAGTGCAAAATTAAAAAAGCAAACAAAGAGGGTGTTGACTCGGTAAGGGGCACGTTCGACTTTAATACGACCAGCTCAGACGAATTTCGGAAAATCTCTGCTTAAAAGCCCTCACAAAAGGTTGAATGTGTCAAAGATTTTGCATAAAGCAATGTGTCATATCACAGGGACTTAAGCCGAACACTCGCTTTATGGTGGCCATTATAAACCAGTAAACAAAATTCTGGACAATCAGACACACGTTATTATAAATACATAAAACACACTTATGCACAACTGACACATACACACACACACACAATAGCAGGCTTCCTCCTCCTCATTAGTGCCCAAACTATCACAGTGCTTTAATGAGAATATGGAGTCGGGAACAAGGCAATTTTCGCAGGCATGTATACACACAAACACACACACACACACACACACACACACACACACACACACACACACACACACACACACACACACACACACACACACACATGAAGACAAACAAACACATACAGGCGTGCACAGCTGCCCTTCACAATATATAAGCCTGCAGGGTGTGACAAGCGGGCACGCCAAAAGAGGATTTGCTATGAAAAGCTTTAGGGAGGAGAGGGACAGAGAGAGATAGCAGTGGAGAAGAGGGGATTACATGGTGAATATTTCAGCCCTAAAAACATACCAATTGGTTTGGATTCCCCTTTCTGGCATCAACCGTCATGCACACAAACAGCATTAGGAGAGCTTGTATCTCACACAGTGAACGGCGCACAGATGAGACAGTAAGTGGGGTGATGGGTGCAGCTAATTCTGACCCCCCTCACTGACATGATTGATGTCCTGATGTGGACCCTACTGGGAAACAACTGAGGACAAAAACCAGCTAAAGTCTTCCTTCTCATTAATGACATTATTTTAAGAAACATCAAAGGATAAGAACTTAAAGAAAAATCTTATTTTTTTGTCTTTAAAAGTAATAAAAACCAAGGCAAACACAGTGGAATTCCTGGGAGCTAATAAAAGAAATCATACAGAAGACTTAGGTGTGAAAGAAGGATGGAAAAGATATACAGAGCAGATATCGATGTAATGAAGCTCGGCACTTCAATATGTTAGATTTAATACAGGACCTCTGAAAAAAAAAAAAAAACTCCAGCAGCAACATACAATAGATTTTTGTCCTCTGATTAGATCAAATTCAATGTCTTTTTGCTATCATTATAGAAGTGTATTACAAAATAGAAAACATCTTTAGTGATGTTTAAGCAAGCTTTAAACTAATGTTTTGCATTTAGGCAAAACATTTACTCAGGTCAGCTGTTTTGTAAACCAAAAAAGCCACATAAAAGACAGAAAACAAGCTAATTTCAGCATTAAAACTATACTAAAAAGTCTCATTCAAACCAACAGAAAATCAGGTTAGTAAACTAGAAAATTTCAAACGACAATGCAAGCTCCTAATGATTATTCCTTAAAGTCTTTAGTAAAAACAAAACTTAAACAAACAAGAAGGCTTAGCCAAGCAAAATCATTACATGTAATTGAAAAGAAAAAGAATTTAAGCAACTAAAAACAGTTACGCTGAAATATAAATAACTTTTCATCATCCCAGTTAGCAGTCCTAAGAAGAAACCTGCACTACATTGCAGGGAACTGGATGCCAGAAGAGTGCCATGTTGCAGGGTTAGAGGTCACAGTAACATTGTAAATAAAGTAGGACTGCAGGAAAGCTAAAGGACACAAGGGCCGGCTGCTGGCTGAAATGATGACAGCCAAAAGCTGGTCAGGTCAGCAGGGAATCAGGCTCTAACACTGAGAGGTGGGGAGGTAGAGAGATTAAGGTAGATGCCGTACAAAGGGAAAATTAATTTCAAAAGCAATCAAAGCCAAAGAGGTGATCATTCTGTGCATGCCCATGCATTTTTATTTTTTTGTTGTATGTATGTATTTGTGAAGGTGTGTTAGTGTCAGTTCCTGGGGGCTTGTTGAGTGATTCTCACTTGCATGCTTGAAGCACTGCAGACACAATTGTTAAGCCGCACCTTATTGTGCATTTGAACATACAGTATACAGGGGTTTGTGTGTTCACAGTTAGCACACTGCAGTCTAGACCAAGGGATCAAGTATAATCTCCCCACTGATACAGCTGATGAACTTAGGCCATAGACCACTGTCACCATGTCAAAAGCATTCTTTACAGGAGGCAACGGTGGAACAATGTGCTTTGACTGTGAAATTCAGACGAACGTTTTAAAAACTGACAATATTAGGTGATTCTGGTGGCAGATATGTTTCTTAGATTTTTAATTAATTCAGGTAAGTTCTTTGTCTTAATCAAGCCTTTTCTGCACCACATTATAACTCTGCTTGACTGTTGAACTAACTGTGAGCTGCTACGATTTTCTTCAAAAAGGTTTGAGGAAAAAAAAGAGAGAGAGAGAAATAAAGTTTTTCATGGTTCTTTTTCACATCACTAATGGATATTTAAGTTGGCAAATACTGTCTGCAGACATTAATGATGCACAGTGATGCTAAGTTATTACTCTCACACTGTAATTCACTGGGTCAATACAACACTTTTAGTTTCCAAACCTGAGATGCACCTTTAGCATCACAAGCATTTGATCATATTTTCATAAATAGGGTATTTTAGCATGTTATTAATATGGCATTGATTAATCTGGCAAAAAAAACAAAAAAAAACACCTTGAAGTAAGTACAGACTTACTGTGTTTGAGTACTTCAAGTTAGCCGATCAATATATTACACACAATAGCTTAAATTATAATGAAAAAACAACAGATTTTTTTTTATTTTAAAAGTAGATTTTCTTTCTTTCAAGCTGTTAAGAAAGCAATAAAGTTCTGTCCCCAACATAAGTACAACTACAGTTGTTTTAGTTGACGTGATAACATGTTTGTTCTTTGCAGGACATGAAACTTGCAAACTTGCAACTATATATATATTACGGAGATTTTCGACTTCTAAACATGGCGAACAAAACTTTCGTAGAAATATCTTAATTCACAAAATATCTCCACATATGATACAAAACTAAAGAGTGTTTTCAATCATCTTTTACATAAAACACTGCAAACAGAGATGAAAGATGTAAGGCCTGCACAGGAAAATCATTTGAGCCAAGGTGGGTCATGATTCCCAAACTTTGCTTAGTAATATAAAAGTGACATAGGAAAAACAATCCATCTCCAGCTGTCAACTTCCTGAACATCAAACTGATTCTACCTTCTTACAGAAAGTACCCCTTGCCCAGTGTTTGTGTGTCTGGCTGTGTCTCTTTCATCGAGTCATTTAAGCATCTATGGCTGCCATTAACTGCATGTGGAAGTGCTCCTGGATCAGTGCACAAAGTGTTTAGCTGTGTCTTTGAGAGAAGCCAGTTTGAATTTAATGTGACTGTTTGGGTGACAGTGGAATAAATCTGACAGAGACAGATTTACATACAGACTAAATAGGATTCCATATAGTTTAAAATGAATAACAGAGTAGGTACTGCACTGAAATTACATATGTCGTTAATTAGCACTTTTAGGCAAGACAGGATCAAGTTTGTTGAATAACTCATGTGTTTGAGTGAGCTTTTCAACTCTTAAAGGAAAAGTAAAGACTGTAAACTCCTATCTAACAACTTGGAGGCAATAACAGGACTTTTTATAGGAGCGAGATTGATAAAGCCTCGGTCTGCATCAAAGAGTGTTTGGGTTAAATAATTTCCTGCAGTGACCCTGACAGACCAATTTAATTAGAACAAAGTGAGGAACGAGAGTTAGTCTTTAGACAGCATTACATTATTTGTAAACAAAACTAAGTTAGAGTGAAATAAACCAATTTATTTTCCTACCATAGAAACAATCCCACTTAACTCTTAACTATTCAGTGACTTGTAATTAACTTCAGTGCCACACACACACACACACACACACACACGCACACACAGCTCTACCACAAAGAACCCAACAGAGGAACCCCATGGCAGATTCAACTAAAATAGGTTCAATTGTTTGAGTTTCTAAATAAAAGCAGATGTGGAAAAAAGAGGGGGAAAAGTGCAAAGAAGGCAAAAAACTCGGAGAGAGACAATGATGAAATGTCCTAAAACAAAGCTGAACATGTCAAAAACTGGGCTCAGGATAAACGCTTTGCTCTAAGCAGAGGTCCCTGTAATATTTTTGTAAATGTAAGAAATAATAAGGAAGATAAAGAGAGTGCATCAGATACAAATATGAAAACACGTACAAAGCACATGAAGTGCGTAATTTTCTCTTAGAAACAGGTCAGATATTGGGTTTCAAGCTTCAAGCCAGATTTAGACTGAAGTAGAAGATGATACCGTGCACACTACTGTGCCCTTCAATCTTTAACTCTCCTAGAATAAATACTCATTCCTGTGCTCCTTTGGCTTCTTTCGCAAACTCAAAACTCCACCCAAAAAGCCCTCTTGCCCTCAGCACCCCCTCTAACTTTCTCCACGCAGTGTTTTCACACAGGCCATCTGACACCCAAGTGCTGTGCAGAGTGTATGATATCATCAGTCTGCCAACTACAAGACAGGCTGACATTACCGACTGCCAGGACAGCAACGAGATACAGAAGTAAGCCCAGAAAGATAAAACCTAAATGCACATGTGTCAAAAACGAGCAAACATGAAGGCTAGGTGCAATCAGAGAGCACATATGTCTGATGGTGACATGCAGCAAAGAAAAAGAAAAAAAAAGCACTCACCTGCACCTGCATGAAGGATCCCCTGTAGAAGCAGCATGCTGCAGCCGAGAGAGCACTCCAAAGACTACACCTCTCCGTCATGGTGGGCTCACACCTTTCAACTCCAATCTCTTTGATTCACCTTTTTTCTCTTCTCTCTGTTTTCACCTAACCCTCGTCACACTCCTGGGATACAAACCAACACCAACCTCAGGGCTTGGAAGCCTCTCCCACCCCTCTCCTCCTGTCTAACAGACCCTGAACATTGTGCCACCACTCACAAATAAGAGCAGGCTGCAAGCTGCACATCTAGCAAAAGCTCCAACTGCCAACCTCGCAACATCAGCCTTTCACCCACAAGCAGTGGTGGTGATGAGAGCCAGTGATGGTGCGGCTACTGACATCTCTCCTGCACACTCCTGCCCTACACCGGCTTCTGCTTCAGCTCGCTTCTGCTTGTCTATCCCTCTGTCTCTCTCTGCACTTGCTTCACGCTGCAGCTAGGGATTACCTCATTGCCTGCCCATGAAAGGGGTGTGGGTGGGGGGAGGGTGACCAGGGAGAGAGAGAGAGTGAGGTGGTGAGAGGGTGGTGTATGATGGGGTGGGGAGTGAATGCTTACAGGCTGAAGCTGAGAGGAGGGCTTTTGAATTGCTGGGCAGAAACCCCACCCACCCCCACAATGACACCCCCCACCTAACACACTCTAGCTTCCCTTCAGCTCACAGAGCTGCTGAAACAATGCTGACAAGTGAGGGTAAACAGGGGAGGGAGTGAGAGAAAGTGAGGAAAAAGGGATGGGAAGAGAGGGAGAAAATTAAAAGATGCGATGATGAATGAAGAAGGTTAGAGCACAGAAGAAAAGAAGTGCTACATTCAGTGACACATTCACACCTTTACCACAAACAGCCAGAGGTGCACTTCCTATTGTAAAATTATATATATATATATATATATATATATATATATATATATATATATATATATATATATATATATATATATATATATATATATATATATATATATATATATA
>JAVLVB010000002.1:6062094-6105652 GCA_032876305.1 Orestias chungarensis
CACACACACACACACACACACACACACACACACACACACACACACACACACACACACACACACACACACACACACACACACACACACACACACACACATACGTACGAACACATCCAATATTTTATCCCGAGCAGCGTCGAGAGTCCCAGACATATGTAAATAAAGGTCATATAAACCAACCAGTTCCACCTCCCCCCTTTTGGCCCCATCTCGTTGTTGTTAAACCGAACCACTGAACAAAGCACGAGACAAAGCAAAGCCTGGGTTGCAGGCAAAAATAGATACTAATTATTTAAAAAACAGTTCACAAGAACACCACACAAAGTATTAAAAAACGCTGGGACTGAATAAATTAGTACCACAGTGTAGTCAGAAGAGTTTATATACCATTTAAAGATGCTTTTTATGCTGCTCAAAAGACTCACAAAACCAGCAGTGCCAGTTTCTTCAGCTCATAAAAACTCAACAACACAGCTGAATGCTTCTTTTATTTAACTTCAGCACTCAATATATATATTTTAAAATCCAATACACAAAATGTGTCCATGGATGTCTAATTTGCATTGTTAGTGTTTGTGTGAATGAACACGTGAGTGTGTGTGGCCAAGCACATGTGGAAAACTGAGCTGCCGGGTTGGTCTGTCCCATTATAACAGGGCACACCGAGGCCAACTCCTGATTTAAACATCAGCTGTCATAAATGTTTCAGAGAGGTGGAAGGAGAAGGGGACATTGCTTGCAGCTTTTAGGGAGTGGGTTGGTAGGTGGGAGGGTGGTGGGAGGTGGCAGCTGTGGCGACAATCTGGGTGACAAAACATGGAGGGTTGATGTTTATATTGAATATAAAATAGTAGGTCTGCTAGAGATGGAAGAAGATAACTGCTTTTTCTTTCCTTTTTCCTATTTTTTTTCTTTTCAAAGCATTTAATTTATAAAGTTTAAACAGCCTTATGAAAAAGAGCCCACAGAGTAAAATTATAAGACTTAAAAAGTCTTATAAATATCAGAGGGGATCTGTGAGACTTTAACGCTCAAATCCATTAAAACAGTGGTGAAGATGTATAAAAATAAATTCACACAAATCTGAAAGTGGGAAAGCCTCAAAACGAAAAATGTAGAAACATTTCACCCTTAAGTGCAGAAAAAAATAGAAAAAACTATTTATTTAATTTTTCCAGTTTATGCTCTACTTTTCAAAGTTAATCAGTGTTAATGGAAGCAAATACTTAATAGTGTTTGCTTTGCTGTGACACACAGCTTGATTACGTTTACCCCATCTGTAAAATGCATCCCATTTAGGTGAGGTGGATGTCTCTGTACATCAGAAAATGGCTTCATAAACAAAATCGACTTTTTTTAAATGTCTCGATTAGCAGACAGAGCAACAACTGAGAAGCTCAAAAGCTCAAAAAGTGGAACCGTGACAAAAAAAAAAGAAAAAAGAAAAGAAAAGGACAGTTAGCGGGAATGTAACAGCATTAAATCTGACTTGTACGTATCACAATAATTACATTAATAGTATCTTTTGCGATATTTTGCAGGCCTTCGCCATACACCACTCATTGTAGGCCTGCTGCTCCTTTCCTACCTCAAGATAACAATTGGTCTGTGCAATTTGTGGGAAACTTTTTAACTAAATATTGTGGGTCCAACTGTGCATAGAAGCTGTTGATAGCTCTCATACTTGACCTTTAGCTATAACCAGTGGATTTCAAATGTTCCCTGGCTAAAAAAAAAAAAAAAAAAAGGAAGAATCTAAAGAAGAGAAGAGTTGTGATGGTGTTTATATAGAGACAATTTGTTGTGGACAGGAGCTGTCTGACACATTTGTTTTACAAAGGGGGCATACAGGTCGGGGTCACAGGGGACGGCTTTTATCACCTGACCGGTAATGTATAATCAATACAAAATACTGCTCCTCAAGAGTCGACTTTCTCTCCCTCTCTTTCTTCTCTCATGCTTTCTATTTAATCTTTCCTCTCTTAGTTCCCACTTTTGATCTTATTCCTGAAGAGTTTATTTTTAAGCGTGATGAATAAAAGCTAACAGTCTCCAAGGTCACAAATCCGACTCATAAGCAGGAAACTCAAAGATTGAGAGGATGTTGCCATCTAATGGAGGAGGTTTGCACTGCTTTTAAATGTATGGTGCTGACAATGACATTAAGGATTCAATTACCGAAATGGAAGATTAAATTAGGCAACATACAGAGTGAGTCTGCTGAAATGAGCGAGAAAGAGTGCAGAGTGAAGGCTGGTACTAACGCCTCAGCACTCACATAAAACTTTTAATTCAATGATGTTGGAAAGTCGGGGGGTTATTTTCAACTATTCTGTACAAAAACGATAAATGAAAGACTGATGCCAGCAAAATAAATGTGTGATGAAACCTAAAATGGGCTTCAGATACAGAACACCCATTTCAGAAATGTTGAACCTAGGTGGAAACAAAAGAAGACTGACCTGAAGCTGTTCGGACTGGGTTTCATTCGGCTTCATGACACTGAAAAAGGAGAATAAAATAAGATTGGTGAACGCTTAGAAGAAAAAGAGCAAAGAGAGAAAGTCGAGAGATGTTCGGAGATGCAACAAGAGCAGACACGGCTAAATTGTGTATACCTGTGCTTTGATACTCACCCTTTTTATTGTGTGTTTGATGTGGTTGTCTAACAGGTGTACGATACCACAGACAGACACACAAGCTTTTTCATTAAAAAAAAGAGACTGTATTCTCATGGATGTCTGCTGCAGGCTTTCAGGTGCTTAAAATGTGAATGCTGCTCAGCCTCATGGAGAAAAAAAACCCCATTATAAACCATGCTGTAGTTCAAGGTTTGCCGACTCCGGACTCTAAAATCTGGAAGCAGCGATATAACACGAACTTGTGATGGATCCCGATTGTGTGTCAAAAAGCGTTGGAAGCCATACAGCCGTTACTGCAGCGCAGCTTTGTAATACAGAGCCAGTGCCGGCACAGAGGCCAATTATACTCTCAGGCAAGGTTTAAGATCAATTGGTGCAAGCCCCAGTTGCATGATACGTCTCAGAAGGCAAGAAGTTTAGCAGTTTTACACACAGCCAGCGGGGGAAGTCAGATCAAAAGGTCCATCGGAAGAAGCGGTGAGTGAATGGTAATAGTTTGCATGCTGCCAAACAAAGTTCCTACTGTTATCTTAAAAAAATATAATTTTTCTGGTGCCGTAACACCAGTATCACTCTATAAGGAATGAGTTAAAATAAAAATCATTTGTGGTAAGGGAGACATGTTTGATCATTCATATCATGTAGAATAAAAGTTGTTAGTGTTACAGCTTCTCGCCTGAACAATACTGGGAACGAAAGTAGAAACATTATCATTACAGCTGCCATGTTTCCTGTCTTGACATGAGATAGGGCCTCCGAAATATATGTCGTGCTTGGGTCTGAATGCAAAGAACAGAAACAGTAAGACTCATCATGTCTATCAAGTTTGGGATGCCCCACTTTTTGACTTTGGTTAAAATACATACATTTGAGCGTTAGACCGTGTTAGCTCTGGCTACATTACATTGGATTTAGCAGTACCATCTTATTTTTCTTTCTTATACATGAGTAATAGTATGGATTTCTATATCCCAGGAATATCCTAAGAAGTTGGAGATCACATTGTGTTTGTTAGAGTGTGACATATAAAAGGCAGTATAATATCAGCAAGATAAGCTGATTATTAGGGTATAATACTGACTGCAACTCAAAAAGCTTGGAGGAAAAGATGCACATGGTGCAGAGGCAATCTGCATTGTCCAGACTCTTTGTGTTGAACAGAGTGGTGTTTGTGGTTTAGCTGACACGCTGTAGGAGTGCTGTTGGATAGAATTGTACAGAAGCTGATATACAGAGCTTTATTTCCCATGATAACTCAACTGAGCTAATGGGCAGAGACTCTCCTTTCACACGTGGGAGTCCTTACATACCAGTGCATATACAGCCAGGGTTTTTACACAGGCACAGACACGCACACCATTAATGAAACCTGAGATGCTCACACAACATTTGTCCATGAGGGGTTCAGTCTTTTATGTGTCATGGTAAAACATAAAGGGAAATCCAATCTGTCTTGGTGAAGGTTTGCTGGACACTTAAAGTGGTTTAATTTGTCCATAAACCCCCACAGATCCAAAGTTATAAATAAATCTGTCGCCCCAGTAAGAAGCACAGTGTAAGTTCAAAGAACACTAATTTCCCATATTCTTTTGTATGTAAGACCAAATCATTGCTAAATGAGAGGTTCTCCAACCAGCAGTCGACCGGCAGCTTTCCATACGCACTTGATCAATGGAAGCAATCAATATTAGTCGCTGCCTTAAAAAGCAGTAGAATGAATCCAAGTATATTCTCATTTTACACGCATCATTTAAGAGAAGACTATTTTGCAGTACAACATTGGCTTCTTTGTGTATGACAGTAGCAGCCACACTGTTATGACGGCTCTGCCAACCACAGGTTTTTAAAAATCATTTAAAAAAGCTCACAAACCCTCACCAAAACAATGAATGTCTTTATTTTTATTGTTTTAATTATTCTTTTGAACTGGTCTGTATCGACAATTGATGGAGAAAAAAAAAGACATGCAACTTTAACAGATTTTAAAAACTAGATTTGGATTCACAAATAGAACTTTAAACTGGGAAGAATGATTAGAAAGTTCTGAAAAATGTGAACCCTTCAAGGCTCAAGCCCAGAAATTGCTGAAATACTGATTACTGTAACAGGGCAGAAAAAATAAATTATTTGATTTTAATAACCATATTTCCATTTGGAAAAGTCAATTCCACACTTTAAAACACAGTAGAAATTGTCAATCAATAGGGAGTTTTCATAGGATAGGGACGGTTAAAATGGTTTAAGCTTGTGCCTAATTATGTATCTCAACAGAACAACTAAGATACAACACTAAATTCTCTGAAATGTAAACTGGTGGACCACTTAAATGATTTCCGTTTTTTTATTTTTATTTTATTTATTATCTGCCATTTCCAATAATACAATTTGCGAAATACTTAAATTGGGGTCAGGAGCATGTAGGTTTCTACAACTAATATTTTGTTAAAGTGCTAATAGGCCGGTGACACTAACACTAGTGTAAATAAATGTTCAGATATTAGTCAGCGTTTATAATCTTGATTCTGTGTGGATTAGAGAAAATCCACAATAAATATGAACTTCAGTCCTTGATTCTGGTTTTTAAAATTCAGTGTTTTGTTATAATTTCTCCCAGAACGAAGCACAGCTCAACATTATTCCAAAAATGTTCTTATCACTTACACATAAACCTTTCACTGGTATCTTACTTTTTGTGGAATATTATGAAGCCGAATACTACATAGTTTTTATCTTGGACAAGTAGGTTATGCATAATTTGCCAGATTATGGTGTATTCATGGACATTATATATAGCAAACCAGTCCTTAAACATTTGCCTAATTTATAGACATAAGTGGGATAAAACATTGGATTTTCAAATATTTATAAAATATTACAATTTTTTTATTATTATTTAGTTTAAACAGAGATAAAATTGTTTCAATAACATGGTACAAAATTCGTTTAAATGGAAAAAAGTTTGATCTTTCATTTTAGAGCTGTTGTGACAAATCAAGAACAAACTTGTATTCCGTTTTTTGCAATAGATATTTGTATTTGTAAAACAAAAAGACATTATCAGAGGCAACTGAAACTGCATCTAAATTTCAACAGAAATAAACTAAAGAAAAACAATAAGCAACAACAAAAATTGTTCTCGTACTTACACAATCAGTCAGAGGTTTTTTGCAAAATCAAATGAAACTAAAAGACCAAAACTCACCAGTAAATGCTTTTTTCTTCATCCATCTCTGTTTTCTGATCCTCCTCCTTCAGCTCTAATCCATCACTTTCAATTGTTTCTTCTCTGTGGTGAGTAACAGGAATCTCCTCAGGGCTCGTGGTTTTCTTCTCCTCCAGCTGAAGTGATGTACCTGACCCACCAGATGGCAGCACTTCCTCATTGGCAGCACTGGGTCCAGGCAGGATGATTTGGGTGATTGTGGCATTTTCTACAGGTTCAGACTGTGTCTCGGAATCAGCCCCAGAAACATTTGGCATATTTTCTGTACCCTCAGCTGAAGGGATTTCTTGCACCGCAGTGTCAGCTGTGACTTCTGCTTTACCTTCAGATGTCTTGGACCAGGAACCTGTGAGTGTCTGTGAAACCTCTTGTTTATCTCCTGTAGGCCTCTGGCTTTGACTTCTGTTGATGCTGCTCTTGTCTTTGATCTTTTTGTTGTTGTTTTGATTTACTGCAGAGGAAACTTCATGTACTTCAAAAAATTTAAGTGAAAACCATAGACAATAACTTCTGTTGGTATTTACCTTTACTGCTTTTGTCCTTCTTCCTCATCAGCAGCCGAGGCAGCGTGCCCACATGTGTGTAGTCTTCACTGGAGCGGACGTAGCTGGCGGCGCGAGGACGCATTGCCCCCAGATCATCCAACGTTACCTCGACAACTGAACTCAACTTAGCTGGGGAGGAACATCCGCCACCATCCACAGACTTTGTCTTGGAGGCGTTTGAGTCCGATTTTTCAGTGGAGCGACGAAAAGAGATGTTGGTTAGGCTGCCGAACCATTTGAAACCTTAAATGGGAACAGTTTGAAAGCAGTGGGTGATGAGTGGATTCTGACAAGATCATCTTGGATATTATAAACAGCGGCAGTTGTACCAATCCAAAGCCTTACTTTTGAGATTGTTTTTTCTTTACATGTTCATTTCCTTTCTAACCAACTACTCAATATACAAATGATTAAATATTGCACACCAACATGCAATACAACTGAAAAGCAGAAGGAACTCTGTAAGAGAAGTGGAAATGACCCAACCAGGTTACCCACAATGGGGCCATTAAACTTTGGATCTCAAAAAATTGTGAGTCAGAAACAACAATCTTGAAAGTTACCAATATTTTTAATTTAACTAATACTTGCTTACTCTAATGAGTTATTTTACAATCCATGTTTGCTTTGATGTTGTATACTGCCATCATTATTTATATATAATCTGAACTTCACCACATCACAATTCCCTTAACATAGCTTTATACGTTTGTAAACATTGGGGTAACTTTGTTTAGTTTTCTCAATTTAGTTTTTTTCTTTGTGTTAGTTTATGCATGTTTTGGACATGTTCCTAGAAAGTAGGGTTTCCGTTTTCTTTCTGGTTTCTTCTTTTTTTGTGATGGTTTGTCGTTTTTAGTCTCTTCCACCTCTTCGTCAGTACAAATGCTAATTGTCTCATCTTATAGATTTATATAGATTTTGTTTAATTGATAGGGTTGAAATCACATCCAAATAGAAAATACATTAATTCTGGGTCTAGAGATCCATTTTTCTCAACAGAAATAAAATTGAAGGTGATTGGTTTTCCTAGCACTGGCCTTTTAAACATCGCATCATAATGTAAGTGTAAAGTTGGCCCCTAATGCAAGAAAGGAGATGTGTGTGTGTGTGTGTGTGTGTGTGTGTGTGTGTGTGTGTTGTGTGTGTGTTTATTAAGATTTTGCCAAGCATGCATGTGGTTAAGTTCCTCTTTATTTGTGGATGTTCAAGCAGATTTTAATGTGGCATCCTATATTTGTGTGACATTTATATTTAAGGTTGTATGTATATTAAAAGAAAAACTATTTAAATTGCAAAATTTTTGTTCCACATATGTTCCACCTTGAAATTATTATGAATTAGTTGTTAAAAACCCAACATATTTGACTTCCACACTTGTATGGTAACTGTCCATAACTTTTTAGCCTGTTTTATCTGGTTTTGCCCTTTCTAAACATCCATAAATGCGACTGTTCGAAAATCAACTAACTTTTGTGTGTAGGCTATTTGATTCTTTCTGAGTCATACCAGTAGTCACTAAGGGTTTTTTCAGTCTTCCCTTTGTGTTTGTGCAGCATTTTTCAAAGCCATTTAAATATGAAACTTTACACAGCAGGTCTGCTCTTTAAAAGCATGTAGGTTTCGTACTTCCGATTACTGAAACATTGTAAAACTCAGTGCTGGAGTAACATGTAAAAAAAAAAAACACAAACATTAAAACAGTGTCCACAGATTCACACACGTGTAGATGATACTCACCAAGTTTCCGTAAGCTCATCGTGGCTGTAATTGAGTGACAGATGGATCAGCAGAAGGAAAACGGAGGAGAAGATGAACAGCAGCTTCTCGTCTTGGTTAGATAATAGTGTGACGCTGCTCGCACTCGGTTTGCAGGAGAACAAAACTGAGAGATGAGCAGCAGGGGCAGGGCAGATCTTAACTTCCTGTGAAAAGGCTGCAAACACCAATGTGAAGAGGAAATGAAAAGCCTCAAAATAAGAAGACACAGGCATAAAGACTGATAAAGAACTTTTTTTTAAAAAGGATCTGAATGGAATTTTTTTTACTGAATTAAAACAGTGTCAATTAAAATTAAAGTTAAGAGCTATCTTTTATTTTCTAACTGAAGTAAAAGACTGGCTAAAACATCATGCAAAGATAAAAGCACTTGTTAAATTCTGGTTAAGTACATTCAGAAACAGAGTTTCTTTATTTCTTTATTTTTTGATCTAACGATTATATAGGTAAAAGGTATAAGGTAAAATAACTTATTTTTTGTGTTTCTTCTCCAACAATAGGGCAAAAGTTGGGCAATGGGTGAATGAAGTGGTATATAGTGCATCTGCTGTTATTGGAAGGTGTCTTCACAGGTATTATTCCTGATGGAGATATATTCTTAGAGTTGGATCTGGGACTTTCACTGTTGCGTAGGGGCGAAGTACCAGGAGGATACAAATACAGAGATAAACAAGGCAGTAACAACATGTAAGGAGGCTCAAATGTTGTGAACTTCAAATGTAGTTTCACAAAGGGCTTCAGTGGGAGGCTTATTAATAGACAGACAAGCATTGGGTAAAGAAGGGCTTTGGCTGCCAGTAATCACCAGATACAGACCAGGGCACAGGAGAACAGCTGCTTAGAAAAAAAAAAAAAACACCAGGATCATCATGGATGCAACTTGACATTAAGAATAGATTTTTGATCAGTGCATACTGCAGGAATGAAGCTGAGGTATAATACACCTGTTTCAGCTACCTAAACGCAGTAATGTCTATACTATGTGTGATTAGCTGCATTGATAGAGCCCGACTTTCTTGGTTACAGACAAGAAGTGGAAACATACGGTTGCTAAAACCTCTTACTTGCCTATTAACACTTACATAATGGGTGTGGCTGATACATTTTAGCGCCTATTCATAAAGTTACCACTAAAATGAAGAACAACTAAAAGAGGGGATGAAGCCTCTGCTTCAAATAGATTACCAAAAGCACAAACTTTTACATTTCTTCTTCTTTATATAAACCACATAGAGATACTTTGGATTTGTTTCCCAACTGATCACACAAACGTCCTGTTAAATACCAAAAGTTTGGCTGATGATTTTAAAATAGCTTCAATTCAATTCAATTAAACAAAAGTCTTGGGGAGCAGGAAAAATGAAATCTGGTACACTGTTGACATCATGTAATAATTGCATCTATATGTGAACTACAACATCCTACAACATTTAAACACCTCTCTATTACAATTAGTATCAGCTTGCCTGGGTCTCCGGGTGTTTTTTTATTCAGTGTTTCAGATGAAAGCATTAGTGAATCGATCTCATTATTAATTTTGCCGCTAAGCAACACGATAGCTAAGCAGATTATTTACCTTAGTTACTTACAAGTCAAATTAACACATGTATTTGCACCCTTCTAAGGCATTGCTTAAACATATAGACTACACCAGTTGTTAAAATTTTTTTTATAGTGACACAAAACCGAACAATCCCGACCCCTCGGTATTCTACATATTTCAAAAATTTTTTCTTCCATATTAGAATTTTCTTCGAAAAAGAAAAACTATCTTAAAATCTCTTTTAAAAAGTGGTCCAGAGCAATACTTTTTCCAGGCTTTCCAAAAGTATAATTTGTTTTTTTAGCTTACTATGCCATCATTGGCAGAATGCAGAGTTGAGGTAAACGAGCACAGTTTAAAGAAAAAATGGCAAGACTAAAAATCTACAATAGCAGCAGCCCTAACATTTTTTGGGTCAATAGTAAAAAGGGGATCATATAACTGACACTTTGTTGTAAGGAAACTAAAAATGTGTTTTGATTATCTTAGTCATCAAATTGTTCAACAGCTGTAAAGTTATTCACTTTGAGACTTAAGCTATTGCCAAAGTTCTGTATTATTTCAGTGGCACTGGAAGTCCTCATCCTTAAAGTGAAAGCATCCTCTTAACGCTGTGAATCTATGACTGAGCTGTAAAACATATATGCTGCATTCTGTCTGAACTAAAACAAATCTGACTTCCTGGTTGAAATAATCAACTAGAGCACCCTCCTCTCGTAAAATACAAGAAACCTTTACTAAACCCAGTAAGGAATTTTAAGTCAGCTGCTACTTGCAACATGAAATGATTACTTTTAATAGTAATATCTACTCTTTACATTGTTTCTCACATTTATCATTCGTATAACTGTAATGTGTAATTTGCAAGTGTTGAAAATCACAGTTTCATTTGCAGAATGTGTCGTGTGTAGCTCTGCTATTTCCGTTGTTGATGCTGTAACAGAGATAGACAGTGTGAGGAAGTCTTTGCTGCAGGTTGCAGGAGTCCATTAACTTACAGACTCACAAAGCAGGACAACTGGATCATGGTAAAATGGGATGTTTCTTCCCTCCGACTTTGCCAATGAGCGGCAATAGTTAACATCTTCTAGAAGCAAGACTTTCTGTAAATGCAAATGTTTTTTTTTTTTCCTAAAGTAAAATCCCAAAAACTCTGCAAAGGTTAGGCTAAGTTTGAACACATACTGAGGTTGATTTATCTTTGGTTATAAATACCGAGTTAAACATTCAGTTGCAAGTCACAAAATCTTATTTGCTTTGGGTCCAAACGTCTACTAGCAAAAAACGCCAGGACCAGGTGTCTAACAGGGATATTTTTGTCTCCCATTCAGAAACAAGCTGTTAGTATAGCTACAACCATCTTAGATTCTGAAAACAGCAGCAACTCCAACTTTAGGGGGGATCTTGTGATATTCATAACATTCCAGCTTCAAACTACATTGATAATAAACCACTGCAGTTGCACCCACTTAAAGATTAACTTAAGAAATAACACCTGAGTTATCCTGTTAAGGTCAGCTCAAGTGAGGAGGCGGAATTGCTATGTTGTTTCATTGCTTTGATTATTATCGGGGTTTTTCTGGCATTATCCTCCGTTTTTACAAGAAACTTGAACAAGATATATTCTACATGCCTTCAGATGTCATAAAGACAAGTGTTTGGTGCTACATTTGTAGTGCCACTGTTTGCATATATCACAATGCTCTACAATGAATATGTAAAATACAGTTTTAAAGTCTTGTTCTATTTCTTATATTTTATGTACACATGTGACGGAAACGACAATTCGGTGTACAGTTGTATAATTAGCCTTTAGTCTGAGTAAATTTCTTTCACTTCCTGTTTACTTGCTGTGCTCAGCTTTAGCGAAGGTGCCCCTCTCCTTCCTGTCAGCAGTGAACCACAGCAGTAATGAATGAGTTTCTACCGAAAATGCAGATCAGAGTGACAAGCAACATGTAAAAGATTAGAAAAACATTTTGTTTCCTAGTCAAAAAGAGGATGGGAAAATGAGCACTTTCTTAAATAAAATAAAACTATATTTATTATCCTATATGTGGTAAATTGAAAAAAAAACATACTTTCTATTTTTATTTTGTTCTTTCTTATAGCAATAATAACATCTGAAGTTGTCAATGCTGTAATGCTGTAGCGTTACCTTACAAAGAGCCACTGATGCAACTTCAACCCCGAACTGTGGTAAAGTTGACTCACAAAAATGTGGTTAAAGTAGCAAATGAAAAAACCCTCAAGAGGTGCCAGTGTTAAAGGACAAAACGATAGAAGTATATGAGAAAAAGAGAAGCGTCAAGGTCTGTGTTGTTTGTTTGTTGTTAGTGTTTCCTTAGTTGTTAGTTATTTAATGACTGTGATTAGATATTTTCTTTTTGTCTGTAGTTTAGCATTTCGTTTTTTAATGTCTTCCTTGTCTTGTATTTCGATTTTTATTATTATTATTATTATTATTATTATTAGTAATAGTAGTAGCAGTAGTAGTAGTAGTAGGAGTATTATTGGTATTCTGTTTCCTTCTCCCATTTCCTTCTTCCTCAGTCTGCTTCTCTCTTAACTACATACACCTTTAATCACTCTGCTGTCTGATTACTTCCCTTGTTCCACTACTGATCCTCCCAGCTTATATACCTGGACCTTCACTACACTCCTCGCTCGATCCTCCACGTTATGTTCATCCCTGCTCTGTGTCCCCGTTGCCGCCTTCCTCTTCATTGACCTCCAGTATTCCTTCCAAGTCCCCTTAGTTCCTTGTTGTCTCTGGTCTGCCCTTCTCTGTTCTTCAACACCTCTCCACGAAACTCCAGTATGCGCTCTCTGTGTTCCGTTGTCGTTCTTGGTTCCAGTGTTCATTATCCAAAGGTGCAATAAATCCTCACCTCATCCAACACCATCTCCATCTTCTGCATTTGTTCTGTGACAACAGGATGCACAACAGTTTTCAAACTACTTAAAACCTTAAAATCTGTAAAAGGAAAAGTCATACATTTTTCGAATTTCATCCAAACTGACTTATAACGGAAGGGCAGGTATACAATAAAGAGCAGCAATAACTGTGTGCTTGAGTGACAGACTGCTGCATCCTAAATGCATAAAGGCGTGTTACTGCAGATCCTTCCAGCAGCTGAATTTATAACCATTACTGCTCTCAACAAACTCAATAAGTGTTTATATACATACTTGTATTTCCTCAGTTTAACTAATTTCTAAATAACACCTCTGCTGGCTTTCGTATATATCAATTGCTCTACAGTTTTTTATTGTCACTCATTGTAAGTAGTATATTTGCTTATTGCTCAAATAAACATGCATATTTTCATTCTTTAAAACTGCAGAGCATTTATGTTCAACATTTTCCCTTACTGTAAAGAACATTATTTCTTATTTTTTTGTTATTTCCATGAATTTAATATTCTTTGAGTAAATCTACTCCCTATTATTGCCTGCTGCTTCAATTACTGTAAGTTGTTCCCTCTGTGGGAGATTAAAGGATGTTTCTATTTTCTATCTAGCTATCTAAGAGATTCAAAAAGTAAACGGAATACAACCCAGCACTCCAGAACAAAGTGAATTTAAGCAGAATTGACACTAACATAGAATGGGTAAGCATGGTTTGATCTGTTATTATGGAAGAACAGTAAAAACTGAAAAGCACATTACAGCGTATGAACACCAAAGACTTACACAATCTACAGTAATAAGCAATTTTCCCTTAATCGGATTGTTTGCAACATTTTTAAGATTACATACAGTATGTGATGTTACCATCTCATAAATGCAAATTGCAAAAGAGCAAAAGCAGATCAACCAACAAGACAAGTCCAAATACAGGACTTTAATATATTCCGAGCATACAAATGTTCAGGTCTTTCGTATGGGCCGAACGTTAACTTTCTTTGTACTTTTTAATATGCTGAAGTAGATGTTTCAACAAAATACAAATGCCATAACACATCAACAAACATCATGACAAAAAAAATACTTTATTAAACACAAAGTAAAAGTTGTAATCATAAAAAAAGTTATACTAAAGTGGAATCCTAATTACACCACAAAGATATGTAAAGAAGCAAGAACAGCATTTGTAGTCCGGTCATTAGACTCCTGCCATTTGATTTCGTTGCTTCTAGACACTGAAAGCACATATTAAAACCTCTTCCAGAACTTCTCCCACTTTTTTTACTTGTAGTTTTGTTTAAAACGTTTCTGTGGAGACACCAACCATCCCTGAACACTGGAATATTTGTGACCACCTCCACCTGTTAAAACTACCTATTTGAATAGTTCAAATGCCAAATATATCTCAAAATGCATTGATACGCACAATGGAAACCCTCTTTGTACAAGTTGGGCTCCTAGAAACGCTGCTTTGCAATAGTCTGTCAAAAATGTATTATGTTGCACAGAAACTAGACAAGTCCTGTTGTCCTCATTCTTTTGCATTAAATAGAGTTGCTTAAACACTACACATTATCATAGGTATAGTGTAGTTTGACACTATGACACACTGTATTAGAGTACATTGTAGAATTCTGTTGTCTCACATTGTAATGTGACTAACAGTATTGCACTCTATCCTGTTGTATTCTTTTATACTCTATTATAGTACATTGAGTGACAAAAACAATCATACCACGTTGTGCTTTTGCACATAATGCTGAAATTGTCATCGAAAAAGTTTTGGGCCTCTCGTTGGCACAACAATTCTTATTACAAAGATAGGCAAACATAAATCTGGTCAAATAAAAAGAAGAAAAGTTACTTCAAAAATTAAAACTTTTCTTTTAGTACCTCTTTAAATCAACGAAGTGATGTCACGATTAGTTTGGTTTTCATCAACTAAGGTAAGAAGGTTATCAGAAGAATCTGTTGTAGTCAAATGTCAACTCGTTAGATGGTAAAAAAACATTTTAGTGTGGCTGAACTAAAACTGCAAAGGGATTAAGACAACATGACCACTGACCGCAGCTCTTTGGTGGATGGTGATGACACGCACACACATACACACCCTGAAAGAGTAACATGTTCCATTTTTCTTTGCAAGTCCGTACCTTGCCTATTTTCACAGAAGTAATTTGTCAGGCTGGATGGTTGTGTGACGGCTGTGTGTGTCCGCGCGCACACGAGCCTGTGTGTGATACCTTAATTTGACCTTGCTGAAAAACAAGCCTTCAATTATTTAGGTCTTTGTTTCCTCGTTCGATGACAAAATATCCGTCACATAGCAGTGAAACACACAAAACTAAAGCCTTATTACTACAAAATGAAAAACAATTTTATTTCCACAGCTTTTTTGGTCCCATAGTAAATTCCTACAGTTCTTCAATGATAAAAACGTTTACATAATGTGAGATTCTTGGATTTATCTTATAAATTTTCTTTTACAGCAAGCTCAAAAAAGTTAAACTCTAACCTTAAAGCGTTGTTAGGTAGAATGTAAATATGAAACTAATGTGAGCGTCTGAAGAAGTTCTGTTTCCCATAGATTTACTGGTATAATTAAGTCCATTGTGAAAACTGAAATGACTTGTTGTGTTATTCCATCCAAACTTTCTGTAGTTACATTAAAAGTTAGCAGCAACATAGCTCCTAAGCATCACCTTAAAAGAATCAGACACATAATCCAATCTGGCACCACTAATGTATTCTTTATAATGTGTATATTCCCGTATAGAACAGTGGGTGTTTCATTTGCAAAAAATTATCTGTCCTATTATTATTGCAAGAGGACTGTCTTTATTAGAAAATGATTGCAGTTTGCTGCTGTCTTCTGTCTTTAGGGTAATAAACAGCAAGTACTGTCACCATGATTTACAAGCAGACATCTTTACATTTGAATTTGTTGCTCTGGGAGAAGAAATGTCGTTTCATAAAGGAAATATTTGTTTTTTACAAGAGTGATAGAAAAAGGAAAAATTAGATAAAGTTTTGCAATCATTGCCGTTATTTTCAGGAAAAAAATATCCGGCAGTACAAACAGACTTATTAAATGATAAATAATATTTTGTCTGAAAAATTTGGATAAAAAGTTGGAAATACTTTTTTTTTTACCATACACACTAAAGTGTCCTCCTTTGTGAGACTGAATGCATCCAGGTGGTGTAAAGGTAAAAGTTACGGCTGGACCAGTTCAGACGACAATGACTATAGATGTCATTGTATTGACCTTGCCTGTATTTATCCCAACACAACAGGATGTACGAGCTGAATTACTCAACCTTGTTTGAAACTTGTTTGTCTTAAAAGTGAAGGTAGAGTACCAAATACACAGATCAAACAGGTCTTTGTTGGTTCATTTTTTAATATCACATTATGCTAGACTTTTTACTTTATAGATGATTTGGAAGTTCACCTCTTATCTGCTTATGAAAACAACAAACATTTCAATTTGTCAACAGTTTTGTTGACAAACTGAAAGTCCAGGTCAGACTGAAATTTATTTTCTTTTTGATGTGTTTATGTTCTCTTTCACATTTGAAAGTTATCACTGGTTTACACCACAATCTACTCAACAGTGTGAAATATGGATGTATAATTCCGTTTCTTTGTTCCTGTTTCTCCTTAAAATAAATAGCAAACTGCTTTTTGCCCATTGTTTGTGAAAAAAATTATAGTTGTATTGATAGTTGTAACAACTGTATCAGATGTGATAATGTATTTAAAACTACTCCATCCCCTCACATTCTGCCAATAATAGCAATGTAATAACATTACATAACGTCTTTAAAATATACATCTTGGAATGACAATTTTGGGTTAAAACTAACAATTTTAGGAACTTTACTGGCAAGTTGGTCTGATTATGCATTAAATATAATAATACTGCAGGGGGCGCCAAAGACCGTAGAAATTTCATTCTACATATCGAAAAAAAGCTTCTTGTGATGCAAAGGAATAAAATCCGAAATGTAGATATTTCTATCATCTTCTGCTTCTCAAGGAAGCGATGTAATCTGAATAAGGTTGGTTCAATTGATCACATATGTGTTTTTTTGTTGTAAAAAATCATGTAAATCAAACGATAAACCATGAATATCATATTGATAGTAAATGTTTTTAATTCTTTATCAAAGCCTCCATTCATCCACCACATCATAACCTGTTGCCTAATGATATTCCTATACAGTTGCAATAGTATCTTAAAAAGCATTATTTGAATTTGTTTAAACATCTACTTTATAAGAGAGTAAGCATAGTTGAATCTGATATGCTTAATTACCAAATGATCTGTTTTTGCTTTGCTCCTGTCAGCTTGTATAGAAAAGTCAAGAAGAGGTCTGGCAGTATGGCAAGATTAAGAGAATCCATCTGCACCAGACACACCACATGCACCAATACGGTCCCAAAGTATAGCAGCTGTTATCGCCTTCACTTCTTTTAATATAAAGGTCCTTTATTTCATACAGTCAGAATATGTTTAAAGTGCACAATTAAAGGTAGTATGTGATGCAGGAAATTTGCTAAATCTTATTCATAAAGTATAGGAACTACATAAAACACCTAACAATGGCAAACCACCTAATTTATGTATTAGTTACTTTGTACATTTGTAATAACATTCAAACAGTCAAACTCTTTTTTTCGCATTGCTTGTGACCAAGTTTGCCAGAGCAGCTGGGGATTAAGCTCTTACTGGCACTTCAACAGAATGATGGCTTTCACTTTTCTGATCTTCTTACCTTTGTGCAGTTTCAGTTCATTGACATTTGACTGTAGCCGTGTTAAACTCCTTTTTCTGTTCATTTTCTCTGAGTTAAAAAACCCAAATGTTTTTTATCTTTAACCAATTGAGGTTTTCATTAAAAACAAAACAAAGACTGCATTACAGAATAAATGCTATCTATATTTTTTTCCAGAAAATGTCACAGGTTGATGACAAAAAAAATCAGATTTTTCAGTTATACAGCAATGCAATTGCATCATATTCAGTAAATAAGCATACATCATGATAAAAAAAATCTTCACCACAGTCATTATTTTTATTTTTTATTTTATTTTTGCATGACAAACTACTGTGTTAGTAATTAGATAAGAGGTTTAGCATCCAACAGCTTGGTTTGGCATTTAACAGTTTGCCTTGAAAGTAACACTATTACTGTTATTTTACATCTGTACCGGTTGATGCTTTAAACATCTATTAGAAAAATCGTACAATATCAAATACCATTCATAAGCAAAGCAATAAGAACAATAAACCTTGAGCTTGTTCAGTCAAAGTCTAAAAACAGATGGTTAAAGGACAGTTTAGTGGCCAAATATTTTTTCTTGCTAGCTCACATATATAATTAGATTATCGAATCAGAGTATTTAGGATAAAAAGAGATTTCGAGATTTTGTAAAATATTCACTTGAACAAAAATAGCAACTTTCCACCCCAAGACTTTCAAAATAGTGTCATTAAATTCTTACGTTTCTGTAGATAAACTAAGATTTTTTTTTTTTTTGCAGTACAACATAATTGATCCCTGCAAGAGTATTAAAAATAAAAACAAACTATCACACACAAAACACATTTAAATATCTAAACACAACATGATGACAATCAGTCAATTTGACATAAAAACAATCTATGAAGTAGGTTAGGCTGTGATGAAGAATAATTATTATTTCTGTGCACATGGGGCAGCATCCAAAGAAAAGGGCTGCATTTTATAGAAACTTGAACAGAGAGATAATAACATGTTTACTACTTGTATTAATAAACCATGATTTAATGCAAATGTCCTTAAAACAAATAATGCCCAGGCGGCGCTATTAATAGGTTCCCAAAAAAAACAGTTTGAACAAGTCACAACAGAATCCAAAGAAGAACTCAAGCTTGCAATTATTTTCCCTATAATAGGATAAAACATATCTGCTCCCATCCATGCATCTACAGTACACTCACTTAATTACTCTGGAGTGGAGGAGAACTAAAGATAAAGAACAATTAGGAGGTGATACGTTGTTTTTTCTTCTTCTTCTTTTTTTTTTGTTTGCAAGTATGATTAGAGCTAATCAGGAAGGAACACTAAAAAGAAGATAAAGTACCACATTGACAAGGGCCACAATTTACAACTTGACCCTAACAGGACAACCTGCCAAAGTCGTTTTTTGCTCTATTATGAAGTATTGATCAGTTATTTGCACAAGTCCAGGGTATATCAAGGAATTAGGTGAGGTAAAACCTTCACACTCCAACAACTGCTTGTTATTGACTGATAAAATCATGTTTTGGTTTTAACACTTTCTGGTTTAATAGGCTAGTGATTAAACAAATAGTGTAAGATTTAAACCTATCAGTATTGATCATCAGTAAGAAACCTCAATGCCTTGCTGCCTCCCTCCCCTACATACACAATTACAGTGTAGGCAAATAAAAAATTATATGCATAGATTGAATAAGTCAGGCGCAGGAAAACATGCACTGATAGTTAACAGTGAAGTAAATTGTGTCATAAAGCGTTCTGTGGTGCATCCCAACAGATTCACAGCAGAATGCCACAAATGAATAACACTCCCACTCTAAGAACCACAGATGTTCTTCTGGGGCTGGCATGGTAGTGTCAACGTTTTAATCACTAAGTAGGGGAAGGGTTCATTTTGATCCCAAAGGTGCATTATTTAATTTCCATGCAATTTAATTAAACCTGTTAACGAGCCTGGTATTTTTTTAACATAGTTTTTAAGCATACATGGAATATTTAAGATCACACAGAAATGTAGCAGCAATTGTCAATGAGAAGAGCGACAAAGCTGCAACAAAGCCTTTTAGCTTTAACCATTTAGAAATTGACTAACTGGTGTAAATTGGATTATTTTCCTGCAGCATTAATGAGGCATTCTTAATCTTAATGTTACCTAAAGGCAGATAATTCTCTTTCAGGTTTTTCTGGCAATTACAGCAGGTTTTCCAAGTTCTAATCAGCAAAAAGAAGTCCCATTACATCACAAGCACCATTTTTCCATGTGCAGGTTTAAACTACCCCCTTGATGTATTTTGGGGCCTGTTTGTTTGACTAAGTGACACTGACCTTTAAAAAAATCCCTTTTATCCTGTCAGCCCACAAATTATTTTCCCCAACCATGGGTGTTTATTTAAATGTGTTTTGGTAATCAAGAGATAAACCTTTATTTTATTTTTTTTTTCTCAAACATTGGAATCCTCTTATGGTCTCCTTGTTGACTAATGCAACTGATGCCTGGTGTACTTCAGGTGCACCTTTATGTCATTTGTGACCCAATAATTTACTGAACAGCTTATGTTCTCTTTGGGTCATGTTGGTTGGCAGGCCATTCCTGGGAACGTTAGTTTTTATTTTATTATTTTAATGTGTTATCCTTTGTGAATAATGACTCTTTTGTTGCCTAGATTCCAAAACACATGTTTATTTCAGCCTTTTCTAACTGACCGATATCACTCAGTTTTTAATCTTGGTCTCTGGAATTTCCTCAAGCCTACCTATTTTTGTCAGGTTCTATTCAGGTGGTTTGTTAAATGTGTGGTAATGTTAAAGCTTGGGCATGATTTAGAGATTAAAATTATGTTTAGAAAAAAAGGTAGTAAAACAGAGTAATCTGTTATTTAAATAGGGGGAACAACTACTTTTTCCACATAGGAACATGTAACGTAATCATCTGAAAGTTGTTTTGTTTCCTTTACTGGTTTTCTTTGTCTGATGATTATTTTAAGTACTCAAAACAATGAATATTTATGGTGGCTAATCTTTTTTCACTTTACTGGGAGTATTCTAATACTGTTATAGTAAACCAACATTGGTAGATTACATGGTAAATTATTGTTGTCATCACAATAGGAGCAACTATAAGCATCCTTCAGTTTTATAGCTTTAAATTTGTCAACCCTATTCTATTCATTTCCATTACCAGGAAAATGAGTCACAGTTTCTGACTCATCATAGTTAAGATATCATAACAGCTATGCAAGACCTCTTATCTATCCCTTCGTTTCTCTGGCAGTGCCTAACATGAACAAAATGTTGTTAATCAGTTTCTTTACCTTCTTGTTTTGTGTCTTTGTATTTTGACAGTTTATTTTAATGTCGATTAATTCTGCCATGAGGCATCCCTGGGAGTTTAAAATTATGTGCTGATGTCAGAAGGCGGCAAAACACATTTGCATAATTCTCTGTTAATGTTTTTTTCTTTTTTCTATCTGCATATTCGATGACATGAGGATAACTACAGTGGGAATCTAATTAGTTTTAAAGTGTCCCACAGTTTGAAAGAAAAAATAACAGCACACCTGCATGTTCGTCTAAAAGAGCAAAATCTTTGCAAATCATGAATGTTTTATATACTATACTATAAAGTTGCATAAGAATTTTTTTGTTCGCTGTCCCTTAATTTGTTGTGCTTCGATGTGCATTTTTTCCGATTGACCATCTCTTTGCTTTTTCATTTTTCTCCATCAAATTCCTGCCAGACCTGAATGCTTGCTACTCTTTGAACACAGCACTCTGGGTCATGGTTTATGCTCTCTCTCTTTCACACACACACACACACACACACACACACACACACACACACACACACACACACACACACACACACACACACACACACACACACACACACACACACACACACACACACACACACACACACACACACACACACACACACACACACACACACACACACACACACACACACACACAAGCTTACATACATAAAAAATGCATGTGAAATCACATTGTTCCACCTTGAGTGCCCTTCTCCAATGCTGACAGAGAGAGGGTGGCTGAGCAGATGGGGGAGGTGCAAAGTCATCAATTATTTATGGTTGAAATCCAATAAGAGGAAGCGGTTTAGATTGGGTCGAGTATATTGACAGATATACAGACTCTCAGATCGGTGCACCATTAAAAATAACATAGTTCTTCAAAAAACAAAGCCTGAGTAATGATATCCTAAAGTGGTGATCTTCAGTTTTTCTTTAGTTGGTCTTTAAGAAATCCTGATTCATCAACTGTTTTGGAACGTGACCGTGATTTCCACAGGCTTTGGAACTTTCCTTCATGTGGAGATAGACAATTTTAGTCACGACAATATTCAAAGATTATATATATATATATGTACATATATATATATATATATATATATGTTCCATTTTTTTTATGCGGTTATTTATTTGTATTCGTTTAGTAAGTAATCTGCTGTCCATAATTGTCAAGGGATTTTAATTTGCATACCCTCAATACGAAAATGTTCATGTCTGCATATTTGTTAATGTTGCAGATATTTCAAATATCTCTAACAAAGTAAAGGATTTTATACCAATTTAAGTAAACAATTTTTACAGTTGACTTACAGAAGTTTTCCACATTCGTCAGTCCTCCCTGTTTTAGTTTGTAATTTGTCACAGCAGCATAAAGTTTTATTGAAGACTTTTATACAGGAATCAGAGTCAAAGAAAAATCTATATTACATCTTAATAAAAGATGCATTTCCTATTTAATAAAGAGTCCTTTTATAGGAAAATACAATGCAAAATAGGTTTTTGTATGATTCTACTTATAAGTCAGCTAGGAGAATGAAATTGTTTGATTTTCTTTATAGTCTTATTCGGAATTCACAGAGAAATCAAAGTTATTCTGTTGAAAATCACAATATAATATGGGTAACACTACTTTATTGGGGATATTTCAAAACTTTGTCTGACTCTGAAATCCTGCCTGAAGAGTGACTTTTTTCAGTCCCACCACGTGATCTATGATGTAGATTTGTTTTGTTTTAAGTAATTACTTATTATGTTACCTTTTTTACTGGTCTTACTTTTTTGTCGTTTTATCTTGTGTAAACAATTTTTACAATTAAAATACAACCATATCATTATATATAGTTCATACCACACCCACAAGTACAAAAGTGATATGACTAGTGACATACTTTATTTTCGAAATATTCACACACCTTACACATTTTACAATAGTACAAATTTTCTCTGCACAGGTAAAATAGCTTAAATTGTAATAATGGTAAAATCCAGTTAAGAACAGAAAATAATCGACACTTCATTCCAAACTAAAGCAGAGAACCTTGAAAGTTTAGTTTATACGCTTAGACTCTAAGTAATTAGTCAGAGTAGGACTGACACAAAATGACTCCTGGAAATAAAGGACAACTTTTACAACAGAGTGACAGAGCAACTTGTGGAGAAGATAGACGTGTAGGCTTATATAAAAAAAAAAGGTAATCACTTACACTGTTTTCGTTTTTTAATCACAAAATGGAAAAACATTTCTGTTTTAAAAACTCATATTTAACCATATGTAATATATTCTTTTTTTGTTTTGCGTTTGTGCATTATACCAGTATGGAACTCATTAAGGGACAAACAGAATTGAATCCTTAGTTCAATTGAGGTACAAATTAAAATATAAGTTTATAATTTTACTCAGTGCCTCACTAGTCATCTTACTGCACGTCATTGGCTTAATGGAAGGGAACTAATATAAAGTGCAATTTAAAAATCAGAAATTACATGAGCCTATGGACCCGTTCAAATAATTTTTATTTATTACATTTAATTATTCAGGTCCATTAAGCTAAAAAGGAAGTCCCAAAAACCTAAAAGCTCTAATAATTGTTTTTTTGACTGATACTGGTAATGACTCACAGGGAGACGCAGTTTATTCTAAAGCAATTTTTTTTCAAAGTATCATAGTGCTGCAGTGGTTCTTTGATCCAGATTCAGTTAAGCCTTCAGTGACATTCCCATGTGGAAATCCTACTAGGACTTTAGGGAAAAAGAAGCTGAAAGGGCTGTTTGCTTTGCTCAGAGCAGCTTAGAGGCTCAAGGCCGGTCAGCGTCTGAAACAATTAAAGTTAACCTTTGACCTCAAAGTGTGGAGTTTATTGTTTAGATTTTATTATTATAACCGTGAATATCTTAATAATCGATTATTCAATAGTAGCTTACCTAAGAAATGCCTCTGCTGTCAAGCATTGATCAAAAGCTACCGAATGGTAAAGAAAAATCCCATGTGCTGATGTAGCAAAGAACCTCTGCCACAGCCAAATCCAGGCGGTATACAGTTACATTATATTCGTCCTTGGACTTGTCCTTAGTGCCATTGGGGGATTCTGTTCACTACTGCCTGAGCTGAAAGTGCTGAGCTACAGGCTCAAACTGATATATTAGTTAGTTTAGGTGTAAATAATTGGAAAGGACATTCTATTTTGTGAGTACTGGTCAATTTACAATAAAAATATTCTTAGAGAAATTATTTCATCCAAACACATTTGATTATATTTTAACATAACATAAACATTATTTATTTGTTTATTAATGGTCAATTACAGAATCGAAGATAACTGATACCACCGCAGGTTCTTGGTCAAACAACATTTTTTCTTAATTGTACACAAAACTGCTTTATCCCTAAAGATGGAGGCAAGCCCTCTTTTTAATCGCACTGGGGAAGAGCATTCAGGCTAAGGAACCTTTCCAGTGATTATTTTTCCCATCCCCACAATGAAGACGTACATCTGCTGGTTTGAAACATTCTAGAACAGATAAAAAAGCAACCAGTCAGTAGTTCTTCAAGACTGGGAGTCCAGTATAACCCTAATCCATGGTCTATCTGCATTGTATTTTAATGGCGTAGGAAGATGGAAGGTAAATAATGATACAGCATTGCCTTCCTTTCTTTTAACACTGTAGTATAAGCCTGTTAAAAGGTCTGCTGCATGAATGCAAACACCCAAAGCTTCTACATGACGTACCTTCTAACTAAATGCTGCAAAAAAGACCCAATAATTACACTGCCTGAATTTGTGCAAGACAATGCAAATAGTTTGCGCTGATCATCCTTGACTCACTCAGGATGGCAAATGCTTGCAATTGAAAGGGAAACAGACAGTAATGACCTACCTCCTGTGTAAATTAGCTAGAATTATCTGAGTAGTTTGGGGCATTGAACTTTAATACAGAAGAAGCCAGTTAACTATAAATTATGAAACCTTGAGACGTTCACATCCCAAGAAAAAAAACATGTTTTACTGATGCTCTTCTACAAACCTAATCCCAGAAGACAAGCACAATTGAAACAAAAGAACATATCAAAACTGAGACACATGCTAACACATTTGATCTGTTCCTACAATATTATAGGCATAAACACCATTGAATAGTTCAGACAACATTACATTTGGAAAGTTGATGAGTTCTGCATAGTAGAGATAAACATGCGTTGTGTGAATCAAACCCAAAACAAAAGCTGGCAGAAGCTGGTAGGAGGAAGTCGTTTCCCACATTAAATGAAGTTCTGTACTGACTTAGACTTAAAGACCACTCAGTGAAGAAGAAGCTATTACTCCCAAATCATCAAAACAGTCAAATTGAACATTGGCTAAGGGAGGATAAAACTAAATCATGAATGTATAATTGGAGTCTTTGGCCTAAATTGACCTTTTACGGAACATTTGGAGGAAATATACTTAAAACAACAATCATGTGGGTCCGTACTGTAGGAGGAACTGATGCATTTAATAAGGATTACATTACACCGGAAAATCCTTATGAGAAAATAATGAAGGACCTCCTCAAGAAATCAACCTTGAAGTTACAGGTTAGAGACAAATACGGTTTCCAAATCCACATAACTGTAAATGCAGCTTAATTATATACAACAGGGTTTAAAGACAAACAAGGTCAATGTCAGATAATAGAACAAAAGATGTGGGGATTTTAAAACAGTTTTCATCCATTGGAATAAATCTAATGATGTAAAAAAAGCAAGCTGGCAGAAGTGTCTGAATTATTTACTTGACTAAAGAGGCTTATGTAACACTTGATTTGAAGCAAGCCTTTTTCAATGACGTTTAAATGGATAGTGAATGTAGAAGTTTTCAGGGATAAGATGGGGTAAAAAACATTTTAAGATAGTGTTATGTTGTCATTTCCACTTTGTTTGGCTAATCAAGTAAAACCTGAAAAACAACCACATTATTATTTTATTTTAAAAGCATCAACATCAGTAATGTTTCTCATGACAAATAGTATGGTCGTTACGACAACATAAAAAAACTGTTAAATCCTATATCATATCAATCATAATTTTCAATTAAAGCATATATTTTTTTGCTCAGCTGCTTTGTGATCTATGTAAGAATTTAATCAAACTATCCATCTATTCTTTTACTGCTTGCATTGTAGAGTCCCGGATGTTTCTGAAGTGTGTAAGGACACTACAGACGCTGGATTAAAATACCTGTTTCTATACCTGTAAGTATACCTGTATTGTAATTTTTTTGTTTCATGTTTCAACATTTGACCCACGCAAGCAAAGATATATATTTATGGCGGATGGTTGTGGATTTTACATAAAAGCGTGTTGCGGTTCCACCGCAGTGTGGGCGGATCACAACAAGAAAGGAGAGGAAACAGGGCCTCAGGTGTTTGTCGATCCTTCATTTCTTCTGCTTTCATCCGTCTCCCCTTCCCAACACTTTCTTCTCCTTCAACGTCCCCTTTGTTTTCCTCAACCCATGTTTTTTTCAACTGCACACTTTCATTTCCGTTTGTATTATTTATTTATTTATTGTTTCGGCTTGCCTCACAGCAACAAATATCAACCAAATTTTAAACAGGACTTGCTTAAATATTATTCTGATGCAGTTCCATGTGTTTGCATGTTTGCAGGTACACATCTCTTTTCTTTCCGAAGGCTGCGGCATAAAGTCAAAGTTATGACTCCATTCTCATTTTTCATCTGTTTGCCAGTGCAGTTGCAGTTTACATCTATGCGGAGGAATATAATCCCAAGTCTAGTTCTTTTGGTCTCTTTGCAACTTGCATCTCATAGTTTTGCAATCTTTTCAGCTACTTCTCACCCTCCTGGGGAATATTAGTAAGAGCTATCCAACAGCCAAAACAACCTGCAGTCTATAATATTGAGTAATAAAGCACCCGCTTCTTCCTAGCCCACTCCTTTATATCAATTACTGTTTATTGCACTGCGACACGACAGTCTTACAGGAGAAATCCCAGTGAGTCCTCACTGACTGATAGGCCACCCTGCAAAACCAAACACTGAAAACAATATGACAAATAAGAAAAAGAAAGGTTTTCAAACTAGACAACAAACACTAAACTTAAATCAAATGTTGTATTGTTGTTCCAGCGACAAAAACAAGGCACCCAAAACCAATCTTAAGGTTTATTAGGAGTTCACCCAATAACTGTGCACCAGGACAAGTTTCTTTTCTCATTGTGCTGAGCCAGGAACATTTTATGCCATTGTAATAACTTAATCAATTTTTCTTAACATGCTCATGTAAACAAAAAAAAAGTTGTTTAGTGTTCTTCAGAAAATCCTTTTTCTGTGCAGATCAGTGAAATACTATGTAATAAAAATGATGAATTAATCATTGTTAAAGAATATCACTACCGCAACTCTCAGACTGCCAGAAATTAGAGTTTGGAATACACATACATTTTTTCAATTGTTAAAGTACTGTGATCTTTGAAACAGCAAAAAAAATGTTCTGCTAAGAAACCCAAACACCAGATGGGGTCATCCTTCCCTCTTCCCAGTAACTGGCAATACTTACAACATGGGATGACTTGAGACCTGCTTTTAAACTGATCACATTTGTTGACGGTGACATTTAATGATGAAACTGATAGTAACACGAGATTTATCTATTTATTTATTTTTAGTTTTTTTTTATCTTATGATCTTGTGGATACAGAGCCTAAATAGAACATACTTGTATTTCATCAAATTGGTGATGGCAAAGATTATGAACGTATAATCTTAAAGACTACAAAAATGCAAGGCAAATCTAATACTCACTGTTTTCTGTTTTCTAAAATTATAACAATAAAATCCTATAATAAATTTTACTGCCAAAAAGATACTGTTAACCATTATTGATTAAATGATTAAGATAACAGATAAATAAATACTGAAGCTGTTTTTCCACAAATCAACATTTGAAGGATTGCAAACACTTTACAGTAAACTTCCTCAGTGACCTAAAGATGGATTTTTGGTCAGAGCTGTTGTTGATATCTAAAAGTACTCCTCATGTCATTTTAACATACAGTAGAGAGTATTTAGCACTGCACTTTCTTTTTTAGCTCTCTTTCCGAGTTTGGGCTTCCATTATGTATGTATTACTCTTTGTGACTATTATAAAAAGTAATTCTAGGTAGGATAATCTGTATGTAGCTGTCTGTAGATAGTCGAGACAGTATATATACATTACATATACATTACACTTAGACAGTACACCCTGCTCAGGCCATCTCTCTTTAGTTTGAGTTATAAATTAGCCCCTCAACAGAGATTTTTATGACAATATTGTTTTATGGTTTACATTCTGAGTCTAAAATAAACTGATAGCTTTTTGTTGATTTGATATAGAAATCACGTTTATAGAAAGGATTAGGCCGGAGCATTTATTCATTATGTTAAAGGCAAAGGTAAGTTGTTTGGGAATACATTGTGTCTTTGCAAGGGTAGCATGACAAATGTTTAAGACCAAGGTGTAATGTTTGTTTTAAGGAAGCTCTCAGGAAGACAGAGATAAGATGATTATTGTTTATTGATTGGAGTGGGGAACTGGAGTCTGGAAACTGGAACGGAGGGAACGACGCGTGAAACTGGGAGGACTGGAACAATGAGAAATTACTCGGAGTTCACAAGGAAGCAACAAGAGAACTCACTCTGAGAGGCAACGTTACGGATTAGCAACTAACACTCAGGGGGACTGGACAGGGAACTCCACTCCTTTTAACTGGCCTATGCTGATCGAGATGGAAAACACCTGTGCAGGAGCACAGGTGTGAGGAAAGCTCCAACCTTCAGCAGCTCTGGCGCCCCTGCATGGACCACCTAGGAAGGTCAGGAGCACAGCACCACGAAAACCTCGACACTGACACAAGGATCCCCTGACATCTACTGGAAGATAATCATTAATAAGAAGCTCTTTGACAATGTTTCTCAGAAATTTGTCATCTGATTGATCATGCAATTCAGAATTGCATTAAGAATCGCATGATTTTCATGCAATTTAGAAAACTTATTTACAGCTTTAAAACCACAAACCAGAGAATTATTCATGTAACAATGTGATTTTCATGATAATAAACAGGGTAAGGTCTGATTCTGTAGGAAAACAACTGCTTAAAGATAACGGACACACTTCTTAGGTATGATTTCCTTCTGTTTGAAAAGACTTACACTGCAGAGTGCCTTTTGCAATCTAAAGCAATGAAGTGGTCGGTGGGGAGACCGTCACTCGGAAATATGATCTGTGTCCTGGCCATAAACGGTTTAACTTCAGTGTTATATGAAAGATTACATATCTTGAACCTAAGCGGTAGAAGCTTTAAGGTAATTGCAAGCTCCTAAAATAAGTTGCCTTACATTGATTTTTGGTTAAAGACCTCTGCAGTTTTCTGGGAAATAAGGACACTATGAACAATGATAATAGAAAATAGGTCTGATGCAAGCTCCTTAAAGTAGCAGCAAAGGGAAAGTAAGCGGTTATCCAAAGTGAAACAGCGTGTGCTTTTATTTTTTAAGATATTTGAAGAACATTGTTGTGCATTTCAAGAATTAACAGAATTCGGAAAACTGCACTGTTCCAGTTCAAACCTTAATCAATTTCAGTCTTTACAGCACCCAGTATTTTAATGGCATTGACAAAGCTATTACTGAATATATTGTCGAACAACACATAAAGGTTAACTAACTGTTTTGTTTTTTAAATGTGGAAGGTAAAACATGGCAACATTGTCGTACTATAAGGGCTACAACTTTTATAATTCAATAAACAATCACATAAACGCAATTTTAGGTATAAGCGTAGAAAAAGGTTAAAAAAATATTTATATTAAAAGGGGAACACAAACTCAAGATGCACTTCCCACTCTTCAGTTTTTTATTTGGTAAAATAAATCTGATTTTAAACATTTATTAGTGGGGGGGGAACTAAACAGATTTAGTTTTTAAGTCTGAACTAACTTCTTTTTTCTACATTTTAGTAAAGTTGTGCCTTCCCTTAATTAATTTGTCTTCTTACGTTGTAGGAGCCTAAGTACTTACAAGTGAAACAACAACAAAGAATCACACACAACGCATTAACTGATTGTAATGTTGGTCAAAAGAAACCTTAAAGACCGTAGAAATATATAAGTATATATAAGGGTATTTTTTGCATTATAATAGCTGGTGACAATTGATTTAAATGCAAAAACATTTTAGCTTAATCAAATGTCTCGAGGCTCTGGATGAAGGTTTGTCATAAACAGTTTTGTAAAGTGTACCATGATTCTGAATCCAATGGTGTGTAGTCATTTCACTAAAAGAACAACCAAAACTGTAATGGTACAACATATTGAAAATGATGAGTAAATTTATAACCGAATGCAAGAAACAGAGGTGAGTAATTACTCGTTGAGAGATTTGGGGTCTTAAATAATTTAGAAGACTATCTCCGCTCCATGATCTCTAATTGAGATAGAATAAGCTCTCCATCAGTCAAGGTCTCAAGCGTTCATCAATCACTTATTCTTTAAGATTGTGTTCTCCCTGGAATCAGGCAAATTATTATTTTCTTTTAGAAATTAGTTTTGAGTAAAGCATTCACCTGACTAATAGCAATGACTGTACATTGTTATTCTCTCTTGTCTTAGTCACTAAATGTTCCCACCCATATTTAATATTCTGAGGATTTCAACTGAAGCTCCTGATATTGAAAGGCTTTGGTTGAAATAAAGAGACTGATATAATTATCCTAGGACTCAGTGCATATTTAGCAAGCTGAGTGCATGTAATAGTTTGTTGTTCACCTTTGAATATCACAAAAATTTAAAAAAAATTTAACTCAAGTTCCCTAAAAGTAATGTTGCAAATGTAATCTCTTGGTGGAGTATTACGTTTCGCACAATATTCTCATTAAGTTTTGCATTGTGTGCATAGCTTTTAATAGATTTCTTCAATAACTAATCTTAACATTGGCATCTGCTTATACCAGAGGACTTTTAATTGTCTCTGCCTATACATAAAAAAATCTATCTGTGCAAAATGCTCTTAAATCACCCTACTTCTTTTAAAGGATTTGTCAAACTAATGTTATAGTTTCTGTGCTACTTTTGCTTTTTGTTGGGTTTCTCCCTGAATGAATGACCTAATCCTTGACAAAGCCATCTATGGAAAGCTCTCCCTTCCAGTGGATCCCAACCCAATTAGTGTGAAAGCATTGATTTCAGTCTGTGATGCAGGCTGTCCCTTGTGCTACCCCCATTCCTTTAGGCTATAGATCAATAAAAACAATCACTGATTACTTGCATATAATGAGCAAGAATTTTCTTGTGGCTCAAAGCATAGGCTATAAAACAGTGATATGTTGCATTCTATATGTAAATCAAAATCATACATATTTAATTTGGGCATTTTTAAAAATCTAGTTTCAAGCACCTGTTAAAGAAAAACCAACAATGGACAAAAACCCACCACTCAAAACCACAAACGCATTTAAAGAAATAATATGATTTGTTGCTTTTACTGAACTTGACTGTTGCACAGGTTTGATATCAGAAATTCTTAATGTTTTACATTTTTATATATTCAATCAAAAACATAATTTTCTACTTTTGATTATTGATTATAACCCCAGTAGTACTCACCGTAACCTTTAGCAGTTTAGGAATGTTTCTGTCGTTTTTTGCAAAAAATAGAAATGCTTTCTTTTTAGCTAGAACATATCCAGCCGATATTAACTCACCTGATGGATTTCAGATGGAGTCTTAACTTTTTTTTCCTGCATCATTTTATTTTTATTGCAAAAACGTAATTTATACAATGCTTTGGTTTGATTGAATCGCATGTGTGAACCAGATGGGATTTTACCAACATCTGGTGATAATCTAATGTTAGTTGCTACTTTGGGAACATTATTTTGTGTTTCTGTTAGATATTTACTGTATGTGTATGCAATATAAATACGTTTTATTCAAACATTATTTATTTTTTACCTAAATAATTTACCACACTGTAAAAATATTCCTTGATCAAACACAGTTAAATATAAGATTAAGATAACCTAAGTGGAATCAAAGTTAATTGGTAATTTAGCACATGGGGGCAATTACTTTTCTATTTTACACAGAGCCAGGTAAGCTTTTATCTTTATTTTTTAACAGATGATTAAACTGACTTTTGAAAAACAGTGTTTTTGTTTTGAATCAGGCAATTATTGTATGATATAAAAACTTGTTTAATGATCAAAAATCCACAACTCATATCATATCATTCGAAAAGAGATACAGACTCAAGAGCTGTAAACTTATAAATAGGGAGACATATTGAGAAAAGAGAAAGACGGATCAAACAGTTCGAGGAGAAATACATTAATGTGAACGTTAGGGGAAAAATACAAATTAGACAAACAGGTGAAAAGGGTTAGAAGTTTGAGTATACTGGAATGAAATGTGTCCGTGACAGATTTCTGGGAGTCTCAGAAAAAAACCTCCTACAGGTGTCAACGTAGCTTGCCGATCAAAGAACAGATGTACCCTCCCCCATGCACCTACTAATAAACACACACACAAATCCCAAGAAGCGCAATTATTTTTTTACTCACAGGCCATTTACCTCTGAGGCAAATCATTCATGCATCTGAACTTTATGTTCTTCTTTTACCTTTATCTTTATTTTTTTTGCACTTCCTAAATTTCTTCATTAACATTTCCCCTTTTAAGCTCTATATCTACTTTCTGACACAAAAGTTTGTCAATACAAACGACTTTATCCTTTGGCTTCTGATCTTATTCTCTGGAAATACAATAAGTCCCGTCTAGCAATCCAAGATGTAATATCGGGGATTTGGCATCCTCATGGTTTACTGAAATTGTTGGGGGTTTTTAAACTGCAAACACTGGATCTAGTTCAGTGTTTTTCAACCTTTTTTGAACCAAGGTACATTGTTTTCATTGAAAGAATTACGAGGCACACCACCAACCAAAAATTTTAACAAATGAAACTCTATAGTCGCATATATTAAATTTATAGTAATTATAAAAGTGTCTTTAATATGCATCAAATAAACATGTATTTTTTAATCATATTTTATATCTCTTTTTTCAAATTGCACTTAACATGTCCACTTCAAATATACTCAACAATTATCCAATTTCACCAAGATAATTTCCACGGCACAAAAACACTGATCTAGTTAAATTAAACTTCAAAAGTGATACTAGTACTTCTTGTCAGGAAATGCTGTTGTTAATGGCTATCTTTCCAACTCCTAAAGAAAGTACATCCATCCACCAGAGGTCTCCCCAGGGAAGCGGCCCTGGGGTTCCTATACTTCAGGTGTGCTCTCTGGCATCTGCAAGTCGTCAAGGCACATTTTACTCTGTGTAAGTTGTGAAACCAGCTCGTCTTCTATAGGACTGCTTATTTCCTGCCTCCTGAAAATGTTCTTTGGATGTGAATCAGAAGCCTTGACAAAACATTCACAACTCCACATGTACATCACAGTTGCATACTCTTTACTGATATTTATTCTTCGTTACTTTACAGAATAACATTACTTTAAAAGGATTTCTCGGCTCATCTACCCACCTCTAGTTTTTTGAAAATCAGACTTCTTTCTACTCAAACATTTGTTCTTTTGTCATATTTCATTGGCTTACCTGGCTCTGCCATTCTGAGGTCTAATTAAAAAAAATGTTTGTGTGTAAAAGTAAAAAATATTAGATTTGGGATAAATGTCTCTTCTGTATGAATGCATAATGTTTGTTAGGGTTTCATTTCTTCTTGGGCCTGGAAAGTTTATGATGTTGTGTCTGAATTTGTTGCATTGTCATGATTGTTTTGTTTTTCATTTTGTCTGATTAACAAAAAATAAAATGTAACTGCACAAAACTAACAACTAAAACTGAACTAAGTATAAACCAATTAAGTTTTATTATTCAGGCTTCTGTAAACATTAATTGAACTTCAACAAATAATTTCGTATTGTTGTGATCCTTGACTGTTTTAGGCTCTTGGTCTTATTTTAATTTTTTCTTTTGATGTCTGTTTTGCTTTTAAATCTACCTTTTTACTTTATTTTTTGTATTTTTTTATTCTCATTGGTTGTGTTTAGAATCAATGCTGTTGAAGATTGTTTCTTTCAGTTTGCCAATGAATTATGAATTTCTTTTCATATAAATCTTTACTTTGTTTGTCTTTTACCTTACCTTAGCCTGGCTGCTGGCTTTCCTCAACAGCTGTTTCATTTTCTAATCTTGGTCTGTCTGCTCTTTCCACAGCTTCCTCTATTTACCTCTCAATAGTCCCCTTTGATTCCTATGCAACTCTCCACTTTGTGTAAAAGCTCTCTGGTTTCTCTTTTCTCCACTGGCTCCTTTAACTCTTGCCCTGTTTCGTGCCGTCACTCATCGTCTCACTCCTTGATAACCATTGATCTCACTTCTGGAGTTTCAAAAGAAACAGTCATAGTTAGATTCTTGTAGTGCTAAAAAAATATGCAGAGAAGGAGACTTAATGAAGAAAAGTTATTTGAGTTCAGAGTAAAAGTCGATTTAAGTTTGCTTTCAGATCAATACCACATTTTCATCATCTTTTTCCACTATTAAAAATGCCCTTGTGGCTTATTAACTTTGAGTACTGCAAAAGTTAGGCTGTGATGTTTCATCAAACCCAATTCTTCAGAGACCTCTTAAATGGTCACCAAATGAACCCATAACCATGATGTAACATTGCAGTTCACACATAACTTAGAGATAAAGAATAATTGTAGATAAGAGCTAGCTAGAAGAAGCTCTGTTATTCCATGCTGTCTGATTCTTTGGAAATAACAGTAAGATAAAAATGCTTACCTGTATCTTGGAGTATAACTAGAACTACATATGGAGGTGCAAAGCTCTTTCTTAAAGGTGTGTAGACCAACAATCAAAGGAAATCATTAATAACAAAGCAGGAAGGTAACACTGAGAAAAGCACTGATGAAGTTACCATCAAAGTAGAATCAAAACAAATGTGTTCAGCTGTGAGATATATGTTGTTGTTTTTACAATTTGATGTTTCTACTATCAAAAATTCAAGAATCAGTTTATTTATATAGCGCCAATTTACAACAGATGTCGTCTCAATGCACTTTACAAGAAAATCAATTAAAATCATACATACATCATTACAAATCAGTTTGAAAAAATTTCCAATCTAAGGAACCCCAGCAGATTGCATTGAGTCACTGACTTGCAGCATTCACTCCTCCAGAATCCGCAGACCAAAACAATGGCTTGTGTTGTCGTTGACTTTACAGCATCCCTCATACTGAGAATGCATGTAGTGACTGTGGAGAGGAAAAACTCCCCTTTAACAGGAAGAAACTTCCAACAGAATCAGGCTCAGTACAAGCAGCCATCTGCCACGACCGACTGGGGGTTTGAAGAGACATAAAACTAAATTAGATGCACAGGATACTGAAAAAAAAGAGTTTAAATGATCCTAAAAATTGATAAGAGAAACAAGTTTATTCGCTGTATAATCTGCTTCCTTAGTATTTCTTTATCTTCCAATCTGATGTCATTTCATATTCATTATCTATTCAGAGAAATGTTAGTCTCTTTAGATGATTTCAGTAACAAAACAATGCTAAATATAAATTTAGAAAACAAAAACCAAAACAAAGTACTTCTTCAACAGCTTTAAAAATACTTGCATGTATGTATATACGCACATGAACCTTCCCCGTCCCACTGATTCATGGATTAAGCCATTACACACATAGACCCATTTGTCTGCTTGTGCTTATTGTCTAAAAAAGAGGCGACAGCTGTCTCTCTAAAACAGAACTCCAGTTAACACCTTTAAATCCAATACAAAATTGTTTGTTACATAGCACTCCAACGCAATTTGAGTGGATTAGCCCCACGACTGTCCATGCCACAATGACAATTAAGAGGCTGAATCATAAACATTAGGGTGCTTGGTGAGCAAGATCTTATGCTAATGTTTTAACAGAGAGGGCTGAGAGAGAGAGAGATTAAATCACCTTTACCAGGACTGGAGACAGGAGGAGAAGTGTGTGTATTCATATGAGAATTGTCAGGAAGTGAAGGAGGAGAAGGAGAAGTGACAGGAGGAGAAGTGTCGTGTCAGTTATAGATAACGCCCATAAATCCCATAGATTTACTTGTTATTAATACCTCTCTTTAAAATACATATTCAAAAATGTTTTAGGCACCAGGCTAAACACAATCCACCTAATGTCAACCTGGGAATGAAATGTAATAAAGGTAAAGTCATGCGATACTGATCACATCTGTCTGAGCTTCAGATATGGAAAAAATTATTTTATAATACACATGAAAGGCTGAAGCTAGATTTTATTTTATTGACTTTATAACCATCCCCCCCCCCCAGCAAGCCCCAATACGGCTTTACATCCTTACTGATATTTGTACATTATAAATGCATAGTATTTATGTTGATATTTTGCCCTTAATGTCCATTGTTTTCTATTTTTCATATATTCCATTATTCAATATTACTTTATTTGTGTAAACCTCTCTTAGTTTGAATGTCTGTGTCTGCTGCTGTTATAAAATAATAAATCTATCTATCTATCTATCTATCTATCTATCTATCTATCTATCTATCTATCTATCTATCTATCTATCTATCTATCAACCTATCACCTACCTACCTACCTACCTACCTACCTACCTACCTACCTACCTACCTACCTACCTACCACATTGATGCTATATGTGATGTACTATTCCAGTTTATAGCTGTTAGGAGATGGCTTTAAAGTTTGAATGAACATATAGGAGATTACATGGGAGAAAGTCCTGAGGCATAGAGCGGAGGGAATCGCATAGATTGCTGCAAACATGGGAGAAGATGAAAGGAGGGCGGTGATGTAAACGATAGAAAGAAGGAGGGAATAAGCAGATGGTTTTTGTGAGTAGATAAAAAAGATGGAGTATAAGCTAAACAGTCTGGATAATGGAATGAAAATGGCTAGATAGAAATCAATACTGTGATCAGAACTAATATTTTCGGTTTTTCATCTCTACATCTGTCCTGTTCTGTTTCTCCCTTCCAGCCGTAGAATTCATAACTGAATTCTGAAGTGTCATTGAACACATGATGGACAGCTTCAAAACACCTCTCAGACACATACCGTATCTATTCTGGATTCTTCACACTCTGACTTTCAGACTTTGAAGTATTTTACAAATAACTCTGGCCTGGCCTTGGGACTTTACAGCTCTCAAGTCATCAAGAGCAGTTTCTCACCATTCTGCTCCCGCTGTATGAGTTCACACATTTGTAGACTAGCCTGACAAATCTGCGGCTATATACAGTGCTTGGCAGAAGTTTTTGTTTACCTAGAACATTTTGTCACAATATATTTGGAAACTTTGTGTTTCATTGAGAAATTTGCATGACAAACACAGAAAGGTGAGGCAAACATGCCGCCGTTTACACAAAGCAGTCCAGAACGCATATATATATAGATATATAGATATATATCTATATATATATACATATACAGTTTCTTTTTTTATTTTTTTTATTTTGGTCTTACCATGGATTCCAAATTGGGTTTATGTGTGGACTTTGACTAGGCCCAGCAGCACATGGACATTTTTTTATCAAAACCATTATATTGTGGTCCTGGCTGTATCTTTAGGTCTGACATCCTGCTGATAGGTGAAGCTGTACCCTGATCTCAATTCTTAAGTAGTCTTAACTAGATTTTCTTACAGAATTCTCCCGTATTTAGTTGCTTCCATCTTCTCATTAGCTCTGATGAGCTTTCATGTCTCTGATTATTGTTAGCGTCCCCGTAGCAGGATGTTGTAGCTCTAATGACAATTGGCTGTGCTAGATTGCATGTGTGGAAAAAGAGTTAAAAAGGGAGCTTCATTTTCCTGTCCCCTCATAGCTCTAGACTATTTTGTGTTGTTATAAAGCATACAAACCCAAAACAACAGAATCAACTTTCTGCCTTAACATGAGGTCTAGATACTAATGATTACTTTTATTATTCTAATAATTTTGGCTTGAAAAATTGTATAGTACTGACTGGACATAAAAGCATACAGTGGGTATGAAAGGAGTTTTCTTTTTCTGACACTGATGAAGCTTCAAAGTGGGCCGTGCTGTCTTGTTCTTTCTTTTTATACCATCTAAGCTCTCATGAACCCACAATCAGCCTTTACAGCTGTGACATCAGTAAAGTCAATCTGGTTTAGTGAGGAGGGCCTGAGGGTGGAGATTAGGCCTCTGACACTTCAGGCTGGTTAATAAAAGCCTGGTACACCAGTTATTACAGCTAGAATGGCTGGTTTCACACTTTTGCATCATCAAGCTAATAGTCAGCTCACTTTCCCTCCCTACATTTTGACCTCTATACCAGGGCCTTGCAGGGACCTTAAGAGGGGCAGACGTTCTTTGTTACAGTAAAAGGGGGCAAATGGAGCACCGTTTTAAAACACAATAAAGAAACATACCTTGCTATTTAACCGGTTAAATTGCAACCCATACGATAAAGAATCTAACATAGAATCACAACACACCATAGCAGCCTCACACATCTCCTTTTGTTTCTGATTTAACCTTCTCTCCTTACGAGGAATCTCTGCGATTTTAAACTACAGTCTGATGGGCATAAAACACACACACACAAACTGACATTTCATACCTTTTCAGAAATTTGTAATATATAGCCACAGATTTAATCCATTCATAATGTGCCTTTTATTATTCCCAGTGCTATATTAAATGATATAGAAATCACTTATTGAAATATTTGTGCTTTTGCCATGAGACCAAGGGTCTAAAAGTTATATAACTTGTATGGATATTAGCCTACATTGGCCTATTTAATTTTGAGTAATTAAAAAATCGAAACTCAAATTCTTACTTAATTGTTGTGTTTATACTGCAATATTCCGAAATTATGAGTATGCATACTGCATAGTTTTAGTGAAGAAAAAAGCTTGACATTAAGATAGCAGATATCTCTAATCCACTTTGCTCACGACAAGATAAACTTACAGTAGCAATAACAACAACAACAAAAATTACGTAATTTTTCCCCATAGCACGGTCTGTGTGTGTGTGGTTAACTAGGTACTAGGTAAATTCCGATTCGTGAATTGACTGAAGGGCGATGTCACTTACGTTTTCGCTATGTTAAGCTGGGGGTGGGGGGGTGCAAAAAGTACCTTTTTTTGCAGTAAACTTTAATATCTCATTCCCTTTAAAAAATAACAAAAAACAATGCATTTTTGGAAAAAGTTACAAGTTCAACTCGGCAAATAAACATAGTAATGTTTTTTACGCTCATCATAGATTCCTGTTATTTTTTTATATTCATATCACAAATCAGATTAGATAAAATAGTGAGCTTTTAAATGATTATTTCACTGATATCACAGTTGTGTTTATACGGCATGCTTCCTGCGGAAATTCCCATGTATGGTCATTGTATGTAGGACTTTGAAATCGTTAGTTTAGACCTTTTGTGGAATGCGGTATTTAGAATTCCAGGTAAGTGCTGAAATGTAGTGTTATAGTGTTTATTAGAAACACTTGAATATTCCTCCGTTACTCCCAGATGTTCATCAGTTGTATAACCCATCAGGTTTCACTCCAATAATCACTATTTTTAGTAATTGTATTCATCAGTGCAGTCAATCATCATCAGATTCTCTTATTTTCTTCCTTATCTGCATCCTTGTTGTTCTTAATGGTCTGCACAGCCAATATACTTTTGTTTTGCTTTTATATTTAATGTCAGTCTTTTCAGTTTCTTAATTTGCATGCCTATATACCATGATTCTGACTGCCTCATGCTTGTGTGACATTTATCACTGTGCGGAGTGTTAATGTGCTGTATTTCTATGCAGATAATAAATAAGCCTAACATTTAACGTCAACCACATCAGATACTACATACATATTCAAGAGGATGATTCAAGCTTTATTTCGTGTTTTTAATATATTGCAGTCTCTCCTTTACATCACCACATACAAGTATTACTTACTGTAATACTTACAATAATAATAATTAGTTTTTGTTTGTTTGCTTGTTTTTTTCAGTTAAATTCCATGGAAGTCATTTTTCTAAGGAATCTTTGAACAAAAAAAGAGCCTATTGGCGGCAAATACAAAACTGTTGTTGTGCAATCAAGTACTAGAAACGTAATGTGTCTATGTAATTAGAATACTTTAAAGAAACTTGTATAGGTAGAGCACCAAATCTGACTCCAGATTAGGGTCTCCACAATTCCCTAAATATTTTGCTGTACATCATAGTCTTTATTTTCACATTTATTCTTATTAGAGAACGATGAATAAACTGTTGAAAAAACCTTATCTCAACGAACCAACAGGATGTTCAGAGAACAATTGAACCTACAGATTTATGTGATTTATTAACACTTCTGTTGTTTTCTTATGGAAGTGAATTTGTTCCTAAAAATGTTGCAGTCTCTAGTAGTGTTGCAGAATGATTTATTTTTTTACATTGTGTTTTGCTCTGTTCGGGTTTTGATCCAGGAGAAGGATTGGAAACAAAGAGAATATCAACATTTTTGATGGGTGTTCATGTCATTCTGTCACAGGAGTTAGAGAGAGACCGAGAAGAATACTGACAATATTAAGCCGCACAAAGCACTGCGCTCTTTGTGTGTTTGTCATTCTGCTATTCCTCATCTTGTAGAGATCTGTTCAAATATTCACCTTAAGCTGATTTGTCGCCTTTACAGGAGCGGAAAATCACATTATCACATAAGGAAACACGTTTCAAGATATAATAGAGTTGTGTTTTGTTATAGTAACGATAATTGGGAGGCTGTATGTGTAAGCACTGAGAAAATCCTCAAGATAGTGATGCTGCTCAGTCTAACCCTTTATAGACAAAAAAGACCAAGTTCATGTTTGTTTTGCTATTTAGTAGCCCAAGGCTTTGGGGAGTTCAAAATAGCTTGGTCCCGTTTTACCATCACATTAAACTGGTAACGGATTTTCACACCCACTGTACTCCCAAACTCTGTTTGTGGACGTTGTGGTATTAGTAAGACTCTTTTTTCATCTTACCTTATTGTTTTTTGAGTTGTTTGAAAATGTTTTCTAAATTATTACTACGAATGGGCCAAATTTTAAAACCTTGAGTAAAATGCTGTTATCAATACTTAAAACAGATACACAATGTGATCTAATTGCTTTTAAAATGAATAAATAATACACTGTGATGGCACTGACTATTACAAATTTAATCTAATTTAATTTAGTCTTCACCATTTTTGTCACAGATGGTTCAAGTGAAAGCATTTGTACTCATCTTCTCATGCCTATGTATTAACAAAAATCTAATCAAATAGTTTTTCAGTCATAAGTCAAACATGTTAGAGCTGAAAAAAGTAGGTCATGCACTTTAAAGGTTGTTCTCTTTTTATTGATATGTACAAGTTAGTGGAATACTTAAGTATAGAAATTTATCAAACAAGATCCTTGAAGTACTTGTGTTGATCCGACCCCGGCATAAGAAGACCATTGCGAGTGCCAGACCTTGCTATCAGTGTTTGATTGTCCATTGATGTTTGTGTGTGTTTTCTTTTTAGGTTCAACGCTGTTAAAGCAATTGGGTGGAAAGGTTGATAATGACCACATGCCAAAATGACGTGCTGTCCATCTTTGGAACTCCACTCTTTGTTAAGCATGTCCTGCGGAGCAGCAAAGCCCAATCTGAGAAGCCTCCACCTGCCGGTGAGACCCAGGAGAAGTAGGGGAGAAACACCAAGATTGAAATGGTTTAGAATTGTTCACAAGACAAAATCCGTCCCAAAATCCTCACAAAAGCATCAGGTTTACATTGTTGTTAGATGATTACCATATTTTTTTTCCCACAGGGTTTAGAATTAAATTACTACTAAAGACAAGTTTTGGTCAAAAAATGCCCTCATAAAAGCATTTTATTATTTATGGCCTAAACATTTTCTGAGCCTAGGATCTGAGGTTTAACAACAAAGAGCCCTTCCAGTGTAAACAGATTCATGATCGGAGAGGAAGGTGTGGTGCCATCATCTGCTCATTTAGCATGATGCTAATTTGACAGCTTTTGTCTTCACCTTCCACGCAATGGAAAAGGACAAAAGGAAAGACGTATTGTTGTTTGCAGAGCTTCTCCAGAACATAATTTTTTTCCGTCAACTGCCGTAGTAAAGGTACACAGAGTGGGCTGGGGACATATTTGTCCCCATGTATAGTCCACCGAGAAGCCCATCCATCACTCCAACAATGTAGATGTCCTCCACTCCAGTGACAGCCGCTCAGTCAGGGTGATAGAAAAAGCACATGTGTGCTTCGGCATCAGTCAGTTTGTGTTCACGTAGGAATTGGTAAAATACAGTTGGTTTATAATGGTTTATAATTTCATTATATTTAGATGTTTCATTTTAGGCAGTCAGTGCTGTCAGTCTTGAGACATATAGTGCCTCGCAGAGGTGTTTTTTTACTACCAATAGATGTGCATGTTTTAAATTGTAAAACATGGACAGCCTCCATACATCTGATATCCCTTGACCCGAACCTGTACAAAAAATCAAACGTCTTCTAATTGCGGTTCTGCATTTGTCATAAGGACAACCATTAATTGTTCCACAATAGAAAAGCTGTAAGAGGAAAGTCACTTTCGAAAAAACAAGAACACTTAAGGTGAAGAAGAAATATGCAATCCTCATTCTGGTGGTGGCAACATTATAGTGCAGGAATCGGTAGGATCCTTTTTTTTTAGCAGAGACATTGACATTTATTAACTGGCAATCAAATAGCTGTAAATCTTTCCACAATGAGGCAACGCATGTGTATAGAATAGGCTATATTGGAATGGCGCAAGGCAAAATAATTTCAGAAATAAATCCAATTGAGAATCCGTGGCAACATTTGAGAATCAGTCGTAATGACACTTAACATCCAGTCTTATTAAACTTGAACTGTGTTACAAAGAAAAATAGAGGAAAACCTTTCAAATTTAAAGCTGGTAGAGGTATTACTCTGATCTGTGATTGCGGCAAACACTGTTTAAATAAATATTAATTCGGGGGGAGGGACACAAAATGCTTTTTTATTTGTAAAATAAACAAAAATGTCCTTTTTACAACACAGTTATGCACTAATTTGAGTTAATCTTCCACACACAGTCAAAAGCAATCCGGTTACATCTTCACATTAATTCAAAGCTACAAACGTTTGGGGCCTGTTTGAATGTCAGATTAGTATTTGTCGAACTCTCCCTAGCAGCTCTGACTGTGTGAGACCACAGTCAGAGCAGTCAGTGTGCCCCCGTGTGTGTGAGTCCACCTTGCTCGTACACTCAACCCACGTTGGCTCCGCCATCTGCTGCCCGTCCGAGCTCTGCCCGACCCAGCAAGGATCCTCACGCACACACAAATCCCAGGATCCTGGCTGCAGTTGCACAGCCAGGTGGCATCGTACCAACCGACCAACGGTTGATGCTCTCACGCTGTGACCTCTGCTTCACAGTCTACCAACAGGACGTCCCTCTCGACCGTCCTGCATTCTGTTTTGATGTACACAACGGCCCCATCGGCGCTGGGAAATAGTGCCTGTTCGTCTGCCCTCCCGTCTGTTTCTCTCTGTGCCATTTGGCCTGGTTCCCCACTGTAGAGGGAGAGCATGAGACATGATCCTCACTAAAATCAGCAGCTTATATGTGTGTGTGTGTTTGTGTGTGTGTGTGTGTGTGTGTGTGTGTGTGTGTGTGTGTGTGTGTGTGTGTGTGTGTGTGTGTGTGTGTG
>JAVLVB010000002.1:6127016-6147941 GCA_032876305.1 Orestias chungarensis
CACACACACACACACACACACACACACACACACACACACACACACACACACACACACACACACACACACACACACACACACACACTTGCAACTCATGGCAGCTTCATGCTGTTCTGTTTGTATTTATAAAAGGGCTGCACTGTATCAGGGAAACATCCAAACCTGATATTACTACTGAATATTGTGATGATGTTACTGGTTTTAATTCAGTATATTCATTTCATTCTCTATGAGTATTTGCATCACAACCACTGGTTTAACAGGTGTTTGCATCAACCGCATGTGTGTAAGATTGTTATTGAAATGTATTTCCCATGCAGGTCTAATTTCAATTCCAAGTATCCAGAATTTTTAGTTGATTCAGGGCTGTGTTGTAATCAATTCATTTATGTAGAATATTTTGAAGGGAAATGAGAGCTGCAACTACCTATTAATGAATAATGGAGTTATTCTCTTGTAGTATTCAAATAGATTTATTACACATAGACCAATATAATTTGATTGCAATAGTTTTTCTACTAATATTGATTATAATACCGTGACAATTTACATGCTATAATTACTTTTTTGTCATATTTGGGTATTCTAATTGAAGAAATAACTACTAAAAACAGAAATGACAGTCCAACAAAACCTGAAACCTCGTATGCAGTGAATTGCTTAGTTGTTGCTAATTCTGCTGGAGTTACTGCATCAATGAAGCTCAGCCTGATGGTGATTAGTCCTTGGTTCTGCTGATTTGCTAAGAAAGCCCAGGCGCCTTAATGGCAGTCTTGGGTTCATCTGCATTGTCGGCCTCGTGGTCTCTCATTTTTGGATCATATGAGTTGATGGTCAATCAAGCACTGTGATACCGTGGTCAATACAACGGGTAAGGATAATTTGAGGTGGAGAGGCGATTAATCATGCTGGGAAATAAAACTGTGATCTCTATAAAGCTTGTTAGCAGATGAAAGCATAAAGTGCTCTTAAATATCCTGGTGGCTCTGCTGAGTTTAGACTTGATAAAGCCCAGTGGACCAACAACTGCAGGTGGTGGGGCTACTCATACCATAACTAATTGTGGAAACTTTTTATTGAACCTCTATCATCATGGATATTGTGCTCCTTCTCTGGGAACCTTGATTTCCAAATGAAATTTTACATTTCCTTTTGTCTATAAACAGGACTTTAGGCTGCTTATCAAAAGTCCGTTTCCTTTTCTCGGTGGCCAATATCAAGACAATCCCAAAATCGCCTCAAGGCAGACTTTTTCTACTATATTTCCTTCTTCCACTTAACTTTTCATTGGTATGCTCTCTTTAAATTGCAAATCTCTTTAGCAATTATCTTTTTTCTGTGTTCTGCTGGGGAATTGTCAAGCAATAAATTTCTAAAAAAATAATAATTTTTATTTCTAGCCTGGTAGTGGATATCAATCTATTTCAATGCATTGCTCAGAAATTCATTGGCTTTACAAAGAAAAAAAATAAGCAGTGTTGTTAATCTATGTAAAATGACTTGTTTTTATGGATTACTTAATAAAATTAACTCTTATTAAAAATTTGATTCACTTGGTTAAACAGCTAATCTGATCACACCTGGCACAACAGAGCACTTATTGTCACCAGGCCCCTCCACATAACTCACCTCTTTTCTCCTACACGTTTCTGTTTAGGAACGTCACTCTGAGACCGACTGTAAGCCTGATAGCTAGAAAGTGCTAAGACCCTTTTCTTGGTGGGTTCATCACACAGCACACCCACTGATACACACATGTACACACCCTGACACAGTGGCAAAGTCTCACTATTCCCAAAGTACAGACAGGAAGGCAGTTTGTAACTATGACAACCCAGAAAGAGGGCAAGTGATTGGGTAAGACTCTGAGTTGTTAAGATCTACTGTTAAAAAGCTGCTGTATGAAGCCCGGAGCAACTGTTATTCTTTGTCATTCTGGCGTTTGTTTCCATTCATGCCGGTTGTGAGGGTGACGAAAACGCAGTGGACTATGAAAGTCTCTCTGAAATTCCCTCCCTTCTTGCTGATTTCGGATTGTCAGATTCATTCAGCACAGAAACTCTCTGTGGACGCTATGCCTGACAAAAAGACACTTTCGTGGCAAATTGAATGAAAAGAAACACTCTACAAGGGAGATGCAAAGCATCTCCACAGTGGAGGTGAAACCAAATAGACCAGATAATGGCCCAGCGTAATCTCATAACTGGGTTTAATGTTCCTTTTCAGTCCTCAGTGGGGATGTAGTTTTTGAATAGATCTGATCTCGCGTATATAACTGCTTATCTATAAATGACACACTATAAAAGATGGTTTCATTTACTACTCTGAATTTTATACCTAGTGCAAGTCGGTACAAATGTGTTTTTTCTACATTGATTTATGAAGCTTACCGGTCTTTGTGAGTGAGTTTGTCTTCACTGTTTAAGCCTTATAGGCATTTGGTTGCATGAATGGGATCTAATACTGATATTGGGCTAGAGCAGCAAAAGCATGCGTAAGCCTATTGTAATTTAAATGTATCGTCTTATTGTTAACTCATCTGCATTTTATCAGCTGTTTGGAGGCCTTTCTGTGAATGAAAACTAATTTTGGACACTTTTCCGTTATAGTGAAAAAGTAAAAATAGTGAGGGGTTCTTAAAAGTCAGAATAAGATTTTAAGTCTGTGTAAACATGATAATAATACAAAAACATCCTTTTTATCACTTGAATTGCAGGGTAGTTGTGTAACATTCACAAATGATCTGATTCTTTTGAAAACCTCTTTACCCTGAATGATAGGACTGGAATTTGTTAGCCGTTATTTCATCCAACTTAAAATGTTATTTTTTAACTGGCAAATGAATAAAAAAGGGTCTCTATTTTGTGCTTAAACAATATTTTATCAATCAAAGCAGGTTTTTTTTGAGCATTGCTCAAATGCGTCAAAATAAATTTTTTATTTAATATTTAATTTTTAAGAAGTACTCATGCAAATATGAGTTTGACACTCCTGTACTAACTTGTTGGCTGTCAGCCGTGGGTGATGCGCTTATTGCAAAGCAATGTAAATGAACAGCCGTTGCTAACAACCACAGCTTGCAGGTCTGGTTTGGGTAGATTTTTTCTCAAACTTTTAAACCGTTTTACTGCCTTTTTAAGTGGCTATTTCTTTTTTTATTTATTCCTATGTGGTTGAGATAAAATCAAAGGTTCAAATTTAAACTTTCATGAACTACAAATAACTCTGCATCCCCACACGAAGTTGTCCCTGGTTTTATTATTTGTGTTATTTGGGCAACCTCTTAATTCACCTGTCCTTGTAAATCATTCTTCCAGAAGATGCCATTAGATATGGATTGCTATTATAATGTATTTGCAATGTCACCCACCATGCTTAGAGAGTCTTATGTACTGTAGATTTCTCCATGTGCATCGTTGCCAAGCCCTCCATGAGACTTAATGGGTGAAAAACATCTGACCAAACCACAAGATTCCAGTTTAAATTCCAATAGCATGCATCAAACACCACACACTTATGGTTTTAACACTGGTAAAATAGTTTAACAGAGACTAATGTTTGTTAAGGAGACTTGGTGACCTCCAAACGTCCCTCTTTGCAACCTTTGGAGATGCCTTTACCTCTTCTTCTTTCCTTCTGCTCTAATTAATTTCAAAAACTTTTTCAGCTTTTGCTACATTTTAACCTCGGATTTAGGCAATTTTCTGGGATTGGATCTCTTCAGAAGTTAGTTGCAAAGCCCATATTTTGTAACAATTCGGCGGTATAATCTGTTAGAATTAAAGACAATCCCTTTTTTTTTAAACAAAACAAAATGAAATTAAAATTAATTGAGATTAAATGTCAAACTTTCTGAGGAAAGATTCGAAAATTAAACCACTCCTGCATCGCAAAGCTTCTATTTTGTAGAACAAAGAGGAGAAACATCCTTTGAACAATGGTGCTCAAAAAGAAGTTGATGGATTTTTTATTTAGGACCTTTAGAGATTTGGAAGTGGGTGTAAATTCTTTCCTAATTTTAAAACTGATTATCCTCTGGATTATACTCTCGAATCTACATTGGATTCATTTTTGGGGTAATTCAGTTTCTTGTTTATGATCAGTAGTCCTCAAATGAACCCAGTGATTCCGGAGTAATTGCAGGGGGATTGGTTTGGATTAGGTGTGAATGATTGATTTCTATCTTGTTTTATTTCTCATTAAGGTTGGAGAAAACTGGAAACCCAGCTGTATGGTTTGAAAACATTGGTGCAAGTCTACACATCCATGTTCAATCTCATTCTTATCAAGTTTTTTTCCATCATTAATTTTACACCTTTTGAATAAATTTCAACATCTAGTCTTCTTTAGTATGAGCTTAAATGCATCCTGATAGCATTTGTCTATGCTATAATGCTAACAATCGTCAAACCTTTCAGATCTAGAGGACGTCTATACCAGCTGTACCTCACAGAACAAATGTTAAATTATTATTTTCATTTTTTATTTTGTATTTTATAAATCACTGAATGAGTTGACACAAAAACACAATAAACATCTGTAGTCTCTATCAATCTTCTGTTCATTTGAGTTAAATCTACTATACATCCCCGGCATCTGAACCAAACATGGTTAATAATTTGGAAAAAACCTTCAAAAACTTGGAAAACTGCAGAAACGACGAGTTTATTTAAAATCCAGGCTAAAAACAATGTTGTTTAGACTTTGATTGAGAGGCACACAATATACAGAATCAACAGTCCTCAATGCAGTTGCGCTCAGTTTAATTCCAGACCCTTGGGTATTTGCTGCCATTATGTCAAGAATCAACGATCAGTTTATTTACATAGCGGCAATTTACAACAGATGTCGTCTCATTTACACTTTACAAAAAAAATATATTAGAATCATAGATGCATCATTATAAATCAGTTTTAAAAAGTTTCCAATCTAAGGATAGGAAAGTTCCCCCTTTCTCTCTTTGATCTTCTTCTGGTCCAGCTACTAATCAATAAAGATCACTATTCCCATTACACCCAATATTTGATTAATAACTAGAACATTATAAATTTGATACATTTTAGACCGTTCAGAATTCAGTTTATTTTTCTCTCCCTGCAAAAATACTGTGAATTCCCCCTTTTCTGTAATGTGCCATATATATAAGACTGCATTGCCTTATGGAGAATAGAGTAGACTTCCATATTTTTTTCATATATTTATTTCACTACTTTGTTGAAATTTCTACATCTCAGCCTAGTTTGGCAGTTTCAACTTTGCCACATTTTCCGCAATTCTCCAAATTTTGTCTCTGTAGTCCCATATTATTTAGTGTATCATTTTGTTAAATGCTACATTTCCTGACTGATACTTTGGTACAATCAAATAAATTTTAGTGTACAGACTATTGCTGTACAATATTGCTTTATCAAACAAATTCTATGACAGTCTTACTCGAGAGGAGGAGCATAATTGTTTTTAATCATGGTCTGAGTTTACCATGTGATTTATCAGTTCTGTTGACATTTTTGTAGTCAAGACTGCTGCTAAGTTTGTTCATTCAACACTAATCACTAATCAGGTATTCCGGCATAGCAGAAGAGTTGACTTTTGCCAAATTGAAAATTTTGCAGTACCAATCGTATAACTTTTGTTGGCTGTTTTAATTAATCACAGAAGTTCCTATGAAAAGCTACATGGTAGACCGTAAACCTTTCCGCAAATGTAGCGAGTTGTACCTGTTTCTAAAGGAAAGCGGAATAAAAAAAGCTTCCTGCTTCACAACAATGCAGAACAGGACGAGCAAAGAACTTTCCTGACCCTAATCTCTCTGGGTCCCTTTATCTCTTCTTCCTTATCAACAACCCTTCATCTAATTTGATCTCAAACTTTACACTTTCTTAATCTTCAGCCACATTTTAAGAGCAAGGCTTCATCTATTATCTGACACAACTCCAATATGTTACTTTCTATGAATCATAAAGATTTTTTTTAAATGTTTAACCTTCTCATAGACGTTTTTTTCGCATACTATTTTACATATTTTTTGCATTATTCTAGGCCCACTTGATATATATGTTGTAAAAATAAGGATAGGGATGAAAACCTGGGGCCTTTCTCCGTGAGTAAATACAGCTGAGATCTTTCTAATAGGATCTGATTATCTTCACATTGAAACAAAACATGCACAAACTAGCCGGTCTCCAAAGTGTGCAATCAATTTAGGGAATTGCTTGTTTTGCCATGAATTTAAATTGAATGAAAAGCTGTTGTGATTGCCCATCTTTATATCAGAGATCATCAGCACTAGGATTGAATGAAATGAGAAGGGGTGAGAAATACTTTTCTCTATTTTAGGATTTTAATAATAAAGCGTTAGATAGTTCTCATATGAAAGCAACAACTGCATATTCTCAGATTAAATTTCCCACAGTTGAACTAATTAGGGGACATTTGAAGGCATTTGTTTCATTAGATGTGTGTCAATCACTTACAATTTCAATAAAGTATGCTGAGGTTTGTGATTACACTGTGAAAATGTGTGGATTAATTGGAGTCTGAATACTTTTTGACCGCCTCCGTGTTCTCTTTAAATACTACATCGTCTGCGCGTTGTTCAGGAGCGTTCATCTGTGCTCACATGACTGATATTGGCACTTTCAATCTGTGACTAATGAGCGAAAAGTCTCATTGGCTGTGTTTTATTTACAGAGTCGTGTTTCTTTACCACCTGCTGAAGCATCAAACAGTGTCTGTGTTTATGCTTCACTTCGGCATTGCTTCTCAGTTTGATGCCCAGCATCTTCTAGTTACCTTCAATGGTTTTCAAAAGCGATGGATTGGTAAATTACAAGGAGGAGATTTTTTCTTTTTTACATGTTAGACCCTGTGCCTGTCACTGAAAATCATCTGACAGTGCAACGTGTTTTCTTTAAGAAGTCCTGAGGTGCTATCATACAATGAAACCTTAAAAGAAAAGAAACCTGAATGGTGTAATATAGTTAATGTTTTTCAACTTTTAAAATAAAATCGTATTAAACTATAATATATCTGACAAAAGGAAGGGATAATTTTCATGTTTTTGGGTGACATTATTTGTTTCCTTCAAAGAGTATGTTTCTCATCTGGATTTAGATGGTTTGGGGGAGAGGAAAATCCGGTTCTTTCTGTTTAGGCTGCTGGCCTTGTGACCCAATCCTTGATTAAATTGAAGAGAAAGGTTCGATCATTTGGTTTAACCGTTCTGGTTGGTAATAAAGAAATAGAGAGGTGCTGGTAGCTACTAAATCTGCATCTGAGGTGTGCACAGCCAGGTACGTTATGTAAATGTATTTCAAGTAGCTGTCACAAAGAGAGAGAAGAACCTTTAGGACACATTATTTTTGTGGATATGGTGTTTGTTGGAACCCCCCCACCCCCGCCCTCCCCCACGTGTGCTGACTTTTGACCTTGTGTTAATAAATCACTATAAATTAGGTGCTAAAAGTGGAAGCAAGGACAGTGTAGGTGTGGGGAAATGATTCAGTTAATTACAATAATGTTTTGTTTGTGTATAATTCACCACTAAAATTGTCCCGTTTCTCATGAGAAATTATGTTTGTAAAAAAAACAGTTAAGTTGTCCCTAAAAGTAACAAAAAACAACCTAGAAGAAATGGTTAGACTGAGTTGGATATTTTTTTACTGAACAGAAAGTGATTAAAGCAAAGTTTTTGTTTTGGGGAAATTTATAACAGATTTGATCATAAATGAAAAATAAAAAAACCTTGTTAAACCCTGAAGTTTTAGACCAATTTAGATTAGATCCTGTTCAAAAACTGCAGTAAGTTAAGAGCTTAAATTGCTTTGCGTTGGATTAAAACATATTATATGAGTCAATGTTTTTCCTCTGATGCTTGTTACATTCGTGACTCATTCTCCTAAACTGCATTTATTCTTCTATTAAAGAAAGTTACATTACATTTTCAAGCAATAAATACATTTTTCAGCTGCAGTGAAGTTTTTTGCTGGTCATTTCTAGAGCTGATGTGATCCCAACTGTGTTTGCATGTTTTCATATATGAAATCTTAAACAGACTTGAAACCAGTTTATCTTGTGTCGGCCAGATTCATTACACCGACCAACACCCGCCTGGCTTATACGGTTTTATCCAAGGTGTGGCAGCGTTCGCACACATCTCAGGTAAATAAAGGACATTTGTGTTGGCTTGATTTTCTTTGACAGTAAGGTTGTTTCTGAGATTTGCGGGGAAGGCGTGCCAACCTGAAGTTCATTGCATCTGGTTCGTCAGGTTAATCCCTGTCAAATGCAGGCGGACATGAGCTAGCACAGCGTTTTAAACACGTTGTGACATTATTGATTATGGTTTTACAGCCTGAGTTATTGCAGTTGTACTTTACCAATAAAAATGGTTAACCTAATGTTTTACAGTAATTTATCCATCTTCACCAGTTCTGATGATTTATGAAGGTAAAAAGCTAGTAAGACAGTTTGTGAAATGCGTTCCTCTGTGGAACCTTTTCCACCATCTAAATCTAATAAGATGTTTTATGAACTGGGTATTTGAGGTGTAATGACTTTGAATAAGGAACAGTCATTGCAATAACATACTAAAGTCATACAAATGGCTTGCGCTTTTCATTATCAATCAAGATTAGATATGTCAAACTAACAGTGTCCTAAAATCAATGGGTTATATTTCAATCTCTCAATGAATGTCTATCCTTGGAAAAGGATAAGAAAAATAACTATTATAGTTTTTTAATGGATCATTTTTATTGAAAATCATCAGTTGTAAAACTTACATTTCAATGGATGAGTTCATGTACTGTACCTTAAGGTAGATATTTGGGTGTTACACTCGGTGGTAATGTTGCCAAGTTGATTAACTGCTTATTTAAAAAAAAGTAAGCTTTGTCAGCCCTAAATTATGCAAACTTTGGAGGAATCAAGTAAGCAATGTTTTCCAAGGTCAAAATCTCTTAGGGGACTAAAGATATTCAGCACTTTTTCTGTCTTAACGATGTGCACAGAAATATAATAAGTTGTTTTTTTGAGACGCCATAAAAAGTGGTCTACACTGTATTGCATTGTCGCCCTAGCCTACCTGTTGAAAGTACGTCCATGAATTATTTAAGTAAAATAGATGTTTTGTCACGTGTTGTTGCCCTCCCCAACTTGTCACGCGGTGTCACTGAACTGACTGAAAGAAACCCTCTTAACTACATGCTCAAATAATGTATATATATATATATATATTTTTTTTTTTTTTTTTATTATTTTTTATTATTATTTTTTTTTTACTTGCAGTAACAGTCACTCAATAATCTCTAGAGGCAGAACATATTGGAATCAGTACAAATGTGTGAACATCTATGTATAACACAGTTAAAAATGAAACTTGGTGTTGCCCAATTTTTTTTTGCCTCCTTAATTTCTTCTCCTCAGTCTGTCTCCACGTGGTGTCGATAGTTTTATGCTACCTATTGTTCTGTAGTTGGACGGAAAATAGAGAAAAGTAATATGATCCGTCATGTTGTTTATAATATGCAGTACCTTTTGGTGGTTTTAAATGTTTATCTGGGTGTCTGTGATGATTTGCTTCATTGTTTTGCCCCACAAAAACATGTTTGCACAAATACAAAGATTTTTCCTAACATCATGACTTTTTTAATTTTTTGTTGACTTAAGTTATGCTAAACTCTTTGTGTCCTTATACTCAAATTAATGAGAGTTTCAAAATGCTTCTTGTTAGGTTCGCACAAGGTAATCCTGCACGTCTCCACACAGTGACTCCACTCGGACTGACAGGGCTGATAAAGAAAACAAGCGACTGAATTGAAAAAGTCAAAGGAAGGTGAGTCTCATGCATGCAAAAACCCCTTCTCTTCTTTCTTTTGATATATGCAAGCCGTATTTTACTTTGCATTTCGCATCGTAGGTTTGCAAGTGCTTCGGCGTGGTGTGTAATTATTAATGTTGCAGCCCAATTAGTTCGGAAACTAAAAGAAGCCCCATAAGCATCTTGGTTCCCATTCTAACCGAGACGACGACATGGTGGTTTTTGCTTGCGTTCTTGAAAGCGTCTTTATTTATCTTATGGGTTCAGTCAGCAGTGTTGGTAAGAGCCAAGCTTATCACTTTCATCTGTGGTTGAACATGTTTAGCGTGTTTAACTGCGTCGGATTTCTTTTTGAATGATGTGACAATGCAACATTTTTTTTTTCTATTTTATTGTTTTTATTTTAAGGCAACATGGCAGCTGGTGATTAAACATTTATATTAAGCTGCAGCAATTTTAGCACTGACATCCTGTATGATATGACGAGATCTTATTCTAAATGCTTGCTGTGTCTTGCATATGTTTTTTTTTTTGTTGTTGTTGTTGGACTTCTTAAGTTTTCATAAGTAAACTTCTCATTGCTTTCTTTTGACATTGTTGCCACTCGTCCTCCAGGAAGACTTAATGGATACCCATGTCCTCCATCCGAGCTGTAAATACTTGCAGCTCTTTGTCTACAGTTGACCTGTAACACACTTCTAGAGTCTATTCACCGATTGGATGACTACTGAAGTTGACCGCTTGCACCGAAGTGTATTTAAAAATTTCTAAGTAATAGCTTTAAAATGTGGCTGTATGAAATTGTATACCACACATTTCAAATTTTCATTTGTCAAACAATTTTTAGGACCCGAGTGAATATAATTCTTTCTATTTTGAAGTTGCTCTGTCACCTGAAATACTAATAAAATTACATAGAAGAGGCGCTGGTGGCGTAGGGGATAGCGCGACCCACATATGGAGGCCTTGAGTCTGCTGTCGTGGGTTCGATTCCCGGAGCTGTCGACATTTGCCACATGTCTTCCCCCCTCTCCCTCCCCCTTTGCTGTCAACCTACTTACAAAAAAGGGACACTAGAGCCCACAAAAGACCCCCTGGAGGGGAGAAAAAATAGAAAGTGTAAAAAATTTTCTTTTTAAAAATACACACAAATGTGTAGGTGTGATGTGACAGAACAGAAACTTTAACTAGACACTTATAGGTTCACGATGTGAGTCACTTACTCTTATGTCCTGTAATCATTCTGTCACATTTTGCTCATGTTAATGACTTTTCACACAGCAGCGAGGCAAAATGCGACACTGACACCTTATGTAACGATCCAGATCAATTACACACTTGGGGTCAGTACTGGGGTGGCCTTTCAGGAGTACATAATCAACTGTGGTTTATATTTACAGTATTTAACAGTAGATGCCACATGTTCCTGCCTACTTTACTGTGCTTTTAGTTTTATCTTATAAACGAAAACAAATATCCCTCACTCATTTGGGCACTGGTTGTCATTGTAATAGGTCCTCGGCTAAGTATGCTTTTTAATTTGCACAAATAGTTGCGATGACAGTTGTCCAGGGCGTTAGGTCCCTGTGGTTGGTCAACTGCCTGCTTATGTATGTAAAGTCGTTTTTATGCAGCTTTCCCCAGTGGTCTTATCAACTGTGAGTGTTTGGTGGTTTTAGTGCATCCCTGGTTGGTAAGCCTAACGATATGCTTCACTGCTTTACTCCACAGTACTCTCAACTCAGCCATGGCTGCTTTTGCTTAGTGTGGGAGGAGATTTTTGGATGTTTTGATTGTGTTAATTTGCTTGGTTGCAAATGTTCGTGTGTCATTCACAGGTTCAGTAATAAATCTGGGAATATTTCTCAGACTTGAATCACAGAGAGCTGCTCGAATATGATTCATCATATGTCCTAATTCATCATGTGACAAATATTGTGTGATTTAAAGGACCTGAGATGTGGTCTTAGATGTGGGGTGTGTACTGCTGCTGAATACCCGCTTTTATCACTACATAAACAGGAGAGAGTGGCATTTATAGCAAGAAAGAATGTATATTCACAGGAACTTAGTGTTACAAGATAGGTTGGTATTTTTTTTGTTTGTGATAATGATTATAATAAAAATCGTTACTTAGATCTGAAAAAGTAACATTTTAGACTTTCAAGCTAAAGTATTACAAAAGATAAATGTGAAAACTCCTATTATTGCCAAAAGCCCCTTTTTACACAACTAAATGTATTTTTAAAAAAAACTATTATTTGTTATCAGTATGCACTTTAGTTTGGCAATTTTTAGAAGTGAACAGAAATTAAAATCTCACACCTCATCCCAGTATTGTGTTGTTGTTGTTGTTTTAACAGCTTTGGAAAAGGTTCAGCTTTTCCGGTTATTTCACAAAACTTACATTCTGTTCTGTTTCTGGCGAAGAGTAAACTTGTAAAGTTAAATTTTTACATAGAAACACCAAACTTGGAAATGATTTATTACTGCAGCACCAATTATTTTGTTTATCTCGTCTCACATTAATATCTACCGCCATGCTATGTTTACATTTCTTTCATTGTCTCCCATCGTAATCGACACTCTTTTCACCTTTTTGTTTATCTACTTTTGTTCATCTTTCCCACATGTCACTCCTTTTCCCTTTCTTGCCCCCCTCAGCCGCAGTGTCCTTGAGGAAGCAGTGACTTTGCTGGTGAGCGCATCACTCTCTCCCTTCCTTCTAAGACGCTTCGCCCGCTGACACGCGCTCAACATGCACAAATATACACATACTGATGCGTGTCTGTCGTTAAAGCCATGGCAGCGCTGTCGAGCAGAACCAGCCCTCGCAAGCATCTTCCTTTGTTCCCCATGAATAATTCATCCCGTGTCATTTTGCACGCAACAATTCAAATATTGACAAAGTTGCGGCAGAGAAAAGCTGGGAATCGGTGTCTTCGACATTTACCACAGTTTCCGCCCACACAATGTTTAGACAAGCCGACACCTGAAAGGAAGTTAGTGACTTTTCATTTGTTTTTGTTCTTAATCTTCACATGCCTTAACACATGGTCTGCTTTACACAACATAAAACATATATTAGTTTATTTGCCCAAATAATTAAGAGATTAAAATGAGCTTTAATGCACAAATTTAATTACTCTTACCCAAGGTTCATCATTAAATTTGAACTAATTGCCCTAATCTGAGTGACGGGCGACCAACATTGAGGTTGGTCTCGGTGTGTCCTGCTCTTTATTACTTGTGCCCGCGTCTAATCTTGGATCTAGAAAGCCCATTGTGACAGTTTTCCGTGGCTTTTGAAATATAGATGGAGTCTGATTGTCTGGTTGTAAGTTGAGACGGGCTGGTCTCTTGACGCCGTTTGTTCCCGGTTGGCCTCTGTTTTCCATTAGAGTGTGTGTTTGGTCGTTGCTTTATCTTACCACCTTACGTGTTTTCAACTGGGGATCGGGTATCTGCAGTGGTGTATATATGGCAGATGCGCTGTTGTATTTAGATCCTAAATGCATGTACGACTAGCCCTAGTCCCAGTTTTTAATTAGCTATGTTTGCTATATCTGGCCTTTTTGCACACATTAACACGCTTTAACATTTTATTACACATCGCATTGTCTCCATCTCATCCCTTTGTCCCTGTTTTTACCTCCTCTCCTTCTCTCGCTTGCTTCCTTATGTTTGTCCCACATTCAGCTGAAAAAAACTCCTGTAACCATGGAGACCATTCCCAAAGGAAAAAGTTGCAGACAAATCTTTTTCACACTCTCTTTCCATCCTTTCTGTCAGGCCCTCTCTTAACATTTAATACAGACATGAGTGACATGATCTACTTGTTTCATCATTTGAAGCTGAAATAATTTTACTGCTGTAAAATATAATAAAGAATTTATTATCATTTATTTTTCCCCATTTTGATTCAAATGCCCAGCATAAAAGCTTGCTATCTTCTTTAGAAAACAACAGCGAGGCTGTAATTACCCGATTCACCGACATGTCCATTGAATTGCAACCAAAATTTCCTTACCTTGACCCTTTGAAAGAAAGGATTCCTTGACAACAGAAACAGGCGCTTTGCTAAATAACACACCTGAAGATCTATTATTATATACACATTTCTGCTTTTAAAATATTTAGTCAGTATCTCAGCACTGTTGCCCTACTTACAGTAGGTCAGTAATAAGGTACTGGGTTCCAATCCTGTACAAAGTTTGCATGATCTACCCGTTCACGCATAATGTTCTCTCTGGGTGCTCCGGCTTTCTCCCACAGTCCAAAAGCATGACTTTTGGGTTAATATTTGTTTTTCTAAATTACGCTAAGTGTAACACTACTTACTGAACTAAAGGACTAGATAGCATCTGATATCAGAAGACTAAATTCATCTACTGGAGCTGGTGTCAGTAATCAATAAAAACAATACAAAAGAATAACTACTTTCAATACCATATATTTTATAGAATGGAAAATTAAAGTGAATGCCACAAGACACAAAACCTACATAGAACCCAAAAAATAAATAAAATATATAAATCTACACAGTATTGCAGCAGATCTTACATATAAATGTGCACCAAAAAAATCCTACATTTCCCCACTGTTCAGCACAGTGTCTTACTGACACATTTAAAAGTCCATGGTTTGATTGTCCTGATATTTGATGTGAAAATGTCCAAGCACAATTTGTTCCAATGCCGAAGAGATGAATAATGGATTGTGTGTCTGTATAGTGAGATGGAGGGGGAAATACTACGGACCATCAGCCTCCTACCAGACCAGTATGGAGTGAATTTCAGGTTCTCCTGGCCCCATCCAGTTGTAAGAAGCTCACCATCCTTTCACCCTAAAAAGGGTCACCTGACCTGTATTGAAATAAACAGGACCAGTAAATTAGCAGCCTGGTAGTTAACTAGACATTTTTTTCAGTCATATAGTTATATACAGACATAAAAACAATTATATCTACAATCAAATCTTTAAGACAAAATAAAGATATCAGCATTTATCTCATTATGTTAAACACACATTGAATTTAAGAAGTTAGACCATGTGACAATTGATGGTCAAACAATTAGCATTGGCTACCACCACTAACGTGCTAAACAAAAAACAACACTGTTCACTACTAACCAATTCCATAAATAGTTCAGTGCATGACAACTTCATGGCTCCAAGCTCACTGGGTATTCAGATCTACATGATTTTTTGATTGTGAGTTTTCAAAGTGCATAATAAACAAACTCATTGATGAGCTCATTGTTTGGAAGCACAAACCTGTAGCTCCTTTGTCTCCATTCCTCCCCCTAACACCTGATTGGGAAAAGATGGAGCAGGCCTGAATAACCACTTCAGGTGCAGTGATTGGCTGAATGCACTGTGTGACTGACTGTCACTCTAACCAATGGAGCAGCAAAGGCTGGATTAAGGGCAGTTTTTATCCTGGGTTATATAAATTCTATCATATAAATCCTTTTAGTGTATCATTTCATTTTAGTTTCCCAAATAATCGCTCTTTAACATGTTTTACATTAACATGTACACCAAAATGTCTGTTTTTTTGCAGAAGTGTCACATTTTTTCCCAAAAAAAAACTTTCAATGAAAATACAGTTGTTTGGTATGTTTTTTTTTTTATTATATAAAAAAAATATGGGACTAGTTTCCTAGTATTTATTTCGTACTTAATTGTTTGAAACAGTTAAATTACTGTAAGTAGCAAACATATAAGAAGTAAGACTGAAATGATCCAATTGTTCAACATTTACAGCTGATTTGAACTGACTCTTTGCAGAGTGATGGTGAGATTTCAGTGAGAAACGAAGGGTCCATTGTGGTCATTGATTGTACCTAAGAGGTCTAATAACTGTTTTCCTATTTGCCTCTGACAGAAGCCTGAATTTTCCTAAACAGTTACATTAGATTTAACTGCTGTTGCATTAAAACACATTTTTGATTTACTTTCATTATCATATTAAAAACATTTTGGTTTTAAATCTCAAGATTCTTCTTGTGGATAATCTTTAATTTCCAAAGAATAAAAGATTCAAAGCATGGAATTATTAGAAATTGACATTTGTAGATTAATTTAAGATACCCTTGGGCAACATTCAGTTTTAATAGATGAAGGAAATTAATGTTTTTATAACTTTGATGATTTATCAAACGTCCTTTCCATTTTTAAACTACCGTTCATTTTCCTGAATCTCATAAAAATTAGTTTTAATATTAATTCCAAATTGTTGTAAGAATATTTCAAACACCCCACTGCCACACTTTTGTCATTTGTTTCCTTATCTTCCTTCATCTGCTTTAAATGTTGCAGTTTCATTCTTCTTCAAACCGCTTCAGCTTCTGTTCTGCTGTAGTTGTAATTTTCTTTGAATTTATTGCGCTTGCTCTGTGTGTTTTACGGAGTGGTCTTAATATACTTAATTTCATCTGCAACATTTTTTTAAACCGTGCTCTATGCCTTCCAAGCTTTTAATGTCCTAACAAACACGCACATCTACATACGTTGAGATTAGAGTTTTCCCTCTTCTTTATTGAGCTTTTCAGACTCATGTATTCTATTCATGCAAACAATATTCCAGTTCTCACTTTTTCTATCTGCATTCATTTCCATCCTTCTCTCTTTTCCTTCCTTTTTCTCATTCACGTCCTCTGCTCCCCCCCTAAGCCAGAGAGAGACAGGAAGCAAGTGTTTGAAGATGGCACCATAATCATGCAGGTTGCTCAAACTGAACTGAAATGCAGGTCAGCTCAAATTAGCTAATATTAAAAGAAGTTGGGTTGAATAACAGGATGTTAAGCAGCTCATTCTTAATGAACACCAAAGATTTCCATATAAATACTTTTCTTTCATTTGTCTGTATTTAAATAACAGATCACCCAAAAACGCCAAATTGTTTCCCAGCTTCCCGCACTTTTACTAGAAGGCTGTTAATTCAGGCATAATGTGATCCCAAGCTAGGAGTTCCTACCTCTGCCCAATGACGTTATATGTGTCGCACCATCTTCAGCTCGCAGTGAGACTGATGCGCAGAAATCCATGTGAACAAAGAATAAAGTGGGACGTGTGCGTTTACACTCGCCCACTGTCGTTCAGTTCACTTCAGTGCATTGCACACGCTTGTCTGAACTTAAACCTTGACAAAGTTATTGTAAATGAGCCTCAAAAATTAAGAAATACTCCACCAAGCTGTAGACATTGTTAAACTTAAGAATTTATGAGAAAACCAAAACGTTTTTGTACTGTTTACTTAGACACTAAATATGTTTACTCATCATTGTCCATTTTAAGTTATGAAAGCAGAATTACACACATTTTTTAAGATGAACTGCCAGATTACTTATTTAGGATTTAACTGAAGTGCAAAAAATGGACATTTGTATTCTTTTGCGTTTGCTGTTTACTTGGAGTATAGTTGTCTTCTAATAGGACATGATTGCACCTTTATACATTCAACTTTCTGTCCACCTTTAACCTTTTTTAACAGTGAAAGATTGGCTGCTGGCGCATAAGTGCACATACCACTAGGCTTAGCAAGTATTCTAGGGGAATGTATGAACTTTGTGAAACTGATTGCTGTCAGGATTTATTAGCTCATCCTAGAGATTAACAAACTCTAAATATGTTTTTTTTTTCTTCTGTTCTCACCGTTAAACAGAGGAATGTTGTGCCTGAAAAGTCACAGAAACAGACATATTTTGCAAAGATATTTACTATCAGAAATATTTTACATTGTGAATGTTGTTAGAGTTAAATCTGAAAGTCAAACATGCTATTTCACTATGATATATTATTTACCTTCTCAACAAGCCAATTTGACAGAAAATGTAGACATTTTTAATCCATACAATGAAAATACTCTATTCAGGGGACAAGACATGGGTAATCCACTACAAATGTAATGATATTTTCTTACTTTTTTGCTTCAGAGGGGTTTATTTGTAATTTAATTGTCTAGAGAAAACACTCTGAGCCATATATTGCAAACACTGCATAGGTTATCAGATAATTGGGCAACAAACAATGCATACAGACAACCCAATAGGGAAACCAGGAGCAAACGGGAAGAACAATTTATTCATTTTTATTTCACTGACTAGGAATCAAGTCAAGTTTATTCATTTATTTGTACAGGACATTTTTACTGCAAGGCAGTTCAAAGTGCTTTATATGATAAAAGCATGTTGCAAAGGCATCACATTTTGTCACAAAGATCATTAACAACAATAACGATTTTAGAAAAAGCATATTGTTCTGTTATCAAATCAAATCATGAATCACAGTCGGCACTCAACACAACCTTGAGCACGTGGGCTTTTATCCGTGTTTTAAAAGAACTCAGTGTTTTGCTGATTTGCAGTTTTCTGGGAGTTTGTTGGAGGAGCATAAAAACTGAACGCTGATTCTTCTTTAGTTCTTGTTCTTGGGATGCAGAGAAAGTCTGAACTGCAGTACCTGAAAGGTTCTTGAAGGTTGATACGATGACAGCAGGTCTTTAATGTATGTTAGAGCTAAGCCATTAAGTATTTTCTAAAGTAACAGAAGTATATTAAAGTCTATTTATGGGAGCCAGTTTAAGGAATTTAGAATGGAGGTTATGTGCTCTATTTTTATTTTTATTTTTTTAGTTAGAATGTGAGCAGCAGCGTTCTGGACCAGCTATAGCCGTCTGATTTAGTTTTTCAGGCAGACCTGTGAGGGGAAGAAGCTGCACATCAAGCATCGATTGCAGGTTCCAGGTACGATCCCCCACTGAGACGGTGTTGATAGGTGTTGAAACATTATCCCCTCTCTGTTATTGATTATTTTGCAGCTTAAAGAGCAAGAAAATTGGCCGGCATTTAAATGCAGCACCTAATTCTCCACAAGTTGGAAGGTGCTAAAGCCACAAATCAGCAGTGTTCATGACTGTTTGTGCAAATAAATCAACCAAAATCTCTGGTCTTTGTTTTCCTGATAATCTGTGATACGGATATTCACTATTTTTAATGTGCTTCCGTAAAAGGAATTTTACCTTTAGTAATATTAAAGTATTTTACACTAATGAAAAAGTATGAATAAACAATATTTTGTAAAAAAAATATATATATTTTCATTGAGTAGCTTTAAAAATAAAAGATAATATTTTTAATCATCTGAAAAAGAAAGAAATTTGGACATTTGAGGCTGAAAAGTATGAGATTTTAGTTTTCAGGAAAAAATGCACATAATCTTTGAAACTTAAATTCAAGTTAGTTTTTTAACTCCTACTCAGTTTCAGATTACGAGACGTGATTTGTTGCTTTTAACTACATTTTTCCTCTGGCATTCATTCATTACAAACATTTAATTGTCCATTCAGATTGTATGACACACAGTCCTGTCAAGACACATGTGTACACGCTCACACACCCAACACAAATGGGTTGGGGTGTGACCGGTTTTTTTGTGTGTTTGCAAACAGGAGTTTAGCAGGGAAGAGCCTTTCAAGCAGGATTAGGCTGTTAAGTGTCATTGGAGGAGACAGGTAGGCCAAAGACCGCTAAGATATCACTTTGACTGTAACAGCCTCCATTTCCATGCCTCTGTATGAATGCAGCACAGCCTTTAGGACCGGTAGGGAATGGAAGTATTTATAGATATGTTTTCTAAAAAAAATGAGCACTCAATGTATTCACTATATGTTGTATAGCTTCGGCAAAAGCCCTGTCAGGACCATCTGTTCCTGCTGAAATCAGCACAGCAGTATCCTAGCAGTGAGCGCACACACACTTGTAGCATGCTTCAGGTTTGGCATAGTGATAGTCTATTTATTCCCCACACTGACGCAGCACAAGCACTCACACTGCTGAAATGAGTAATATGATGTGGATCGAGGATTAAATAGTGCTAGCTAGATAGATGGGTAGATAGATGGATGGATGTAAACACAAAGTGCTCACCTCCGGCCATTTAAATAATTGATCAGGGGGTGTTACACTCCACTGTAAGTGTTATCTATTTTCCCTCGCAGAAGCAACGTCAGCATTTCCTCTGCCTTCGCATCAATAATCTGCTCTCTGACCTGTCCTGGCCTGCACCTGGATCTGGTCAATGCAGTTTCAGTAAAATTTTAAATTTTAAGAAAAAAAGGCCTACATGAACTGATCATTGGCACAAACTTAACATTCATTTCAACTCCAGTGATCTGCACAAGTTTGGATTTACAAATGTATTTACAGGTATGACATCATATACTTTTATGCACATACGTTCCCACTTTTATTTGTGTCCATGTCCTTTAGAAGGTTACAGAGAAACCACGTGATTCGTGTAAAACAAATCGCTAACTTCTGGCTGCATATTTGACCATCGCATCAAGTCGTTAACTTGGCAGCAGTCTCTTATGGTGTGCATGCATGTGGCGGCAGTGGAGCAGCTCACTGTTAGCTGCTATTTCAATGTAAAGCTGCCGCCATTGTGCTTCAATGCCTTACCTTTGCGAGTCCAAACATTTCTCCTGACCTCCTGTCTATCATGGTAACAACATGCTGACTAGTCTTTCCATCTCTAAAAAATCCTTAAGGTCAGTTAGAAAGCAAACTAAATGCAATGCAATCATTTAGTTATGAACATTAATATAATAATAACAATAGTATTAAATAATATAAATGTTCTTTACTTAGAAAAAAACAAGCCTGGCTATTTTTGTGATATTCCAAAGTAAACGCTGACTGTATAAAAACATGTGGTTGGAAGGAAAGGGCCTCCCACACGGATATATTTCTCCATTCCAATCAAATGTTTAAGTAGCTCTTGAAAGTCAATTTTGCAAACGCATGAATGCTGTTGACATTGTCAAACAATTTTGACAAAGCTGTTTGAATAAAACCCAGAATCGCTCTCTAAGTCCACCGTTGCTTCGAGAGCCATTGCTGAAAATTGCCATGTTGGATTTTTTTGCTCTAATTCCTGGCGGGGATTGAACGCTGCAGTTGGCAGTTGTCCTGCTTGGTAATTGCATTTAATATTTGGTTGGAGGGAGATAGAAATGGTGATAGATGCTACAAATTGGTGTAATTTCTGTTTAAAGAATTCATACCTGCCTTTTTTTTTTTTTTTTTTTTTTTTTTTTT
>JAVLVB010000002.1:6148041-6162478 GCA_032876305.1 Orestias chungarensis
AAACATCGTGTCCGTTATGCGTAGTACATGTGACAAAAAACACAACCACCAACACCTGTGGGCCTTTTCTTGTGTGTAAATTGAATCTGCAAAGGTCAAGCTTGTATAAAGGTTTGGATATGAAAAAAATTAACACCAAGCTTACTGCATCTGTTTTCTTCTGCTGTTCTTATCAGCAGAGGATGTATAATTATAGAGAAGAATGTAAAAGCGTGGCTCGATGTCGAGGAAGAAAATTGTGTTTGTTAATGACAGGAAATAAGTAATTTTAGAAACGTCAACATTGGGCTTACATTACTAGTGGTGGTTTTGGTTATTGGTAATGTTCGTAAGTTTGGATGCAAAAACATTACGTAGGCTAAATAGTTAATTAAAATCTTGTTTTTCTTCAGACCAGAATAACATAGTCATAATTATATTTAGTTTCCGCTTTGTTTACCTATTTGAATATGACAATATTAATAGGTTTCTCCTGGAATACAAATACAACTAAACTCTAGAAGTAAGGGAGTTTATTTTATTTGATGAATGGCTGAGAAACATGCTTAAATGATGATGCACCAGGAAGTTCATGGAGAGTCTTCTACGTTAATATCTACATTAGCAATGATTTTTAGATTATCCTATACTCTTTAACTTTTAAAATAAAGGAGGTTTCTCTACCTTTCCCATGCAGCCTAAAGTGAGTCATGATCATGTTATTACTATTATTATTTTTTCTGCCTTTCCTGGTCTCAGCATGCATCTTCCTGTAACCGGCTGTCTGTATTTGCTGCCACTTATCTCTCCATTCGTCTCAGCCTCTCTCCGCGAATGGATTGAGCAAACATGCGTCTCAGTCAACCAGCACCTGTTAAACGGGGCACGCTTCGTCACAACAGAGTAGGTGAGGGGGATGTGCATCTGAGACTTGACTCTGCATCCGTTCCGCTGATCTACTTCACTAACTAGAATGAAGACATTTGTGTGCGCTGGTGTCTGTGTGGTATTTCTAATTACCACCAGGGTTTTGCAGATGTTTTCACAGATAACCCTAGAGGTAAGGAAAAATGTAAAGAATAAATCTGCTTAACACTCGCGCCCTGTACATTTACAAGTTGGCCCTTACTTTAATCTCACACATTTTATTTCAATGCGCAGTGAAAAGGGAAAATAAGTGTCACAAAACCCTTTTTTGTAACCAATATGACTAAGTAACAGCTTGGATTAGAGGCTAGTCTGCAAAGAAAGGAAAAGCTTGTCATTTTTCGCGCTTCAAAATATCTAAAATACGTACAAATTAATGCATGGGGGAAATTTTCAAATGAAAAATATGGCTTAACTGCAACATTTATCATAATGTACATCTGCTCATTTCTCTGCAGTGTTCAAGTTAGCTGTAGATCCGTTTCACTGAAGTGAAAACTATAAATGACAATGATAACAAATAAAATGAGAAACATGCAGCAACCATATGGACCTATATTTTTAATAGTGTACTAAAAATTATAAAAACATGGAGTTTTCTATTATAGTTTTGTATTTTAAAAAACAAAACACGTCTGATTAATTTACTTGGCATAAACCTAAATCTAAATGAGCTGTTCTGCCTCTAATTAGCACAGTATCTTCGCTTTGCTCTCCTGTCTTTTGCCACTCCGTCTTCGCCCGCTGTTCATCTTACCTGACGGTTATCAGATAAGAAAGGTGTAAATTGCTCCCCACAGCTTCTTCAGCAAATGTTCTAGCTCTCCGATCTTTTTCTCATCATCCTCTTCCTTTCCTTTCCTTTCTTTAAAAATGTCCTTTTCATGTGCCTGATAGGGGAATGCAGGACTCTGCACATGCGTGCGTGTTTTTCTTATGCATGAGGTTTTTGTTGAAATCGATGGAATAGCTGTGGGACGCGATGGAGTTGCTGGGAGTTTCGGTTTCTCTGTGCATGTCTACGAGCGGTCTCTGGTGTTAATGAGGCAAATTTTCAGCCAGCTTTTTTCCTGTGTTTTGCTCATTTCCATCTCAGGAGAATAGCTCACAATCATACTTTAATGACCATCCCGCATGGTGTGAATGAAAGTGAACAAAGGAAAAGCGAGAACTGTGGTTGGGAGTGGAAAGAAATGTAATTTTTTTTTCAGTTTCAGTCCAACAAAGACAAAATTGCTGCTGTATTTATTAACAAACAGGCTGTAAAATACTCACAGCCAACATCAAACCCTGGATTTGAGAACCTGGTTGCATTCATTTCACAAAAAGGTGCTTAAGATGATCTGCAGACTGCAAGCAAAGTGCTGTTATTCTTGAGAGAGCTTCATTCAGCGATTTGATAAACATTCAGGTCCCATTTTCTGTAATGTTTTTACAATAAAGAAAGGACAGGCATTTGTCATTCTTGCACACGTGATTCTCATTTCAAAAAAAGAGCGAACGAGACTGAGATGAAATTGCTGTTTATCACCGAATTGTTCTGATAATGAAAATCAAAAGGGGTTTGGCACGCTGCTATTATGCCTTTTGGCGGAGCGCTTGTGTTTGTGTGCTGTAATCATGTGTGTGCAGTCTCTAAGTGGCCAAGTCATGTTGGAGGAGAGCTTACCCGCCTCCAGCAATAAGCGCTGGCTTCGAGGTAACTGGCAGGACACGAGTGCTGGGACACGGACTCTGCCGCTGCCAGGTGTGTTGAGAAGGTAATTGTCATTGTGGCCGGCCCAAAGCCAACAGCTTAGAGGCGGAGAGCTGGGGAGAAAATGAGGAGCAGCTTCTGCTCGAGTCTGTTTGCCCGAGGGGCTAGCTCAATATCTGTGTTGGGGCTTATCCGATTCCACTCTGTCCCCCACTTTGTACTTGTCTTTTTGTGTTGTATTGTATTGTGCTTTTCCTGCTTTTGCTGTTCTTCTTGTCCTGGATGCAACGGTTCGTGATTATTTACAGCTCTGTCTGTTTCTCTGTTTTGTCTAAATGTTTTCCTCCTTTCATCCGGGGCTTTTTGCATCTCAAAGTTTATTCATCAAGATCTTTTGGAGGACAGTCATTTTCATTCATGTTTATTCTTTTCTACATACCTATTTTTTAATAATGTCAAACTTTTTATATTCATCAATAACTGTGTATTAACTGTTTAATGGAGTGAGATTTCTGACTATTTTATAAAGCTTTTTGCTTTTGGTCAGGTTATTTCCTTTCTATATTTGCTTTTCTATATTTATTTCTGTCATTTTTTAATTACTTATTTTTGTTCATAAGGAAAAACAATAAAATTGTAAAGGTGTTTTCCTTGTAAACATGAAATCTGAGATTAAAGTCAATATCAGGAGATATTTCTCATTTCATTACTCTTTGAATATGTTTCTTACAAGGTTTTTTTTATGCTGCTTTCATTGTAGTATATCTTGTTTATTATATATTAATTGGTATTTTTTACTTTGATCTAATACAAAAAAAAATCAGGCGAATGCTGACTTATCAAAAGAGTGTCAGAAAATAATTAATCCTTATTTGTAGCTGTAACTGAATTTAAGAAAATAATTGTGTCAGACACTGTGTAGACTTTTAGCTCTTTTAGACCAGGGCAGACTCCTTTACCTCTGCAGACACAATTGCTTGGGTGTTAGACTGGGAAGTAAAAGTAACATTAAAGGAAAGTTCTGCAGGATTAAACAGTCAAGCCAACTGAGCATGTCAGGGGCCATTGGTGGAATCATGTATGTGTGTATATATATATATATATATATATATATATATATATATATATATATATATATACTTTTTGATGTAGTCCATTTTAATAAACTTGAGTAACACAAGGTTATTTGTGAACTTAAAGGAAGTTTAAGCAAACAGTGTTTTATTCATAAAGCCCTAGTCCAGCTATTTACCCAGGAAATGGCCTGCAATGTACTGTTTACTAAGTCATAACAGTATTTAGTAAATGTTTTTTTTCTTCTCTCTTCCTGTAGTGTATTCTTTAGAAAGCATAATTCTTGAGTGGCCAGTGTGAGAGACGAGCACATGAGGAGCAGAAACGTCTCGCCATCAACATCCTGACGAGTACCCTTGCTTCTGCACCCCACCACAAGCCCGCCAACTCCAGAAGTGGGCATCAGCAGGAAGGAAACGAGCGACCACTCCTCCTGCAGCCATGGTAATGCACTGATTGTTTTGTAGGTTCCGGGGATTTGTGAGTGTGGGGGTGTGGATTATCCACACTGGAGAAATCCCTTCTCCAGACTAGAGGCCATGAGTTCAATCTGATAAACTGTTACACACATAACGGACTGATAGTGTCGGTCTCAGGGATGAGAAATAGATGTATGATAAAGTCTTGTTCATGGCAGATAGGGAGGGAGAGCTCATACATCAAGAGAATAGAGTAGATGTAAGAGGTGATTGAGTAAGAGAGCAGAAAAAGTTAATGGGTTTATAACATTAGACAATGCAACTAAAAAGATTAGGCGAATATATAAAGGAGCTGAACGGATAATAATTTATAGCGTCCTTCACTTAATAACACAATTTGTAAATGTAAAAATAAAAAAATTCTCATTTAATCTTTTGCTGTCTCAGTTTGATATTAGACAACTCTTGATACTGGCAGTTACAGTAGGTCAACGTAGATCCCGTGCCAAAGCTTGGTTCGCATTGCATGCAATTAGTCGACTTGTTTCTGGTTAAAGCTGGACTCTGCCAAGGTAGCCTTGCTGCTCATAAACATTATAAACCAAATTCCTAGGCCCAGCTAAGGTGCTTAGACGATCAGTTTTTGTGGCTGCAGGACCAGGTCTTTTGCGTTTTTTGCAGATCTTGTGGTCCTGTCAGGTTCATCAGACCGTGATTACCAACCTGCACTGGAGTAGTTTGCAGACAACTGTTACGCAGCTGATATGACAATTAGCACCTTCAAATCCAAGACCATACTTTTGAGCCAGAAAAGGGTATAAGTGCCTTTTACGGGTAGGGGATCAGATTTTAAGATTTTCCTAACTTTCCTCTTTCTACTCTTATCTATGGTGTTGGGTTCTTGTTAGTGACCAAAAGAAAAATATCTTGCATATACGTGGTAAAAACTAATTTCCTCCGCAGAGTGTCTGGGCTCTTTCTTAGAGGTAGGGTGAGTAGCTTTGTCACTCAGGATTGACTCAGAGCAAAGCCGCTGCTCTTTCAAATAGATAGGATGAGTTGAGGTGGATGGAGTCTGATCTACTTTGGACCATTTTAAGGTGTTTTAAGCACGACTACGTGGGAAGAGGCCCAGGGAAATGCCATGCCTGGGGATTCCTCTAGGGGAGCTGGCTAAACTGGTTGAGGAGAGGGAAATCTGGGTATAATATTACAAAAACGATATGGAAAATCCAAACTTTCAATAACAAACATTTATTTCTTCAGAGGGGATAAAGTTCCCATTAAATAGGAAATTAAGAAAACTAATCTTTGGCACCAACAACAATGAGCTCAAACATATGATGTAATCAGCTCAGAAACGGTTCACCTAATGGAAAGTTAACTTTACTTTGCAGCCACCACTGTCCCCAGACAAAAATCCAGGACATAAAAGAGGACCCGGGACTTTGGGCAATCCAAAGAGATTATGCAAAGCAGATTTCTTAAAAGCTCCTTTTTCAATGAAAGCTCCAAACTTGTGAATTGTTACTGAGATTAGGCTGAAATGTATCAAAATGCAAAATCGGCCTCCTTCCACTGTCATCACTAACAACAAGGGATGTCAAAATGTGATTTGGGAACAGAAAATTGGTCAAGATTGCCCATATGACGCCTATCTAGACACAGTTTAAGCATAAGTTATCCTGTTGAAACAAAATGTAGCAAATAACAATATTGGGTAACTTCATAACATTGTTTTTTATCCTAAGTATGAAGTAAAACCGGATATAATTGCAACGGACTTATAATATTATTCATTTTATTTTTCATGAGTAGGGGATGGGTGCAGTGCTAAAGATTCTTTATTTATGACCATGTTTTCCATTTTCTCATGACCTTTTGGGTTTTCTTTTTTACATTAGTATCTCTACATAATTAATCATTTTAGATTTAATGAACATGCTTTGTCTTGCTAATATCCTCCTGACATCTGGTGAATAAATGTTGATGTTTAGTATTTGTTATTTTATCTATATTTTTTGCAGGTTTAGACATGGTGTAAACATACGGCAGTCAAATTGTTAATCAAAGAAACGTTAACACTGGGCAGGGAGGATAGAGCAAGCAAATAAATGACAGACAGACTACAGTGATACAAAGTAAAAGGTAAAAAAATACGTGAAAGCAAAGGAAGATGTGCAAAGTGGAGGGAAGGGTTGGAGAAAACATATTAGGGGCAGAAACATTGAGGTAAAACGTGTGAGGGAAGAGGGATTGATTAATGGTCTTGGCTTGTGACAGTGGAAGCTCCTCTCGCATGGGGGGTGGGGGAGGGGGTGAGAAGAAGATAAATGATTTAACAACTAGAACAAGAGAAGAGAAGACAAAAATTGGTACAAAAAGCGAATAAGTGGAGGAGACATTTGTTGGGTCGGCAGACGAATTCAGGAAAAACGGGTTGTATAGCAGAAAAGCGGATTTCCGAAAGGAAACAAGATGTTAGTGAAGGTGCTGAGGTTGGACATTGCACTAAGGGAAAACACAGCTGAGCTCATAAATAACCAAGGGTAATGAGACCAGCGCATGCCCCATGCTGCAGACTCTGTACTGTGATTACTCCTGACTTAGGGCGGTGCAAAAAATGCTGACCTTGGCAATGGTGTCAAAATGCAAGCCGAACAACAGCGAACAACTATTTTCATTGACGTTCCAGAAGAAGTTCAATAAATACATGTCCGACACTTTTTCTTTTTTGTGTGTGTGTGTGGCTATAAAAGCGTACTTATCTTTCGGTTTGATTTCCTGTACAGCTTCTTTCTTGTACACACTGTGAGAATAATAGTCCCAGCCTTTACTTCTGTGACACTGTAGACGTTCCAAAGCCTTGTAAAAAAAAAATGATTTTGTAACTGTCGGAAATACTTAATTGTTTGTTGCAGTTGTTAAACAGTTTCCTCGGAGCAGAATGGTCATAGGTTCAATTCCAGGTTCTTGCGTCCTGGAAGTACCATGTATTACCCATGCATGTGTGGGTCTTTTCCAATTTCTCGAACTTCCTCATGACTACCACCTTAACTTTTTTTAGTTAAGAGTATCAGATAACATCAAGCTAACCCTTGGTATTCAATAAATTATGCAACTCTGATAAAATATTTAAAATATTTAATAATATGGTTATATTGTTGTAACAACACTCCTGTTCTGCCTTACTAGAATAAATAATTTGACCATGTGATAAAGTGTTTTAACACTTTGTCTAAAAACTGTGATGCCATGAAACTATGGTAATTTTACAAAAACAGTAATCTCATGATGGCCCTCTCCAAATAAGTAGTTTTTAGTTTCAGTTTACTTTAATAAGCTCTTAAGCAAGAAGTAGTAACGTTAGTTTAATTACATTTTGCTTTAAAGTTAGATTTACTTGTGCACTGGGTTTATCTGTATCTCTGTGTCGTCTCATGTCCATTTCATACACATCAGCAAAGTTATTAATTTACTCATATTTTATCTAAAACTCAGCGTGTAATGCCAACGTTTCATGTCTCAGTCCAGTATGTGTTTGCAAAAATGCACCTGCTTTTAGCAACTAGGTCATAAAGTGTTATGGAGCCTATAAACCAGGAGAGTACAGAAGCGTACACAGACACACACGGCCCCGTCCCTTAGTACATATTAGGTGGTGTGTTTATGTTTTGCAGGCTGGTTTATAGGCTTCACTGACTATTGCAGAATTTAGATGAACATCATTCTTATCTAAACAATGCATTCTGGGAATACTGATGCTGATCCAGTATATGGCTTTGCTTTAGCTCCTTTGTCTTTTTCTTCTTCTTTGCGTTTAGGGATGCTGGTAGACTTGGTGCTAATGGTATTTCTGGTACGACTGTTCATCCGTTTCATTTCATTTATATAATTTGATACATGTGCGCTATCCATCGTCACCGTATCCCTTACGGGATGTTGCGCATGTCTGGTAATTTGAGAGACGGCTGGTATGAGTGCGCAGAATAAAGCGGGATGGTGGAGTGTGGCGAAGCCGACCTGCCAAGCAGAGTGCAGATAAATCACAGGATGAATTTTTAATGCAATCCCCCCGAGGCTGCTGGATATTGCAGGAGAGGCATAGAGTTGTTTTCTTTTTTTCCCCTCCTGTCTTGTTCTGTCCTCACTCTTAAGGACAGTTTTTTTTTCAAAGATGTTTTTTGAAGTTTATTTTCCTTTCACATGGTTTCCTTTTTGTGCTAAAGAGGTGTGACATCTTCCCAAACAGCACTTCTAAAAATATTTCTGCGTGGTATTTTTAGATGACTGTTTTTTTCTAGGCATTCGTTCCCAAATCAAAGCTTGTGTTGTCAGTTTTTGAACAAATAAACCTTTGTTATCACTTCCGCTTCCTAAAAATACTAAACATTCTTTATCTACCTCGTGAAACAAAGTTGTTTCTAGTTTCTGTTTAAAATTAACGGCGCTCAGTGAGTTTCACTTAAACACATAGATGAGGAGTATGCGTTCCATAACAGATGATAAAGCTCTGGTAAGTCTTGACTTTGGTGTTGGGTCATGTAATTTTATAGCAGGTGGCTGCAGAGGCAGGACAAGCATAGAGGAGATGGGCAGCAGAGGAGAGGAAAGACACGGATTCGGCTCTGTTATTAGTGAAGTAGCACCTTGAACTGATGTGCTTTTACTGCACGGCATTAAGGCCACATGTAGAGCTGATAGATTGATGTGTGAATGATGATGTGTTTTTTTTTCATTATATCCAGTAAGAGTCTTACATTCTTTCTGTATATTGGGTTTTTCTTGGGATTTTTCACAATGATGTGTACTGTTTTTTCTCGCATTAGGCCGTTTGAACGTTAATACACACAGTTATTTGTAAAAGCTGTGTAATGTGGTTATGTAACACGGTCCTGCCAGCTGGTAGGTTCCAGTGGAGCATGAAATGGAGTGTAATTGGCAAGTGTGTGGTCTAAAAGGACCAGTGACATATGAAGGTGTACAGTCCATGAAAAAAATACATTACAGATTTCTTCTTGTTTTTTTGGTTTTGTTCTTATATGCTGTTTTCAAAGGGCATTTTTGTTTTTCACAGGTAAAACCTGAGAGAATATATTGCTGCCCTTCTTAAATTGTGAATGAAACCTGTTTTTTGGTTTAATTTCATTACCCACACTGATTGGAATAAATCATTTCTATAAGCAAGGGCCTTTAGTGAACCTGTATCCACAAATGGAGATCACATGGAACAATGGCGAATCTCTCCAGGAGTGCCTGACTTACCAAAATGACTGATTAACAAATCTTCCAGGACTTCACATAAGAACCTAGATCAACATTCAAAGAACTGCAGTCCTCTCTTGCCTCAGTTCAAGTGAGAAAATGGTACAAAATCACTGGTTTGAGCATTATTTATCAATTATGGGCCTTTACCTTAAAATATATTTTTTCAAATAAGACTATATACAATTTATTCCAAAGAAAAGCAGCAATGTCTGAGGCACAATATAACTGTTTAGAAATGTTTGGACGGCTAAAATTAGGCTGTTCTGTAGTCGATACTCCGGTTTTTATTGTGGTGCAACAGGATTTATTTATAAAAGTGTTGCTGCATCCAAGATTTTTCAGTCAAACAGGCTGGTCAGGTAACTAACTGTCGATTATCACTTTCTTTGTTCAGCTTCAGGTTAATGTGCTCCAATTGAATTAAGGCAAACTGGATTGCAACCTCATATTTATTCATCATGCTTGATTTGTGTTACACTCGCTCGTTTGTAAGACAAAGCATGAACCGAGTACAATGAACATAAAACTTCTAACAGTACTCTATCTTTAGTAGGGGTTATCTAGAACAACAGGATAAACTGTGTTTTGAATAAGTGGTGAACCTATGATGTTCCGCTCCAAGTCCAATAAATGCTACACTCAGTCGTCCTAATGTCTGCAGCGCTATCTCTGCACACGCTGGCTCACAGGGTTGATTCTTGTCAGTGGATCCCACTTAACAACTCTGATTTATATGTTCATCACACCAGCTGTCCAACAACAATCCCCCGAAGCCAAGGACCACAGCTTCACATACATAGATTTGTTGTCACCCTCCCTCCTTTCTCAATTTGGTTTATGGTTGCGGAATCTCCCATTAGCCACAGCTCATAAAATCTGGTACGACTCCGCTGTTAAACACGGTTATGAGGAGGCACACAATTATAAAATTCAACCCAGTATATTGAGAACTTGGAAAATGTGGGACAATCTGTCACAATAGTTTACTCATCAGAAGGTTTATTTACTTATTATAGTATAAAAAGGTTGTTTTTTTTATTGGTTACTCAAAAGAATCATCCATCCATCCCTCATTCTGTGTCCTTTCATGGAGGCAGCAGTTTAAGCAACCAGGCCAAGATATCTCTCTTCCCAGACCCCTACATGTTCCAGATAAGCTGAGAGTCATGGTTCCTGCAATATTTTCTGGCCCTTGCTCTCAGTCTACACCCTGAGCATCTCAAAAGTAAGGCATCTTTTTTTGTTTGGCCCAGCTCTCTCTCCAACACAAACAACTATTTCAGAGCTCATATCAGTGCTAAGGCCACACCAGTCTGCCTATTGCATCCCTATTCCAATTGTCTTTCCCTCTATTGGGACTGGACCACTTTCCCAATTGCTCCATTAAAAAACTACAGCTGCAAATCATCTTCATTTCTAAAGTATGATTAAAAATGAAGTACAAAATTAGGGTTTGCAAGAATATTAAACATCTCTAATAATATATAATTTGTCTAATAACATTATATCCTGAACCACGCAGACTGTGAGGCTGCAATTATTGTGCTGCACTTGTTCTCCATGCTGTTAATGGCTTTATCTCAGTCACTTCAGTAGAAGAGTGTTACTGTTTTAATTAGGATCGGTGTGGATTGTCTGTGTGTGTGTCAGTGTTTTTTGTGCATGCATGTCCTTGTGTTGTGGATATGTAAATGTGATTAGTCAGTCCAGTGGATTTGTCGCCACTTAGGATTGTAGATTTCATGGCGAAGCTTTAAATGCAGGATTAATAAAAGAAAGCTTTCTGGTCATCTTCAGGAATTTACTATAGATTGTGTGTGCAAATGGGATCCTTGGATTTTAAGTGGATTGATAATAGCAATCCGGCTCCACCACTCTTAAAAGGTCATCTCTTCTCCTTGTGTGTGTGTGTTGGTTGTGAGCGCTGATGTGTTGGTCTCTGAGTTCATGTGTGTGTGTTGAAGAGAATAAAAGGAAATGTGGGGCTTTGAGATAAGCATGTCTACTCTGAAACTTGGCAGGAAAGTCATCCTCACATGTAAATGCGCACCTCACACTTAGCAGGAGTATTTGGCATTGTCTAGTTTCTAAAAAGAAATGATCTGGGGGGGGGGCAGTTTGTTTTTGTATTGAACAGTGACATATTTATAAAGACAGAAAGACAAAGGAGCTAATAGACAAAGTATAACTATACAGAAGAGAATCAAAACAAAAAGAAAAAGAAAAATATTTACTGCACCAGTAAGTATAATTTTAAAAGCTGTGTTGACTGTCAGTGAGCAATGATGCGCAAAGACATTTTAAATTTGTACAGCAAATATTGAAATGACCAGACATTGACCAGTATGAGATTTTGAAAGAGCAAAAATACTATTATGAAAGATGAAAGTTTCCTATATATGGTGGAGCTCAAGTCTTTTTTAGGGACAACTCCTACTGGCTGAGAGGTAAGCTGTTCATTTAACTGTGGAGAAACTACTTATTGTATTGCAGCTAATATGTTTGGATTATGCCGTTTTCTTTCTTTTATTTAAAGTCTTTCCAACAAATATGCTTTATTATTGCAATAGGTACTTTTAACAAGAGCAGCTTTTGCACCCATCTCTTTAAAGGGTTAGGTTAATTACATTTGCTGCAAGATGTCTGTCTTACTTACCATTAGAAATAAACTTTTCGGTTGATGTAAAAAAAGTTGCAATTAACTCCGCCTGTGTTTGAAATCGAATCATATGTATGTGGACTTATTGACAGTGGGTCAATGAGATGAAAAGCGCTGGTATTTTGTTCTCTGCCTTAAATAAGCTGTTATGCCAGAAATTAGAGCAGCGGCCCTCATTTACTGCACTGTTTTTATGTAAATCCACATTTCGATACAGAGTTCTGTCTGGCTGCTGGGGGATGTGAAAATCACAATAAACTGATGCACCTGCCTCGATGCTTCATTTATCTCTTTACTTTTCCCTTCATCTTCGCACCTCCACCTACACAACCTGTTTTTGTTCCTATGCGCTTTAAAAGACTTTAAAAGTACTTGTACCCATTTCCCCTTTCTAGTCTTGTCTATTCTCCTCCTCCTTTGCTCCTGTGGCAAGCTCTCTCCATTTTCCATTATTAACTCTCCCCCGAGAGACCCTTGTTGGATGCTTTGCACCTGGTGTCCTCCTTCAGCTCTTTTTCTGTCATATACTTCCGGAAGAGTACAAAGGAGCAAATCAAAAAGACTGAAGAGCTGACATGAATTCCCAAGGCCAAAATGTCCGATTGAATTAGGATGGGGAGATAGGGAATGAGTATGGGGGTAGAATAGATTCCTAATGGCTTTTTGTGCTTATGTGTCTGGGTTGGTCAGCTCTTAATGGGTTTCCTATTCTTAAAGAAAGATGCACCATGTGCTGTTTTACCAGCAAGAGAGCCCAAAATACTCCTACATTTGCAAAATGGCAGTTTTTATTCTTCACCCGACTGTTTCCTTTTAATAAAAGAAAAAAAATGATCACTTAAGAAGAACGTACTTACGTCGTTCAAATTTGCCCTACACAAACAAAAATGTTGTCTTGCTTGTTTTCAGAGGTCCTTCCGTTCCTTCAGCAACGACGACCGCCACGTCATGGCGAAGCACTCCACAATCTACCCCTCATCGCAGGAGCTGGAAGCTGTTCAGACGCTGGTGTCCACTGTCGAGTGCGCGCTCAAACAAGTCGCCGATTGGATGGACCAGAGCGCCGGCGATGCTCCCAACAGCAACAGCACAGAGGAGGATGACCCTGGTGAGGAGCCCAGGGAGGAAGCAGAGGAGTCCAGTGAACAGTACAGGTAAGCAGAAAATGAACCTATAGCACTTATATTAATGTTAGTTTTTAGCCACAGAGGCTACGTTAAATCTTTGTCATTAATGTTAAGAAAAATGCTGCAAAAACACAAATAACTTACTTATAGAATGAACTCCGCCTTGAGGAGTAGTGGCTGTGGTTCTGCTCCTGCAAAATTTGCAATGAACATGAGATTTTCAACGGAATATCTTACGAAACAGTGAAAAGATGGTGGTGTCTGCATCATTCTGTAGGGGTTACTTTTTTGACCTCAAGGACAGAGAGCATGATTTGCATTTACTCTTGACCGAGGATTAGCTCCAATGCAACAATAATTGGACAGAAGTTTTGCTAATATTCTGTTATGAGTTTTGTGTTCCACGTACAACATTTTGGGTGCCCCACATTAGACCACTTTATTAAACCCGCAACCTGTAAGTGCTCTGGGCTTCAAAGTGCTTTGGGCAAAGGAAAATTACTAGAACTTAATGTTATCTTGACACAGTTTTCATGGTTGAATATCTTCACGAATCGTTTTTATAAACGGTTCGCTGGTTCCCATTAAAATGGTAAATCTTTCTCCGTCTGATCTTATTTTGTCGTGTTAACTTCAATATTGTATTTTAATAATTAAAGGGTGCTGCCTGTAAGCTGATTATTATGTAAAGCAAACAGGGCTTGGCACACGTTCTGAACAAAGCAGTTTACACAGAGGGATAGTTTTTTTTATCAGATACCTGAAAAAGAATAATTTGACACGTTTCTGTAGAATTTTTTTTTTTTAACTTGATTAACATTTAGAACCTGAGGCGAAGCGTTTAATGCTCTGATTTTAGATTATGTTGTGTTCCAACTTGGTTGATTTACGTTTTATGTTTTATTGTGAAGCAGAGAGTCAAACTGTGGTGGCATGCTCTGTGGAGTCATGAGAGTCGGTCTGGTGGCCAAAGGACTCCTGATCAAAGGCGACATGGACGTGGAACTGGTGCTGATGTGCAGAGACAAACCAACACAGACGCTGCTGGACACTGTCTGTCAGAATTTACCCACACAAACCCAGGTTAGAGACACACTCTGACCCGTTCATACTCACAAGCACACATGCCAGTTCCTTTCCTTTATGCTGCGTCTTTGTTTATTTGACAGTTGATACCAACCGTAAGGTTTCCAAACATATATATATATATATATATATATATATATATATATATATATATATATATATATATATATATATATATATATATATATATATATATATATAT
>JAVLVB010000002.1:6171701-6198648 GCA_032876305.1 Orestias chungarensis
ATGGATTTTGAACTAAATAATGCCCGGAGACTGAACACCACCATAGTGAAGATTTAAAAGATGATTTGAAGTCATCCCTTATTTTTGCTGGAATATAAATACACACAGAAAAATTGGAGCTTTAGTTTAAAAAGCAGATTAAAGAAATATGTTTAATTAAATGAGTTTTACCACATTTAGCTTTGATTGTTAAGTAGGTCAAAATCGAGTTCCTTTTCCTCTTGAGAACAGAACAGAATTGTCAAAAACAAGCATCTTCTGTTTTCTGTTTTAAAATAGGAAAGACAAGAGAACATGCTCTATCATAAAAGGAAAATCCGCAAAGCTGGTCTATATGTACAGAAAGAAAAAAAAAATATATATATATATATATATATGAATATAAAGTAATGTTAGGAAATGAAGATTGATCTTTGCTTTACCTTTTTCTCAGTGTTAGCTATTGTATTTCATGTTTGGTTGAATGTTTTAATCTATCATAGAAGATTCATGTACCTTCCTGTGTTAAAATATGTCCATGTGTATGCTCTTCTGTTTGCAGCCATTAGAGCTCATATGCGAGAAGGCCATCGCCACTTGCAATAGACCTCTTGGAGCCGGAGAAGCCTTGCGTCGAGTAATGGAGTGTCTGGCGTCTGGCATACTGCTCCCAGGTATTAGACCAAAGATTTAAGAGTCGTCCAACGTGTTTATTTACTTACTAATACCTGCCATCACTGCAGAACAAATATATGTTTTCAGTTTGGGTACATGAGCAAATACTTTGGCTGATTTGAAAGCTGCAAAGGTAGAGACATTGCCAGTGACCTTGAGGAGCACAGCTGCCTAAGAAGGCTGCCATTTGGAGAGCATTTTTAATTAGGCACAGCGGAGAACTTCTTTTCAATAACTTTTTTGTCCTTGTAGGAATTGCTTTCCAAAGACGATATATTTTTTACTTTATTTAGTTTGACATTTTTTATAACCCCTGCCAAAATAAACTATGGTATTCATGTACACAAAGTCGACCTGATCTGTGCTTTATGATGCTTTTGCAAGTGATCAAATGTATAATAAAGTATCAAATAATAAAATATGACGTCTTTAACTTTCTATCAGTTTGAAAAAAAACTAAAAACCTGCAGTTCATAAATTAGGCCATACCACCGTGGGTCAAAGTGTTTTAGTCTTTTGGATGAAAATATTTCTTAGTTTCAGTCATTTATAAACGTTTTAGTCAAGTTTTAGTCCACTTTATTGGGACCAAAGCAGAAAATATTAGTGTTTAAATAATTGATTTGAATAATTAGTGGTAAAATCAACTGCAACAATAAAAACATAGAAAATAGAGGAAAGATTTGCTTCCACATCTTTAAATCCACTAGATATGTGTCACACTCACTGCTGTGTCTTTGCGAGTTTTTCTGCTTCCTTAGTTATAATCATAACTAAGGAAGCATAGTTATAATCATAACTAAGTATAATCATAATCGTTGAATGACACCTCTGTCATGGCTTGAGGGGGTCCGTATTGCTTTAACCAGCACTAAGCAACTTTGAGGAGGGAGGCAGGAACCCTGCCGCACAAAACAACTACAAATGTGCTGACTGCTTTACAGCATACGTCACCTACCGCTTTCTTATGTTCATCACAATCTTATGGCATTGTTTCACCGCAATTAGATTCATTACTTCATACTATTTATCCTTCACACAGCCACTGGAAACAGAAATGTATTTCGATGCAACTGCAAGCGACAGGGAGATCAGGATTTTACAACGCTATGCGCTGGTCCTCATGGGAAATGCAAAACACTTCCGCTTTTGTCCACTGGCCGCCAAAATCAACCAAGACTAAAACTTCTTAAGTGTTGCTTTAATGTTATCAATTAAGGTATTACTGATCACAATTCCTATTTGACTTGAATAAATGTTTTAGAGACTGAAAATCTTGAAAACTGATTCTAAAAAGTATTTACATTTTGAAGGAACCTTGATTACAATGGAGAATAGAAAGAACTACAGCAGATGATTACAACCGAAGTTGAACTAATTTTAATCAATGCAGCTCATAGTAAACTATCATAACATACGGTAACTTTTGTCACTAACAACATTTGACTATTTTGTTCTCAATCAATGGCTGTGTGTCCTCCACCTTTTTCTTTAGGTGGCCCAGGTTTACATGACCCATGTGAAAAAGAGCCAACAGACACTCTTGCCAGCATGACAGACCAGGAGGCCGAGGCCATCACCTACGGCGCACAGGTACGCTCACACCAACCAACGCCTGCCGACACCGTTTTTATCACTTAGCCATGCTGGTCCAAAGTTCTCATAGTCTGGGAATAAGTAAGCACCATCACAATAACTAGATAGTCAGACCTCACCATCACCCCAAGCAAATCCTCTATATGCACACACACACACATAACTCTGCCAGTGTGGTGCTGCATTTAAAAGATCGGTGTGGGAAACGGTTGGCATTGACAACCATAAATCCATCTCCGACACCCAGAGGACAGTAGCCACGTGTGTGTGTGTGTGTGTGTGCGTGTGTGCGTGCGTTCGTGCGTGTGTGTGTGTGCGTGTGTGTGTGTGTGTGTGTGCACATGCTATTCTTTACACACACTCGACTGAGCAGGGCAGCCTCTGAGCCGCATGGCTTAGTGAATTCTGCTGTCCATTTCCTTTGAAGGCAGCCAGAACGAGGCTGGAATGTCAATGGGGATAATTGTGTCGAGGCAGATACAAGAGCAGATAGAGGAGTAAGGGAGCCGTCAACTAGCCGCACGGGGCATCATGAATATCTGACATGTTCTACCTTCTTAATGGCTTTAATTAAGCTGAGTGGCTGCGTGCAGTTTGATTATCTTTTGCTACATATGTTGAAACAAGGATATATATTCTGAGGATGAATTTCCAATTGATTCCATTTAGAAAAGATAGATATTCATAAACCACCACCTCGGGGATGTGGTGCATTCTGGTTCAGATATTAATCTGACACACAAAAGCAGGAAAGTTAATAATTATTTAAAAAATTCTCTTCAACCAATTAGTGCATTTTGATATAAAATGACTCTGGTATCCTGAAAGACAACAATATAATGGAAAAGTATCATGAGTTAAAACAAAAAGGAGCATGTCAAGCATTATTTACACTTCCTAAAGATGAATGATTTGTCATTACAGCAATCAAATAATTTTAAGTTTCCCAGTTTTTCAGATCTTTTCAGGGATTTTTATATACACTTTTTGGCTGATTTTTGGCTTACTCGACAGATCCCAGACTCATGTTGATCAAATTAAAATGTTACTTTAAATCTAAATTTATCAGGTGTGTACAACACTTTTGAGATAAACAGCACAATTTTAGAAAAATGTAAACATTGAAGGAGGGAGCATGAAATAGATATGCTGTTCCCATGCATTGGAGAGGAGCAGATCCAGAACCAGGATCATTAATCCCTTCTGACCTGGGATTGCCTTGAGATCCCTTAAGGGATGTCTGGGTTTCACACCTGCAACTTTATGGATGTATATGGAAATTAACAATCAGACAGATTCATTTGAAAGTGTACAAATATACACAGATAGACGTTTCAGAAGTGGCCTTGATATAAGTCAGAAAAAAAGATAAATAAAATATGCACCTTCCCCTCAAAACATTTTTTTTACTTAATTAATTGTGCAGTGTGACCACTGCAAATACTCTTATTGTGAAATGTGGTTTTAATTCAGTCTGATCCATTTTCACAGCCCCCCCTGCCCACCCACCCCTTATGTGTGCTGTGTTTTGCATTCGACAGCATGCTCTCAGACTCATGGCATTTGGACAGATCTACAAGGTGTTAGAGATGGAGCCTCTTCCCTCAAATAAACCATCACAGAAATATCCTTGGTCTGATAAAGAAGGTGTGTACCCATTTCTCATACCTGCCTACCTTCCCGCTCCTCTGCTTTCTTCCTTTCCTTCGCCCTATGTGACTCTGCCTTCCATCTTTACATCTTTCTCTTACATTTCTGCCAGAGTGCATGGATATTTTATGTGTTTTTTTTTCTCTCATCCTTTGTTAGTCTGTCTTTCCGTGTTTATTGGCGCAGCTTCTGGTTATCCTTTAGAAGCTTTGATGCACCTTGGTCCTGTACATTGGGTCAGCCAACGGTGTGTTAAATGTTTCACCTTAGACATGAGTCTTTCAGTTGCATTGGAAGGTTTTGAAAGCCCAACCACTGGTAGCACCATCAATAAAGCTTATAAATGAAACAACATAAAAATAAAAAAAACTTCCTCCTATGTGATTTCTGTCACGGTTTTTCTCCGCTGACCTGCGTTGATGAAATTGCTTTTCGTCGCTTGGGGAAACTATTAGAATCTCTTCAACTTTGCCTCTTTTTATTTCAAATTTAGGGTAGCAAGCTTAAATATATTTTATTCTGACTTTAAGGAATAAATAAACAGAAGGTATTGAATGATTATCAATTGAAAGAGAAAGAGAACAGTTTTAAAGTTTCCTTCTGAATTAAAAAAAAAGTACTTCCTGATTTTGTATTTAGTAAAAATCCAGGGCAGCCAATTACTTTTAGAAGCTACTTAATTATAGAACCAACCTGTAATGCTATTTTAGCTCTGGAGGAGCTGCAACAGTTCAATTGCTCAGGTGGAAGACTGTGTTTGCTGTTATTTGTGCATTCTAGGAGTTCAACTGTTCTTGAAGTGTTGGAAGAGTAAATTTGTTGTCACAAGCTATGTAGATGATAAATTAAACATGTAAAATAAGCGCTGTGAGGAAATACACATTTTTATCCTGTATGGGACAAAAAAATGTGGTAGACAAAAAAACAACAGATTTCTTTGAAAACAAAAACACCATGATAAATTAAAGTCCACCTCTAAATAAGCATGAGCTATTCTGCAAGAGAATTTGCCAAACATCCTTTCTCAAAAATATACGACTAAAATGAAAAATAAAAACGTTGTATTAGGAGGAAGGAACACAAATGGAATCCACACTTTTCAGATTATCATTCCCCAAAAAATGCAAAGCAGTTTATTATTTGCCTTTTACTGCGTTATTGTTTCCCCTATTAAATGAAAACCCCGATAAAAAGTCTTAAATAATACAGTGTGACCGCATTAAAGCTTGTACATTGCTTTATGTTGCGTTTAGTAGCTGTGCAGGGATTTCTGTGCTCCTATCGAAGGAAACCTCACAGAAATCTCTGATGTTGAACTGGCACATTTCCAAAGCGACTATAATGGAAAATCGACTCTGGGGCTTTTGATATCTCATGTTGCTGACATGGAAAATTGGTGAGGCATTAACAGATTAAGGTGCAAATGGCAGACGGGCTCGTGCTGCATGTCTTCCTCAGCGACTGTTTTCTGGCTCGCCTGTCAGTTCTGTTTATCTTATCTGCGAGTTTATCCATCTCGTTCTTGGATTGCTGTTTGTTTTTCCGAGACATCGCCTCCTTGTCTTGCTGTCAAGGCCTCGTACCTTTTGTATATACATTCTTATAACAAGTGTCTTGGATTGATTTTTTTATAGCTAGCACTCTTGTTTCTGTCGCCTCCACCTTTTAGGTTTAGGGCTAAAGAGGCCATACGAAGATGGAACGATGGATGACAAGGACCTCATTAAGAAAATGAAGAGGAACCTTAGAAAAGGTAAAAAAGTCAACGCTGGATTAAGACAAATTCTTTGTTGCTCTCTATTATATTTAAGTATATGAGAAAGGATTCGAATTTTGCATTCAACAGATGTTTAATGGATAATAAAAAGTTGAACATTAAGAATCTTTGGTTTGTTTTGTTTTTTAAACAGAAAGGTCTGTGTAAAACTTTGGAATGACTTCATTTTCCTCTACCTTTATCTTTTCCTCTCCCTCGTTGGAGGCAAATCAATAAGATCGATCGCTAACCCTTTTAGCCGGACACCCAATCATCCTTCAAACCTTTCTCTCATACAGTGAGAGGATACAGTGATCTAATGAGGAGGAAAATGAGAAGTCATCTGTAATAATAATGCAAACTGTTGGCTATACTAATCTCTGTCGTTCAGCAGAGCTCTATTAAAACTAGTTTTCAACGTAAATAGAAAAAAAACAAAAATCTTCCATCTTTTATTGCAGCAGTCCTCGACAGTAAATCCGTGGACTCCAACCAGTCGATGAACGCCCTGATGCGCTTGAACCAGATCCGCCCAGGGTTGCAGTACCGCCTGCTGTCCCAGTCTGGGCCGGTACACGCTCCTGTCTTCACCATGTCAGTGGATGTGGACGGCACCGTCTACGAAGCATCCGGGTCTTCCAAGAAGACAGCCAAGCTCCATGTTGCTTTTAAGGTGAGGTGGAAAACGCAGGAAATGACGGTAATAGCAGAGAAGAGCAACTAAGCTGACATACATAAATGGAAGTTTAGGATAATCACTGGTCAATTTTTTTTTTCTTTGCGTGACGAGGTTTAGGTGATAATGAGGCTGAAATTGCCACCTATCTATCCCGCATTTCTTCAAAATCTAAAATATTCTGTCTAATTAATAAAACTAATCAGTTCATCATAACTATGTGTGCTTTTAGGATCTTTTAGCTGAACCGATAAACCAGACACCATTAGGACTTTTATGGTGACAGTTTGCAAAAACTTTTTGGGATTTTTCTGGGTGATTTCACATGAATCATAAATGTTTTAGGATAATATGAATAACTTACACGTGGCACTTATACACAATACTTATTAGTTTAATTGAAAAAAGTATATAAAAAATATCAGAACTGTTTGTTTTTGTGGCATTAACTGCGGCTATGCCTTCATTTATTAGCAAATATCTTCCTGTTAGGGTTTCGTGTGAGAAACGATGAATGTGATTAAATCCGTGTAATCTCAAAGTTCTTGTGAACAAAAACGGCTATCCGGTCCACAGAGCCGGGATAATCCGCCATCCGCTCGATTCCCATAAAAGGCTCTTTCTCTATGTCTTCCGCCTTTTTTTTAATTCTCCCTCTCACTCACTACTTTCCTTTCTGAGCTCTTACCTTTTCCATCTGTTATTTCATCTCACCCCAGACAAAAGTGGTTCAGCAGCTTTGACACGTTCACAGACTGCAAGCAGGAACTAATTCCGTTTCTTCTGTTGTTGGATAGTTTTCTACACAGCTTTCCTCTGTTAGGTGTTTAAAACAGAAATGTTACATAACACCTTACAGGTTTTGTGTTGTTTTTCTTTGTTATTGACTTTGGAGTGCATTCCACCAAGAGACATACTATTGTAGCTTTGTAAGAGTTTTCAGTGTTTGGATAAATTTGACAGTATAGAAATCTCAATTCCTTTCTGTATTATACAGCTCATTAAATCTTGCCGAAAAAAATTTGTTGCCAACCTTTTTCTCTTTTCCCAATATTTGATGTCTTCCCACCTCAGGTTCTCCAGGCAATGGGTTACCCAACAGGTTTTGACTCTGATCTGGACCCCATGAGCTCCGATGAGAAGTCTGACAGTGAGGGGAAGAGTGAGACATCTTCACACTCTGGCAATAACCCGACTCACTCCTCAGACGGTTCCAATACGCTAGAGGTAAAGATAAAAAAAATGAAAAAAAAGATTTATATTGGAAAAATATTTAATTTGGTTACGTTTTAAGGTATTAGGCTGGTATTTGTCATATTGATATATTTACACACAACGTCAAACAATTAATCCATTGACTGCCTCTAAAAAACTGCATTTAAACAAAATAATAAAAAGTTAAGCTGATTTTCTTTAGAACCAGCGAGGTTTACTTTCAGCAAGACTTCTTTTAGGTCAGAGTTTTGGTCAACGATTTTCCACTGTAGCTCCCTGAGAAACCTTACTTTAAAAAGGCAGTAATGAATTGCATACTTAGTTGTGCATACATTTTCCTACGGTTTATGCATAAAACAACAACAACAACACTATATTTATTTCGTACATCCCCATACTTAACCTACGACTGGGCTGTACCAGATACTTTTAACCTCTTGTTACTACTACTTAAAAAATAATGTGTTTTTACATATTCCGAGTTAGAATAGGGAAGGTCGTGATATAAAAAAGCAGAAAACACATTAATGAGTCATTATTAAAATAATCCTGCTCAGAGAAAAGGAATACTTTTTTATTGTATATTGTACACAGTAGGTTTATGCAAGCTGAGAATGGTCCTGCTGTCATTCATTTTGATTTAGAACATGATTATTTTTATTTTTTTAAGACTTTTTCTTATAAAAAAATGTTTGTAAGTATTGTTTCTAAAATGATTTCACTGATCTGTGTCAGTTCCAATTTGGTTTATAAACGCATCACCTTGACCATTGAGGTATCAATTTTGTTAAGATAACCAAATAACGAGGCCGTTGTTACAAGAAAGCAATCCTGAGATGTTGTGACCTCTAGATGGTGGAGAAAAAGCATAGCATAAAATGTCATTGTTAAGATAAAAAAAAAGCAGAGCAAATCTAATTTCCTCTCAGCTCTAAATGGCAACGTAATTAAGCTAGATTTCTGTTGTTCCTGCTTCTTAATTTTGAACGTTAAAAAACAAATGGAATCCTGTTCATATTGAAGCATTGCAAATACAATGAAACCACTGCAGTTAAAGACATGAAGGGTATCCGGGCTTTCTGTACCGTTGTGAGATCTTCATTTTCATTCTCTGCCTACATCTCTTTATACCTGTGACGTTAATCACATGTTAAATTCCATCTCCCTGGTTTAATGTTAACGTTTTTGTAACAAATCGATAAAGTGAGTTTACTGTTTTCACTCCCTAGGTGCGAACTCAGGGTCCCATACTAACGGCCAGCGGGAAGAATCCTGTAATGGAGCTAAACGAGAAGCGACGAGGCCTCAAATACGACCTCATCTCTGAGAGCGGAGGCAGCCACGACAAGCGCTTTGTCATGGAGGTGAGACGGCCACGTTGGCGAACAAACCGAAAAATCTGCAGAGGGTACTTTTGTTTCGTATGTACACGGGCAGTGCAGGAAGCCTCATACGGGGGGCAGAAACAGAGTGCACTGGCTGATCAGCCAGTGCACTCAATCAGTCAGCCTGGATCCTGAGGCAGGCCTACTCCCTGTGGGGTGGGTGGTTTTACAACATGCCTCGCTGCTCCATCGCTCTGCTGATTGATTAGCAGGTCTACTTGACAGCGGGGCTTCACCAAACAAGCTGTCCGCTCATCGAATCTCGTCGGCTCGATCACTGACGATGAATGAAAACACACACAATTTAGCCTTTTGTATTCTGCAATTTTTAGGGATGTTTTAAGTGTAAAAAATATCCATTAAAAACATCTTCCCCTGACAGTCTTTGGGCTCTTATGTGTGTGTGTGTTTTTTCTGTACGTCAGGTGGAGGTCGATGGGCAGAAGTTTCGTGGGGCTGGCCCCAACAAAAAAGTAGCAAAGGCCAGCGCTGCTCTGGCAGCCCTGGAAAAACTCTTCTCCGGTCCCAATGCAGCTGCAAACAAGAAGAAAAAGATCCTGCCTCCGGTAAAGAGAAACAAATTCACTACATGCCAAACGCCGAGGGCAACCTGTTCAATCCAAAGCAACAACAAAACAGACAGGACACGCTTCTTATGCGATTTAGACTTTAGAGTCAAAGTCATTTTTGGGAACCTAATTACAAACACCAAAGTATTTTGGGGAATTTTATGTGATAGATCAATGCAAATCCTTTTTCTTCTCCAAAGATCAGATTTGTGACCATCATAACTAAAACCACTTTTTCATTGTTAAGATGACAGATTATTGGTGCTAACTGATGTTGTTTCATTTGTGTCTACGTCCTTTGGATTACTCCAACTTTATAAAGATGCTTTAAACATCTTCAAACATTTTTCTCCCTCACCTTTGTGCTGTTTTTCTTGGTCTTCATGATTGCATGTGTTCATGAATCTCTGAGACATCCACACAATGGCTTTATGTGTGCTAAACTGAAATTTTACACGGAAGGATAATGCTTGCTAATTGGTTGACTTATGAGGGAATTGCATTGTTTGAATTGCAAGGAATCTGAGTAAAGTCAGCCAAATAGGGACATAAGTCACACTTTCAGTTTTATTCGTTACAAATGTTGTAATCCATGTGAAATCCTTCCACTCCATATTTATTCACTACAGCGTGTTGGTCTATTACACAAAATCCCAATAGCATAACTTAATGGGTTATAACAAGACAATTGGGAGAAATTTCAAGGGGATTTCATTCTTTTCAAGGCCACGTGTCTGTTTTAAAGCTACCTTGCACTCATTCATGTTTTCCTGTGCGTATTGACGCTCAGACTAAAGGAGCGCTGGCAGCGGCGGCAGCAGCCTCAGCAGTAGCAGCACAGGTAGCAAGAGGAAGAGGAAGGGCAGCGTTGGCAAGGGGAGCCTTCATCAGTGCCGCTGCGCCTGGATATGTCACACAAGGTAAGGGATAAACAAAACATAAGTAGACAATTAAAGATATTTTAACGCCGTTCAATAATGTTGCTTCATGGTTTTAGGGGTTCGATGCCTCAGTTAATTGTACTTAATTAATAATTAATTTTAATGTCTTTTTCCAATTTGATCCAGATCTTGGTGCTCTCATAAGGTTTTATTGAGACTTAAGGGCTTGGATTTAGCTTTGACTGTTTTCTTGTATGATTTTCTCAATGGAAGCCTTAATTGTATATTAATCCACCGTCAAAACAAACAGATTTTGCTCTTCAGCAGTGAGCTTTGTGGAAAAAAAAACGTCTGTCATTTCTAAAACGTCACACGTATAAAGTTCAGAACTGAGCCTGCTGGGAGGTGTAAGCCTGTAATCAAACCAATGCAAGATTGAATCAGACTATGTAACCTCTCCTCAACAGGCTTCGGCTCACCGTACGGCTACACCCCCGCCGCCGCCGCCGCCGCCGCAGCAGCAGCTGCTGCTCCTGCGTACGGTACGTGCTTCATCTTGCCTCTTTTGTCCTCTCCCTGTTTGTAACCTCCATCACACCCTAACATGATCTGGGTAGAGCTGTGAGTGCAGTGCTGGATGTTACATCTGTCAACACTTTTGCTCCTCTTGTTTTCTGGCGTCAGACGATTTCCATTTCTCATGACATTTAACTGTATATTGATGCTTATATTAATAATAATAATGAGTAAACCTAAAATCCTCTTCTGTCTGTGCTTTAGGGTGACTGTGTGTCTTCTCTCTGTGTCTGATTTATAATCCAACTAAAAATGTGTTCACTCTTCTTTGCACACACGCAGAAAATAGCAGACAGCTGTCTTATAACATGTCACACAAAAACCTAAATGCACAGTCCGCACTGTCATTCTCTTTAGAAACAATCCTCTTTTATGTCCTTCTGCTCACCGCCGGTCAATTAGATCTTCATGCGCATGTTCAGGCATGTTTACAAGCCTCTTACAAGCAATCTTTTAGTCCACATTGACCTTTATCACTACTAGTTATTGAAGTTAAGTCCTCTCCATCTTTCATATTTACCTCAACAGTCTCAGCCTTGTTCAGTTTGTGTGCGCTTGCGTAGCATTCGGAGGCCTCACTGTCCTTACAGTCGTTAGTCTCAAAGGGTTCTCTGTGCTCAGAGAGGCTGGACTGAGACCTCCGGCAGGCATTTAGTACGCTCTCTCGAGAATCCAGCGGCCCTGAACATGAAGCAATCCTCAGTTTTTGTGTTTGTATTAGGTGGAGCGAGTTTTCCTGTGAAAAATGTATCGTTTCCCTGGAATGGACAGCCAAGTCTGTGTTTTTATTGGGCATTTTCGTGTGACTCATGTCGCCTAAACACCGATCTTCAGTGTTTTTACATTTTTCAATAAACAAATGCTAAGAAAAAACAACGGTACCAGAACGTTTACAACTTTGGTAGCATCAGGACGACATGTCGAAGTCTAAGATCCTGAAAAAAAAAAAAGTATAAGTGAGAACAAGGGGAATTGCGTGATGAATTGTTTCTGTTAGGTGTAATAAAGAGTCTATTACATGTTACTGGTGTATTTTTTTAAATAGTATTATTTTTTCCTCATTTTTTTTTACTGAAAAAGGAGAATTTACCTTTTTTTTTTTTTTACTTTCCATGTAATAAATCAAAATGTTTTCCATTTTCAATGATAGATTAGAATAAAACTTTTTTTTCTACTGTTTTCATCCTTTGCTTTTGAGCTTCGGGGTTTTTTAGAGCAACCTAACTTTAATACTAAATATAGATCCGGAAATGCTGTTGCAAAATGAATAAGGAATGAAGGCAAATTTAGCATAAGTGTGTCCCATTCATACCAGTTTTCACAACATGACAGAGCAAATCTTCAGCTTCCCTTCATATGAGCTTTTGCTTTAATTTGATCTTTTTTTTTCCCATATTTTTCTCAGTCTGTTTATGCATAACAACATTGTTGAGATCTGAAAATCTGGTTTCTCTTACAAATTATCTTGGTTAATCACTATTCCTTCAGCTCCCTCTACCCTGAAGGGTTCTACATCTATAAGACGAATGGACTGATGTAATGAAAACAGAGAGCAAAATTAAGATAGTTTAAAGGTAACAAGGCTGTTAAAAGAACTAATCGCATTTATAGAGTGATCTAACTTCTTTTTTCCAACATAATCTCAGACATTTCTGAATCATGTAATAACACAGCTTTAATTAATAACAAACTATAAAATAAATGTATGCACAATATTTTTATGATTTATTTGGTCTCACTGGAAAAATAAATATAAGCAGCATTATAGAGCAGGTGACACAGATTTAAGTTAGTTATGTAATTAACTCATTACACTGATTATAAAGCCGATCAGTTTAACTAATTGTTTTAATTTCCTTATTTGTTTGTTTTGTTTTCAGAAAACCTGATGTTGAAATCTAAGTAGTGATGTGCTGAGAAATGTTCAGTTTTCTGTTGGAAAGCAAAGTTTCGTTGTGGTGTTTTGATTGTTTTTAAGCCATATTTATTTATTATGGAACATACTGGGTTTGGAATCGTTTACAGCTTTAGTCATGCCGGTCACATTCCTAAGATAATTTGATAATTAGAGCATTAGGAGGAACTTTGTAAACATTTTGCCTGTATTAAATTTTTTTTTTTAAAAACATATGTAAAGAGATGTTTGACAGCCAATTGTTCTTCTCATCTTTTATATGAAGTCTGCTCCTAAAATAATTCATTAATGACCGTAAGACTAGAAGAAAATATGGATTTTGACTTACGTTTATTTGCTTACGTTTTGCTTTTTCAACCAACGTAGACTGGTTTGGGCAGTTGAAAACTTAGAATATGGGATTTAAAACCTTAAAATTGGTGCATCTTTAATTCTGAGTATAAACATTAAATGTGGGGCACCATCAGCTTAAATACCTGAGGAAAATATTTCACAGTTACTCAAGATCCTCATAAAGTTTAATATGTTCTTTTCTGCTCTTCGACAACTAACATTAAGAGCCTAATAACTAACTCTAGCTCGGTTGTTGTTTTTATCCTCTGCAGCAATAAACAGTCTGTGTGTGGAACCTTAAACATACTTACTATTAAAGGTTGTAAACCTTTCTCTTTTTCTAACAACCTTTAATTATAACCACCATTTACAGCTGACTGGCGGCATTTAGCGACGAGGGGGGGTTTGACGGGGAAGCAAATTTCCCTGAGAGTCAAATAAAATACAACACATTGATTTATATTAATATGAAAACCTATTCAAAAAACCCTTTGAATCCGTCTTTGATTTTTGCAAGTCGCCGTGTCTCAAGTTTCAACAACAGTAGCATTGAAAAGACACAAATATTTTTTACAGATATAATAAGGTCAAGTCTTTCTCTTCTATTTATCTCCACTCTTCCTCTGTCTTGGCTCGTTTAACCGCTAATGAGCTCTGTCACCTCGTGCACAAACATTCCTGCCTGCTTTCACACCCTAACACCCCCTCCATCTGGAAGGACTGCTTGTGAGCTGCCAGGTGTTTGTCGAACATACCCACAGCATAGTGTGAGCTTAGAGACTTTTTTCTTTTGTTTTGTTTTGTTGCCCTCATGCAGCACTCATGCAGAGCTATGCTCTTCTCATGTCTCCCCTCTAGGTTTGCCCAAGAGAATGGTTCTGTTGCCTGTCATGAAAGTGCCCGCCTACCCCGTCCCCCACTACCACTTCTTTTAGCACAGGAGACACACATACCAAATCCAGCCATTTTTATTTCATTTCATTTTTTTCTAAAAGGGAAACTCAATCTGTTTGGTTTTTTTCAGGTTTTTTGTATTTGCTTTTTTTTCTACTCCCTCTATTTTGGGATCTGGATGGGGGGAAAAAATAGCTGAAGATTTGTATTAGAGCTTTTTTGTTTACTTGCTGTTAAAAAAACAAACTTTTTAAACTTAAAATCTGCAGGTTCTTAAATGTAAAGTAACAAAAACTTGAAGGATTTGTACTGTGAATTGTCTTTGGAGTCTAAATTATATATAAATGCCTGAGATTTTTACTGTTTTTGTTCATTCTTTGTTAAAGAGAGAATATCCTTTCACAACGCGTCGAGTCACATTTTCTGTGTATAAATGATGTAAGAATGTGAGCTGTGTGGAGGATGTATAGGAGTGTATCTAAAATGCTGAAATTGTATTAAAGTTAAGCTCAAATAAAAGCTGAGCACTGATTGTTCTATATCTGATCTGACGGCTTTTAGCTGATGGAAACTCGACACGTTGGATTAAGATCCCTTAGAGGCGTTTTACTTCATAATAAGTCCAGATTTTCCATCTTTTTTCCTCCACAGCAAAAGGTTTGCGCCTCTGAGTATTTGATTAAGCAGCTTTGGATTCCAGTCTCTGTCTTTTACTCGTATATAATGTAAGTCTTTCATGTAAATCAGCTCTCCTCGGTACATCCTTCAGCTCAACCTGCAGCTCATAGATCTTTGGGAAAAAAAGGTTTGACGACAATCGGTGAATTCAAAAAGCTCCTAGGAAATATTCTATCTTGAATCATCTGCTCTGATCTGTTTTGAAAGTTTTTTATCATTTGCCACAAATAGCTATTTTTTGCAGGTTTTTTTGTTTTTGTTTTACAGTGATTTTCAATGTTTACATTGAATTTTCAGCACATAATCAGAGGTATGTTTTTGTTTTGTTTTTCTGTTCAGATATTTTTGCTGTATTGACATGAAAACATAAGAACTTTATATAAACCATAAACCAAAAGCAGGAAAGAGAGCCACATGTAGCTGTTACTGTTTTATTATTGTTGTCTGGGTGTAAGCGTTGATAATTCTGTTGTGTACAGTCACTGTCCTTACCTTGAAGGTAACTTTAAATTTCAGTCAAGACAAGTTCTGCTGGCTGTTAACAATCTGTAGTTCATCCAGCCAGCAAGGGTTGGATGAATCCCCGTCACACCTCATGCAGATGAAGTCGCAACGATTACAGCTGAAGCTTTGGATGATAACATCCATTGTCTTGTCCAATGGTTGGTTGAGCTCCATCAGGTTATAAATTGTTGTCCTCATCAAAACTATGTTTTGAATCTACATGGGGTTTTTTTTAAGACGACATTTCCCGGCAGAAATTTTAGTCTTTTTACATTTTTTTTCATCTCGTTTTACACACTTGGGGCTAAAACTCGATGATGTTTAGACTTTCTTTCACTTTCTATAGGAAGTCCAAGACTTGAGTTTCCATGTGGCAAAATAGTTTAATATAAATCTAAAGTTCACTAAAACCTCATTAACAATATTACAGTCTAGTTTTCATGATTTTTATATGGATACATAGTGTAAGGGAAATATTGTTCCACAATTGCCTGACAACTATCCAACACCGATATTTATATAGCGTTCTCCCAGCATCAGTGCAGTTTAGAGATACTTATATCAGGCGTATGTCCTGACTTCATATAGAACCTACAACCGAAGATTGTCAAGGCGCTAAAAGTATAAACTGATAATAAAATGAGTCAGAGATTATCAAAACAGATATGTCTAATTAATAAGGAGGTTGCGTCACAAACCATACAGATATTTTACATGTGTGACGAGACACATTTTCTTAAAATTGTTCCCCCGAAAAACTATATTTTATAAGATTTGTAGACAAATATTGCAAGATACGAAGGAAACGTGTTAAAGATTTACTTTGGGGGGAAAAAGCTAACACCTGATATTGAAGCTAAATTTGGGTTTTTACTAGTCATTTATTTTTTTTAAATAAACAATATGGTTGATTAAACACCAGTCATCACTCACACAGTACATTAGTCTTTAGACAAGTGTTTAATCTTGTGTTAATCTGGGCATCTATCTCTGTCTCTGCTCTTCAACCCTGCAGGTGGTCTGTTCATTGACAATCCTTTCTACCAGCCGCGTACCATCGCTCCGTTTTTCATTCACCTCGGTCCGCAGGATCTTTTTTCCGACTTCTAAAGGCAGGATGCCGCCGGACTCACTCTTCACACTTTTAATTTTCTGTCTCTACCTACTGGACCCCTGACCGCACGCTCTTCCACATCTTCTACCTGTCCGTTGGTCGGAGAGAGGTCGCCTTTTTATTCTGTCCCGGGGCGATGGAGTAATCGACTCTCGAGTCTGAGCAGTTTTGGTTCAGTCAGAGAAACAATCCCACCCTGCTGACTTAGTCCAGAGAGCCACTGCTTTTCTTTCCTCTCTCCACCCAGATAATCCTCCTCAGAGGAGAGCAAAATCAACGCAAAGCAATACGTGGATTTTACGAGAAAACGTGCAAGAAGAGGCTAAACTTTGGTCTTTTCGTATAGCAATACACCCGATCTCATCTCTTTAAGCTACTTGAGAAGATGTGAATGTCCCAAGGAGGTTTACTCGACACAACATTGCAATATCTGATTCTGATTGTATATTCAGTATATGTGTGACTATAACATGGCTATATACACAAATACCTATGGTGTATTTCTATAATGATGTGTTGATGAAAATAACATTAATGTATAACGATGTATTTATGTAAATAATCTATAAAGTCTAATAATTGTTATAAAATATTTTAGAAATATAAAGTGAAATGTAACTGTAATATCACAGCATAGCTTTTCTTCCAGTTTTATATCCACTGAGCAATTGAAGCTAGTTCTAGAAAATGCATTATCTTTGGTATTCCTATTAACCAGTGCTAGTAGAATATTAATGCTTCCTATGTCCCTCCCTTTTTCTCTATCTTTGATGTCTATCTGAGCCTTTCTGAGGGCGCTCTCTGACGCCTGTGGTGTGTTTACACGGCTCCCAGTCCAGAGGCCTGCCCTCAAAAAAAAACACACACAGTTTTTGCCTGTCAGAAAGCACATTTTCTATAGTCTCACTGCTGGCAGGGAACAAAGTTGTTACGAGCACTCTTTGTATGTTAGTTTAATGTATGTGTTTGCTATAATGTCCAAACTCCTCCCCCTTCTTCCACCCATGGAGACACAACTAACAACCCACACAACAACCGGGTGCTCTGTCTTGTTCTCCTTATAGGGTCCAAAAGCACAGCTGGCTTCCCTTTATACACTCTTCGGTTATCCTTGCAACTCTTCTCCTTTGGCTGGTGGCGATGCGGAAAAGGCTTAACTGCACATACAGCACATGATCTCGGCAGATTAAATTACAAGTATAGAAAGAAGAAAACATTTAATGAGAATTAAAGGCTGAATTTAAACAATTTCCGAGTGTTGTACCATTATGCATTTGGTTTTATTAAGGATTTAAGCCCAAATTGATTTTTTTTTCTCTACTCCTGTGTCCTCACATTAACATGCTTTGGCTTTCAAATAGACTTTGGTTCTCAACATCAGATATGGAAAATCAGTAAAATGTTAAAACTTTGTGAAATAGGTCTAGATTTATTGAGGTGGGGTTATGTAGAGTTGTCACTGGTCTGTATCTTTCAGTTTCTAGAACTAAGACTGCTATCCTCTCTTATTTCTATCAAGACCGTATGATACTCAGGGCATCGCAGCTTTATGAAAATTTGCTCAATGGGTTTCATGGTTGGAACTAACTGTTTCAAATCCTAAGTAACCCTGTCACAAAGGGAGAATTGCATGTTTTTGTTTGACAGTTTTTCAGATACTCCAGGGACTGATGCTCTAAAATTGTACATGTTTTGCAAGTCGAACATGTGAGCTTTGTTTGAATCCCATGTTCACTCTCAAATGGACTTACACAGATATTTAGCCTTTTAAGCACAGAGTACAAAAGTCCATGTGTTCTCTTAAAGTGGGGGAAACGGTTTGAGTGTTTTATGATTTGTTAAACCAGTCATATCTGCTGTTGACTTCAATTTCTCGTGAGAAGCAACCAGGCGTCAGGCAGCAAAAGGAAAATCGAAGGGAATGTGCTTCAGATGTCTTTGATTCTCCTTTTACTCGCTCTGAACTGGGCACCACTTTGATTTATAGAGCTTAAATTGATAAAGAATGACATCTGAGGAAAAAGTCGATGAGCCTTGAACGTTAATATTTTAAGGCAACAAGTCAGCCGAGAGCTGAGTTTTCCGTATCACACAATCTTAGTACCCGACTCCTCAAAGAACGGAACAATCTGCTGAATAATAACTGATAATATTCGAGATAACCGCATCTAAAGGTCTATAGTGTAGTATTGCTTTGCTCTTGTTGGGACTTTTAACGCTTGGTTTTGTTAAAACAGATCTTTCCTGTCAGCTGGGTTGTTTTTTTTTTTTTAGTCCCCTCTCTCTCTCTCTGCCCCCGCTCTCTCCCCAGATGGCCCTCATTAATAAAGCAGACAGTCATTCTTCAGTGAGCAACCTTTTGATTTCCCCTCAGACCGAGCAGACACGTAGGAGTAGTCGCCCTGACTGTTGACCCCGTCCTCTCACCGTGTCAGCTGTGTGGTCGCGTCCATAAGGACGGGCGGCCAACCGAGAGCTCAGACAAAAAAAACGGTCGACCTAGAAGTGCCACAGGTGGTCCAGAGGGGGAAAGCCTAGAGCGACTCACATCCACAGTCAAGGAGGTGTTAATGTGCTGCATATGGCCGGGGTCCCGGTTCTGTCGCTTGTTAGAGTTTAAAATGAAATATGTGGAATAGTAAACACTCTACAGTACTGTGCAAAAGTCTTAAATCATCCATCTTTTTTTTTTATGTTTTACTGTTGTCAGACACACTGATCCTCTTTCTTTGGACTTTGGCTGCTCTGTGCACAACAAAGACAAGATGTCCATGCAACAACAACAAAAATAATGCTAATCCTAATCCAGTGTGGTCTCTAGACTGAGGTTTTAAAACATTTAATAACAAATAGGACCCCAACGAATGCCATGTTCTTCATAATCATCTTCTCAAACATTTTAGATCAGATGTACCAGAGGACGGGGAATAATTTCTTGTGGTATCGGACTTGAAAAGGTTGAAAAAAAATCCCGGCAATCAGAAGTGCTCCATTGGTTAAAGGGTGCAGTTCAATTTTTTATGTAAAAGTTTATATAACCAAGTTTGAAGTTGGTAAAGATACCAGAAACACCCCTACAAAACCTGATGATTCCATATTATTTGCTTTTATATAAGGCGTTGTTACAGTAAAACTACAAACTGTTATTAGGTTGTATTGCTCATAGTAGCTAAACTGTTTACTGATCATGTACTTTTTTTAAATTGGAACTAAATCTTGGCTGTTTGATTTGATCTTAATCCCACATGGAGTTTTTACCTTAAGTTGAGAACGGCATCAGTCGCCACCAACACTTGAACCCTGGGTCAGCATCTTCAACTCATTTTGGGAGTTCTCGAAATGTTCTACTCAGCACTTTCTTAAAAAAAGAAGTCAATGATGCTCCAGGGGGGCTTGATTAATGAATCTCATTTGCTCTTGGTGCTTATTGGCTCTAAGTCACAGTTAATTTGTTCATATTTACCTTCCGAATATTCGCTACAAACAGGCGAGCGAATAAAGGACGCATAATTACCTGGGCTGGAGTGTTCCAAGGTCCAAAACAGGACATTGGGCATTTTGTTACAAGCTTCGTATCAGTTGATTACCAAGTTAAGAATGCATTGGTCAGGTCCTCTTTTTTTTCTTCCTAATAAGTTGCACAAATTTGGTCCCATGGTCTGGTGTAAAGATTGGACAGAAAATAATGGAATAGCAGCCAAAGTCCAAAGTTTGGACTTGTTTTTATGTATAGTCATGTTAAACCTGGGATGTAATTGTGATCAACCTGAAAAAGTGAATCCGTGACATTCAGAAGCAAATATGGATAGCAATCGTGTATAGAAATCTTTTCTGTTATAATCATTCAAAATTGTACCTATACTTTCTTGCAATCATGCAACTAACAAAGGCATTTTTCTGTTTTGTTTTTGTTACTCCCCATTTTAGAAGGAGATTCTGACTCCTCGTGTTGGACAAGGTTGTCTGTGTGTGGTTAAAAAGTCCCTCATCTGTTTTGCCAGCTGAGACGTCAGCTTTCCAAACCTTTTAACCTCCATTTTAGCAAATACTACAAACAAAGCACAAATTGCGCATGAGCAATGTACCTGCACATCGTTCTCAGGACACACACAAGAAACACAGTCACATACACTGAGGGAGACACGCAGACAGACGTATGCAAATAGAGAAACACACACAAGCACACTTGTAATCAAATGTAAATATGTCAGCTTTTAAAAACCCAGCACACATAAATGATGTGATATCCTCCACTTTGTTGGTTTATATATATATATATATATATATATATATATATATATATATATATATAAATATAAAATAAGTGTCAGTGTACAATGTAAGTCGCACATGGTTGAACCTTGTTTGTTCTTGAGGATTTGAGTCATGTTTAGTTCAGACAACACATCCCATCTTGTTCTGTTTGTTATCATGGTGCTTTATGAGGCGTTGTCTGTAGCGGTGTACATAACACGTCTCTGCTGCGAGGGAACCGGGACAAGTTTTGAGGGACATGTTTCAGTTTTTGTTTTGTGAATTTTTTTTATTATTTTTGTTGTCATCTGTTAGAGGGTTAAAAAAAATTATGTTCTTGTTCAAAGTGGTTTAGTTTTCTCTACATGACCTGTTTTAATCCAGAAACCAAAGACTTCCAAAGCCTTGGTTGCGTAAATCTGATCAATCTGCAAGTTCCTTTTGAGCCATATGCAACATTTGGAAATGTGTGTGTGTGTGTGTGTGTAGTATAAACCAACAGACAACAAGAAACACCTCCATTGTTTTAAGAAATCAAATCGCCGCTTTAATAATAGCATTCACTATGTCCATCTAACTCTCATGTTTTCAGTGAATGTAGCAAAGCAAACAGACCGACTGCTTCACCCCGAGTGTGCGTGTAGGTGCATCTGCATCAGAGGATTATGGCGTAGCCGTTTCGCACACGTGTGCACAATAGCGCAGTCCCGTTTTGAGCATGTTGTTGCATACTTCCTGGTCCGCTGAACGTTGACGCTTCTCCTGAAATATGTCCAAAACATCTCTGTTGGGAATGTACACTGTTGCTGTTGTGATTGTCATGTAGAATGTATTTACTCATAGGAAGAGTAAACTTGCTTTTTTGTAAAGAAGCATATATACAGAATATATATGGTTGAATACACACATATATATATGTGTGTATCTATTTATATATATATATCTAAACATCTATATATCTTTTGAGCTGCCTGCGTGTGAGGAAAACTTTGGGCGCATCTATTCTGTTAACATTCATATTTGTTTTCAGATTTGATTTTGTTGATTTCCATTAATGCTGTTTTAATTGACAAATGTAGTGTCTTATGTGTGTGTGTGTGTGTGTGTGGTTTTTTTTGGTGTTTTTTTTCCCATGTAGATATAATTTTTATTTTATTTTTTACAAAAGAGGGTTTTAAAAAAGAATTAAAAGACTGTTTTATGATGCTGCCTATAATTTAACAAAGCAATCTGTTCACATGATCTATCAATTTATCAAAGTTGTGAAATGTTTTGAGTCTGTGGTGAAGAGAAGCCGTTGATGATAAAGGACAGGGGTTTGGTTTAACTGGCCGTGTTGACATGTTCTGACCACAGTGATGATCCACGGTTGTCACTGTTCCTGACAAAATATGCCTGACAAACTGAAAATAAACTTGGGAAGTGCTGAAACGCTTGTTTTGTGCAGATTTATTTTGGAAATTGAAATACACTAAGCCTACAGCAAGATGCCGTTCTCATCTGGGCATTCCTAAATATTAGAAAGCATCTAAATGTAAAAATGTAATCAAATAAATCACAAAAAAAAATTGTGATTTATTTAATACTGTGATATTTTGCTATTTATCAGATTAACACATTTTGTAATCATAGCTGAGCAGAATCCTGTCACACAGAAATATCTTCATCTGTGTTATCATACCATGTATTCAAATGTCCATGTTCTCAACCTTTTATAGTTTCTTGTTTGTTTATCCTTCCTCTGGTGATTTATTTTTATTTTGGACCCAATAATACCACCCCCCCTCCTCCCCCACACATTGCTACCACTACCACATCCTCGACGCTGAAACCTGACCCTAACTGTGTCATCGTGAGTTAAGGATATGGGCAATAATTGGCAGGTTTATGTAAGAGCTTTATCAAACGATGGTTCACCGATACGATCCGTCAGTCTTCTTCATAGGAGAGCTGCTGATGGCAGAGTCTCGGGTGACATCTCCAGCATTCAACACCATCAGCACACAGCCCAAGCTGCCAATCATTCTGCCTGGCAATGTGCACAAGTGTCTGTTTTTTATATATATACATATATATATATATAAGAGAGAGAGAGAGAGAGAGGGAAGGAACAACACAAAGGAAGGAGATACGGGAGTTTTGTCTGAGGAAACGAGACGGGTGGGAGGAAACCTGAGCTCACCTGATGAAGACACTCACCCTGTTAAGTGAAACCCGGCTCAGTGCAACAAACTGGGGCAAACTTGTGGGAGGATTATCTATTTAAACGTGTCAAGTCTTTCCTTAAATTTGCTTGTCATTGTCTAGGTGTCTGTTAAGAGCTACAAAATGCAGGGATCAAGCTGTTGACGAACATCAACATGAGAACCCCAACTTCTAGAAAAGACTTGAGCAAATTTGGTAATGACAAAAACAAAACAAAACAAAAAAACAGCTTTTAAATCAGATTTTTCTCCTAAGCTGACTGTAGCTTTTTCTTGCCCTGGTTGCATTCCCTTATCTTCCACTTATGTAGGAAACTAAACAGACACCGTATACTGGACGCATCTGCTCCCCTCTCTGCCGCAGAGCTATAAATGACCGAGGACTGCTGACAACTTTTTTAGGGACGACCCGGATCGTGTTTCGGCCAGAGACAAGAAACTCCGGGGAGCTCGTAAATCATCTTGTAACGGCGCAGCTTGCCCCTACCGCGCCAACATTGACACCCGACATCAGATCTCGCTCGTATCGTTTTAACGAGGCACACAAATGGATGAGGATGAACTAGTATCCAAAAATATAGCAGTAAGTAAGCACTGAGGGATATTGGATAATTGTTTCACCATCGAAGAGGATCATATCATTTGTTGCTGGTACAACAGAGGATTATTTTTAGTTGCATTTCTTTAAAGCTTTACAAAATAGTCATCAAACTAAATCCTATAAAAAAATATATACACATAATGGGGGTGGAATTATGCAGGTTAAACAGGAAGAGTTAAATGTTTAGAAAAATGTAAGTGTAAATAAGGATTTCATCAAAACATTCAAATAATGTGGAATTAATTCAAATTTTATTTGAAATTTGTGATATTTGATGAAATTTTAGTATATATCAGTTATTGTGTAAAATGTACCCTTTTAATTAAGAAAAGCATGTAGTCTAAGTTTAGTTTGGTTCTGACCCCCTTTATTCTTTAATTCTTTAACTCTTTAATTTAGTTAATTTAATTGTTTGTCCTTAATAAGTAATTTAATAAATCCATTTATAACCTGTTGTAGTGGAAAATATTTGTCTTGGGAATGTCCTTATTCATCTACTGTCTAAATCAGCTTATCCTTGAATGGTGGAGATGCTCTGCTTTCCACCTATGGTGGTTATTAGGCAAGAGCAGGGTGCACCTTGAACAGGTTGCCACTCCAGCGTGTAAGGAACCTTAAAATCAATAGTATTTAGTTGTTTCAAAGGTTAGAGTTCAGTAAAATACCACACTACGTACATTTCATCAGTATTACATGGCCTTTGTGAGTGGAATCAATACCTGCTCCAAAGGCAGCATGAGGTCTGTTTGCTTTTCTGGAAAGCACCACGGCATTAAGAGTCTCTGCAGGACAGCCTGAGTATTCAACACTAACACCAGAAAAGTGGTTACACTTTTATTTCTAAACAGAATTTTTGCTCTTTGACGTGGATCTCGTCTATCATGAGTTTCACAAAAACTGTGTTTGGACCACAACAGATATGTTTACATTTGTTTTACACATCAATTGTTTCTGTGAAGTGCAACATAAGGTCGTTAACCTACAATAAAATATCTTGATTGACACACCTAAGAAGCGGAAAGAGGTTTGTTATAAGAAACCCATCTTTACGTTTAAAGATAAAGACAAAGGAATCCTCCCTAGATGTGAAACTTCCTCCGCAAGGAAATCACTGCAGTTATGTGTTCAACTGCAACCTTAACTAGTGTACTATGCATTAAAAGTGAAAGACTGATGGATTGAATTAGGGATGGGGAATTTTATTGATGATGGAGAGGAAAGAATAGATATAGGAAAGAGGGATGATGATTTCAGTTCAGATTGTTATGACACCATAGCTCACCTTACTTTCTAAAAGGAGATTATGATTCTGGAACAATAATTCAGTTTTAGTGTTTGTTTGTTTTTTGTTTGTTTTTTGTGAATAAAAATTCAAAAAGCCTTATCTATTTTTTTCTTTTATTAAACAGCCGTTTATCTGTAATTTGCAACTAAAATAAAAAAGTTGTTGTACCCATTGATTTGTGAATTAGAAATTAAGCTTGATGGCAAAAACTGGAAAAAGGTATTGCTGTATTATCAACAGTTTACAATTATTCTGATTGTTTGAAGAGATGCATAAAGTCCTGCAACGCAGATCTATAAGATAGAAACCAAACTGATGTAGCGATCCTACATTTGAAAATTCGTCCATCTTACCCAGGTCTTTTCTAAGGTGCTTAGATCTGACTTTTCGATACACTGGCTTTTTTCTCTTTTCTAACCATGACATCCTTCCTAAAGCTCTTGTTTCCTTTCGTGCGTGCGCTGGTTTCAGTTCAGTCCAGTTCTTGCTACAGCAACAACATGACATCTGTTTTCATATGAGACATTCATGTGATCTGCATTCACAGAAATCGCTCCTTTAGTTTAACATTAATTAAGTTAATTATCTAACTGACCAAGCAAAATGTGAATAACATTTTCTCCAGTGTCCACTTTCTTTCAATTTTGTTTGAGATCAGAGTCACTGAGATTTGAGATGTCAGAACCAATGGTAGGTTCAGACACGGGTGGCTCAGCGGTTATATGCAGGATTAATAATCACAGAGTCATATGCCACAGTGAAATCTTAATGGAACTATGTCTGTTTCCCCAAACTGATTCAACTACTTGTACGTATTTGGAAATGAGAGAGGAGAAGTGAGACTAATGAGGCTAAACACAACAGGGAACTATGTCTAGCCCCTACATTTTTTTTAGCTTGTAATCAGACAACTTTCTAAAAATAATCAATACTACTACAACTGCATTCTACAGAGGTCACGAACCATCATTTGATGCAATAACATGCAGGATATGTGTCGCGCAAACATGCTCCTTAAAGCCTGACTTTGAAACTATTATCATAGATGTCTGGATAACCTGTGGGATTTTTGAGCTGCTAATGCATGCTGGGAAAACTGCTGAGCCACAAAAACTGGTACGTTCATTGGCTGAGATTTTGGTTATGAGAGAAAGATGAGCATAAAATATTTAAATTATTTTTTTTTGCTGTGCTTTAAGCTTTGATTAATGTTATTATAATTGTAATCAGTCAGTTAATTATATTTACCCATGCAAGGTAATGTAAAGAAATCACAGGGGGAGTTCCCAGCTTGACAGATGGAGTGCTTCAAAGCTCCATGAATGCAAATAGGAAGAGTAAGAAAAAGAAAGGAAAAGCAAAAGAAACAAAAAACAAACTGTTTAACTTTTTACTAAAACATTAAAATCACATTCTCCTGCCAAATGAGCTGTTTTTTTACATCTTGTAATCCAATTTTCCATTTACAGTCATATTTAATTAATTACGCTAATAATGAAAAGTAAATTGAAGTGAATCGATGAAAGTGAAACACATTATACAGATTCAATTTCAAGCCTTTTCTTTCTGATAATTATATAAATGTTTTTTTTAACACTTAAAGCTAATAAAAATACCATTGCAAAGATAAAATGTAACAGAGAAAAAACTAATTGTATGAAAATAATGTGAAACTTGAATAGATTTGACAGCAAAAAAAGTCAAAAATTAGGTACATGTCAAAATATGGATGCTTTAGTTTCATTTTAATTTATTTCCCCTAATCCAAGCAGGCATCACCATTGATTGACCCCAATTAGCATCACAGCGACTTCTCGTCCAACATTTCACCTTTTGCTTTGTGTGTTGTTGCTACCTGCAGGTGGTATTTATAACTCAGTCGCGCAGCATGGCAGGAGGAGGAAAAGGGTGACAAGTTGCATAACACAGATGCTCATTACCTTCAGCCCCTGCTGGTGGTGGCAGATGTGGCCCCAGAGTCCCAATAGCTGTCATCACAAGGGGGTGGGAATTTTACAGTACCCCAAAGTTAAAAAAACAAACAAAACAAAAAAACGAAAGATATTTGAAAGAACCCCAACACAACCCCGGCAAGCTTTCTTGTCTATCAGGGACCCAGCAGAAAATACCTCAACCCTGACACAGATAACAATGCAGCCATATGTTATGAGGCCCATTTTCTCAGGGGGGTAGGGGGGTTGGGGGGG